>OY757191.1:37582157-38164657 GCA_963583895.1 Melanophora roralis
CTCCTAATAGGAACTGCAGTGTGCATACGACACAAACATTTGTGTAGAATGTTAGCCTGGTGGTTCACATCTGATGTCAAAAAAATTGTGTCAAGGTTACATGAAACAGATGTATCTTGTAGTAGTGCCATATCTATATTATTATGGTCATAATACTGAACTGATTCATTAGATCCACGAGTATCAACATCCAGCGATATGTAAATAATAGAATGACGTGAAATACCAGGTATTTGAACCTGACCTGACAGACAAACTTACATAGAGGTAGATAATAAAAAATAATCAATCAATGAAGTACTGCCTGACTGAGGGCAAATATGAGTAGGTAAGCTATCATGAAGACACATAAGACCAAGCCGACTAAAAAGGTTACGCATATGCTCAGCACCGGACACATTAAACATACATATTTCCATTAAAATATCCCATAACAACGACCTCACTATATCTAACCATAATGTCCGAGATGTCATCTTCAAATGTCTGGTAATTTACCGGAACCCCGCGCGGAATATACACCACTCCAAACAAAAATTTTCGACCAAGACTATTTACTTTAATGAATAAAGATTCCGCAAAACCATAGTGAGAACTCGAATGAATTACTTTTCCTTTATTCTCTTAGAGACACAAAGTACAACCCCACCCCCACGGAAATTTGGACGATTACTACGATACAGATTATAACCTGTGTCGCCTAATGGCGTTTATTTTTTTTTTTTTTCATATTTGTATTATTGAATCTTCGCCTTTGGTGAACTAACAATAAGTATTCAAATCTTAAAAACTAGGTAGTTAATTTTAGTCCAGCCAGTGCCAGACTAAAATTAAAGTTCTCATATTAATTAATAAGCTTCATATAAGCGCAATAGTATCCCTCTTTTTCGGACGGGTGTGTCTACTATGTTGCAGGATGTTTCGGGCGAGTGGATTTGGGTGAGTTTCCAGCTTATTTAAATACTTGTCCACATAGTTCAGGATTTCGCATTTAACTAGTGGAAATTGTAGATCCTTGTAGATGTTGCTGTTTTTAACATACCAAGGAGCACCAGTTATCATTCTTAGGATTTTGTTTTGACGGCGTTGAATTTTTTCTATGTTGGATGCGGAAGCAGTGCCCCATAATTGTATACCGTAGCACCAAATTGGTTTCAAAATCGGTTTGCTGAGTAGAAGTTTACAATCAAGACGAAGCACAGAGTTTCTGCCGATTACCCAATGGATTTGTGTAGCTTTAAGTTTCATTTGCGTCAACTTCGAATCTATGTGGGACTTCCATGTAAGGCGACGGTCCAGGTGAATGTCAAGATATTTCGTCTCAAATCGTTGAGGCACCATATGGTTGTTAATAAGAATTGGAGAGCACGTTTCTTTGCGTAAAGTAAAAGTTACATGAGTACATTTTTGCTCATTAATTTTTATTCCCCATAATTTTGACCATTTCTCTACTTGGGTTACGTGTTGTTGCAATTGGCGCGAAGCCTCTTTAGGGTCTTTATGAATACTGAGAAAAGCGGTGTCATCAGCAAATGTAGACGTATGCGTAAAACAGTTGGTTGGCATATCTGCCGTGTAAAGCAAGTACAAAATTGGACCTAGTATACTCCCTTGAGGTACACCAGCCCCAATTGGTTAAGAAAAGCTTATTTGATTTTCCTCTTTGATCATAAATTGTCGACCAGTTATGTACTTTTCTAAAAGGCTGGAAATATTAGCTGGAAGGTTTAGCTTTAGTTTATTTAACAGGCCTTCGTGCCATACCTTATCGATAGCTTGAGAGACATTAATAAAAAGCGCGGAGCAGTACTTCTTTGCCTCAAACGTTTTTCTTATAACCTGCACCAGGTTGGTAACAAAGTTGGTAACAAACTTATAGGCCTATACGACTCCACCTTCGAAGGATCCTTACCAGGCTTAGGAATCATCTTAACTAAGGTAACATTCCATATTTGCGGGAAATGTTCAAGCCGAATTATTTTAATTTTTTTGTTTTCGTTTTCATATTTTCATTATTGAATCTTCGCCTTTGGCGAACTAACAATAGATAAAATAAGCCAAATTATGGCGTTAAAAATAAAACGAATTATTCTTTTAGCGATAAAAGGTAGCTCTTAAAGCATTTTGTTGCTTATTTTATCAACACCAGGAGCCTTTTTATCATTTAGGTTAACGATAGCATCTTAAAATCGGAAACGTGTTTTCATAGGACGTCTAGCAACAACAGGCGGTAATTCCCTCACGTCAGTCCACGTGTTGGGAGTTAACACATTCCTTAAGTGACTTGCGAACAGATCGCATTTTTCTTTGTCATTTATAGCCCAGGATCCTCGCAGATTTCGCAGTGGAGGTTTTGCGATAACGGGTCTTTTTAGACGTCTGGCAGCTCGCCATAGAGAATAATTTGTCTGGGAATTTGCGTCTAGGCTTTCTAAATATTTATTCAGAGATGCCATTCTGTGCAACTTTAACAAGTTTTTTATTTGGTTTGTGCATTCTTTCAGTTTATTTTTAAGTTGAGGCGATCTATGCTTTTTCCATTCCCTCCGGGTTCTCCTTTTTTCAGATAAAAGCTTTTCAACATGTGCAGAAAAAATGTTGTTGTACCTGGCATGACGATAAGTAGACGAAGCATGTTCAACGGCTTTTATAATGTTTTCATTAAAACTGTTCAGACAATCGTCGATGTCTTCGGGTGCTTTTAGTGGTTGGTTTTCCGAGCAGTGGGTGCTGATATATTTTTTACATTTCAACCAATCTACTTTCTTAGTTAAGAAAAAAATCACTAGTTGCTATTTGATGAGGACTGCAAATAGTGATTTGTTTCGGAGAGACCACCCAGCCACTGGTGTTTGATTCTTCATTTAATTAATATAGCTTAGCCACCATATGACCTATCTCTGGAATCTTTTGAGTCGTAAAAAGTATGGCCACATATTTTGAAAGTTCTTCTAGATGTCATATGAAGTTCGGAAATCAACATGACATCAATTTTTTGGTGTTTTAGAAACTATTCGAGCTCGTTTTTGTGTTGGCGGATGCCGTTTGCGTTCCAGAAACAAACCCTGAGGCAGTTCATGGCCTTTTAAGCATGGCCTGCAGAAGAGCAGACTGCATTTTTTGATTTTCTTGCATCATACCAGCCATTTGCGCCATGATCTGCGTAAATTGTTTTACCATATTGTCTATTACGTCTTCCAGGCGGCTGAAATTGGGGCCCGTATGTTCATTTGTTGGCACCTCTCTTTGTGTTGATGGCGGGTTAGGCTTACTTGCGTTGGGCTGGTTTGACTTTAACGCGTTGGCATAAGAAAGTTGACTCGTAATGGCGTTTATAACTACGTTTTTATTAAATTGTTTGTTTATTTATGTTTATTATATATTATTTACTTGAGTTACTTGTGTTATTAATTTATTTGTACATTATATTTTGAGCCACCCTAATGTTGTCTTATTTTATTATTTACCAAATCTGCATTAATACATATGTAATAGTTGTTGTTTTTTAAACATTGATCTTACTGCAATGTTTGTGTTCGTCAGGTAATAGGCAAAAACCTGCAGCTGTTCAAAGGTTCGTATGAAGCGTTAGAAGACTTTATTACACAGACCGAAATGTTACATGACATGACAATTATAGAAGACAGAGAGATTTTCATTAAGTATATATACAATTTTAAGCTCACAGAGCAGGTTCGTGGTGTGGTGGGGTGTGCTAATAGACCAACTTTTTTTACTGAGCTAAGATAATTATTGGTAGAAGCGTACCCCAATCCCAGAACTTTGCAACAAGTTTTAACAGAATTAGGAACAACAAAACAAGGTAATTTAAATAGATCTGCCTTCAGAGAAAAAGTTGCGTTACTATCTGATCAATTGATAAAATTTGAGTTGAAGAGTATAGAGAATCCTACCCAAGAAGCGAAAGATGAAATATACAAAATGAGCAAAAATATGGCGCTTAACGTTTTCCTGAAGGGGGTCAATGCTGAATATCAGAACGTTTAAATAGCAAGTAGACCAAGCACATTTAGAGAGGCAGTAGAAAAATGTATAACACTAGAAAGAAGTATACAAATTAACAGTAACATTTTTAAAATTGAAGAAGGATCTGTGAATAGAAGTAATGCACAAAGGGGAAATAGAAATTCTTTGACGAACAGAAATTCTGCTCATTTTAAGAAACGAAATAATAGACAGAATTACGTTAATCGTGGTAATTATAACCATAACAACAATAATTACGGTTACAGTAAAAATAGTAGCAACAATTGTAATAACAACATTGATAAAAGTAATGGAAATTGATACAGGCTGAAAAATTTTGGCGGTAGTACATATAATATGTCTAGAATGAATGGCAATAATGATAGAAACAACAATTCATATAGAGAAGGTAATAGAAATGGCAGGCAGGGAAACTAACAGGGCAGGATAATAAGCAATGTTATCCAAGGCCAAACGTATTCAAAATTTCAACGAATGTAGGTAATTCAACTACAGTCAGATGTAAAAGTGTAAGTGAATATCTTAGTTTTTTGATTGATACGGGTGTAGATATATTCATTTGTAAGCTTGGAAAGGTGGAAGATGTTGATAATACTAGTATTTCGTCACTTAGTGGAATTACTCAGGACACGACTGAAAGTATTGGCACAGCATATCTGAAAATGCGTTTCGAAGAAAGGCACATAACCCTAATATCATGTAGTTAATGATGATTTTGCAATTTTAACCGATGGGATAATATGACGAGACATTTTAGGAAAATTTATGTGTAAGATAGACTTCGAGACATATACAACAGTATCCCAGTTGAATGATGATGAATTTTTTTCGCCTATAAGTACCAAGGGCGTATGTCAGACAGATATCTGTATACCGGCACGTTAGGAGGCAATAGTACCCGTATATATATGTACAGACGGGGAAAGCATTTCGTTAAGTAAAGAGATATCTCCAGGAGTTTTTGTGAGCAACACCTTTATACCAGAAACTGGTGTACAGCATATACGACTGCTAGGCACAACTGAAAAGGAAGTGACCCTAAGCAATTTAAACTTGGAGAAAAGAGATTTGTTGGACTACGACCTATATAATTATAATGATCCTATATTAGATAACACAGAAAGAATGGAGAAAATTTTGAGAAACCTAAATGTTGAATCAATAGACCCACTAGCAAAGAAATCGTTAATTGATATTATTACAAAATTCAGTGATATTTTTCATGTAGATGGCGATAAATTAACGGGGAATAACTTTTATACACAGAGAGTGCAGGTTACAGACACATCACCAGTATATAAAAAACTTCATAGATTACCCGAGCACAGACGAATGAGATTAATGAGCAGGTAGATAAACTGCTACAGGACAAAATCATAGAACCATCAGTAAGTCCATTGTGGTGAATCGGTTCCCTTAAATAAAAGAGTTCTGTTTTCTTTTAAGAAAGTTTATATATTGATTTTTATTGAATAATTTCTTTGGCTTTTATTCTAATCATGAGAAGTTCGCTTTTCTTTTCTTTGAGCGACTTCCCATAGTTAAACTAAATTTACTTAATTTTACTTTTATTTTTACATGTGTGCAAATTTACATTGTACCAGGCTTTCAGAGTTTTTGAGTGTTTTGTGCTTTATTTTCTTGTGTGTTAGTGTGTTACAAATATTTTAATTTGAGTTTATTTTAATTTACTTTATTTTAGTTTTTAAGTGTCAATGTCCATGACGACTATTTGGCAATTCAGCAAATTGCAGTGACTTAACTAGAAAGTGTACAATGACCGTTTGTATTCTGAGTATCGGATTGCCCAAAAATATTTATGAGTAATGTTTAGCAAAACAATTTATTACTGACCTGTCTCAACAAGACGTTGACTTAAAACGGTAGTTTGTATTTATGTGTGTAAAGGTGCGTTTAGACTGTGTTAATATTTGTGCAAAATTATAAAAATTTTGTTTGTCCTAGTGTAAACACTCGAATTTGTTAGCCACCAAATATTTTTCGACTGTTTGTTGGCTAAAAAAATCTTTGTTTGTGAATAAAGCTTTGCATAGTGTAAACACTTTGTCAGTACGTCGTTGCAAATATTTGCCTCGATATTTTGTTTGTTCTCACAATATTTTTGGCGGAACAAATAGCGACAAATAATTGTAGAAACGTGGGTTGCCAACAGTTAATTTTGACAGTGCTTAACACATAAAAAATGAAATAAATTGAAATAGCAATACTGGTCAATACGTTTGGCAGATTGGTAAGTCAATTTTGCACAACCTTTATAATTATAAAATACGCTTCCTGAATTTTTAGGAGCCACCATCACCACGTGCTTGCCATCAACGGCACCAAGGCAGTTTGGAAAATTCCATTTTTCCAGAAACTCATCTGCAACGCTTTCCACTCCTCTTCGTTCGATGTAACCTTTCAATTTGAGAAAACGTAATTGAAACATTGCAACTAAAAGTACTGTTACCTTCATAAAATCTGCTTTTAAAACATTGTAAATAGCATCGCTTACTTCTGGCACAATTCCTGATATCATGCATGGTGGAATCCTAAAAACATATTGCAGCGACAGAAACTTTCGCCAGTGGCCAAATATCGCAAAGTCAGAGCCAATCTTTCAGACGCAGATATTGGTTCCCTCAAATGTGTGGTTTTCTTTGTTATAACCGGTGCCACTAGATCATAGGTTGTCAAAACTCTCATTTAATGAAATGCGTCTGTATTGGATAAGAGAAAATTGCCCAGCAAACAAAAAACTAAGCATTGCAAATGTGATGAATTTTACTTTTTAAAGCAAAATGGAAATGAACTTAAAAAAAGTTATTAAAATTAAATACAAAATATGCCTCAGTTATTACAGAATTAGACAATTTTTTTTTCACACATATTCCATTGGGCGAGTTTAATTTACAGTTAAAACTTAAAAAATTAAGTGTATTTAGGTATTATAAATTAAGTTTTTCTTGTTTTAAATGTTTGGTAACATAAAATGTATTGCATGTTACCAAAAGCATTTTTAATGACAAAACAAAATTTTTTATCTTCCATTATACTATTTTGTTTGCTGGTTTATTTTGAAATTAAATCAAAGCTGAAAAAAAGCAGTAAGCATCCGCACATGTGCACTCGTTAACACTCAATTAACGACTGAAATAAAAGAGAATAAGCGTCGGTGTGAGTTTTTTTTATTGTTTTTGTAGCACAATTGTGCACTAAAAATGAATTTTTGACAACCTATGCACTAGATACAGCTTTATTTGAAAAACATTAACATATATTTAGTGTTAATATGCTGAATATTGTAATCAAGCTACCAAGTAATCGAAGTCATTTAAACCCATGCGCACGAAGTTTTTGTGCAGCGACGGTTCTTCAGAAGTTTTTGGAAACATCCTTCAATTTTTCGACGCTGCACCCAAGCTTGAACCCACATTCTTCTGGATCTTCTTTTTTTCTTTTTACTGGGTTTCTGAAACTGCTATAGCTCCAGCAGTTATTAATAATAAATCTTCAATATCACTGTCACTAAACATTTTAACTTTTCACGTTGCTTCACAAACACAATTTAATACTATTTGGCGGATGGATTTCATAAACATAACAACAACATTATTTGACAGATGTTTGTCATACACACCGGACAAATAAAGTTATTTGTGCAGTGTAAAGGGGTATACAAATATTTGTACCAAACATGGCTGACACAAAATCTTCTGTTATTTGCGCAAATAAAATTCAAACAAATGTTAGTGCAATCTAAACGCATGCCCAAATATTAGTCACAAACCATACTATAAGCCCAAACCATTATTTGTTGTGTTTGGACAAATATTAGTATTAACATTAGTCTAAACGAACCTTAAGTTTTGTTTATAAAATTTGTGTGATTACAATGTATTTGAATTGTTTGCACGTGCGATACATTGTTGTTTTTAGTTTATGTTGGATGTTCGCGCGACTCAAATAATAATTTACCAAAATTATGTTTTTAAAAAAAAAGAAAAGACTTTTTTTAAAACAACGTCAACATTGACACCAAAATCAGAACTAACTTTTTTACAATCAATTTCTTATTATTTAACTTAAATTATTATATTGTGTCATTGTGAAATCAATAGGTGTCAAATACAAATAATTGTTAATTCTGCATTTTACAATTTTTGTTTACTTATTCTTAAAATTGACTTTATTTTATATTAATAGTAAACGGTTGCAATTCCTTGAATTGCGACCGAAAAATAATTTTGTTTTCTTAACCGGAAATGAGTTTGCTGTTACAATTTTTAATTTGATTTTATTTTGTGCTAATTATATTTTCAATAAACTCATCAATGGTGTCATTTTTTATATAAGTGTTTTTACTTGACTTTGTATATGTAACTTCTCCCCCCTTTAGATTAGAATTCTCCTGAATTTTTTTGTTCAAATTTATTTTAATATATTTTAACTTTGTTCTCCAAAATATAATTATTTATATAATTGTAAGTATTAGAAAGAAGTTACATCCGTATATTACTTTATTGTGAGTTTTCAAATTAGAAATATTTTTAAAATTTAATTCATTTTTTTCATCTAATTGTTCGAACGTAAGTTTTTCTGTAAAATTCTTTATATCGTTGTATCGCAAACGCATAATATTTCCTTCAATTTTTTCAACTAAATTAGAATAATAGTAATCATTAATTTTTATAGAACAATTGTTAAATTGAATTACATAATTTCATTTAGAGTAGTATTATTTTTATTACATGTAGTATTTACAAACAAATTTGTTGCGTTTTTAACCAAGATTGTTTTTTCATCCAGCGCTATGAGTTCTAATGCTCTCTTTGTTATTAGTTTACAGTTTTTTGTTAATATACAATGGTTACTGGGTTTCAATTGTTTGAGATATTTACTTTCTTTAAATTGCATAGTTTTATTTTTATGTGTGAAGACTTCTTCTATTCTAGATTCTATTTCTTTTTGATTTTTATGCGGTAATGGTATAATTTTTCTTATTTTTACTTGTATGAACGATTTTGGTATTCTAAGGTTTAATATTAGATAAGTATTTTTACAAGTTGCTGTTCCTAATTGTAAATATTTTAATTTATTAAAGTCAATATTATATTTTTCAATTTCGTGATTTGTCAAAGTATTTGGGTGAACTTACCCGTATTTGGCTGAAATTACATTGTCTTGAATTTGTTCTATTTTGCTTTTTATTAATTGGATTTTTGTCATTTGTTGTAAATACATGTGTTGTTGCAATTCTTCATCTACAATTTTATTTATAGTATTAATACCTTTTTCAATTTCTTTCCTATCATCTTTTACAATATTTTTTATTTTATTTATCGCTAAATTAAAGTGATTGTTTATGTGTACCTGTTCATCTAGTGTCTTGTCAGTCTGTGATAGATGTTTTTGTATCGTTTGTCTGTCTTCATCGTCCATTGTTCCGATTGTCCATTTAGCTACAGTACCTATTGCATTTATAAGTCCTCGTTTTTGTCTTTTTTCTAATGGTATTAAAGTTAGTAATTTATTCCTTGCTTGCAATAATTCGGTTTGTAGTATGTCCTTGTTACTTGTTTTCGCTAATATAATGTTGTCCGTCATTTCGTTAATAATATTTTCTACTTGTTCAAGATCAATTATGTGAAGTACTATGTCACTGTCCTTTACTATCTCCTGGTCTCTTATTTGTAAGTCAACAAATCCTGATTGGTCTACTAGTTTGGTTATAGTCATTGTGCCCTTACTCGGTTGTGTCCATGTTGCCAGAGCCAGTATCATAATTATTGTCTGAAAATTTTAATTTAAATAATATTTAATTCCTGGTTTGATTGAGCTTCTATAGTGTTTTTGTTTCTTGTTTTAATTTCTTCTAAATGTTGAGACAAGTATTCGAAATCAATGTCATCGTCTTCATTGTTAGTGTCCGAGAATTTATACGGTCTTTTAATATTGCTTGGATGTACTTTTTCTAGTTTTGCCTTCTTATACTTTGGTTGTTCTTTATGTCTGACTGCCTTATATTTCTTAATATATCCATCTTCTCTAATTTTATTGTATTCTTCTCTGGTTTTATTTAGTCTTTGTATAACCTTTCTTTTGTTACTTTCTAGGTTCTTCCTAACTTTCTCTTTTTCTACTTTTCCATACTGAACTTCATTCGGGGTATATTGGGTGCTTGAGTGATAAATATCGTTATAATTTCTTATTGCTCTTTGGATTAATTGTTTTATCGGAAGTCCCTTGTATGTTTGATATAAAATTCTAAATTTTTCTGCTAGTGAACTATGCATCCTTTCTGTATCTGCATTACCCGTATGACTATTGGGTTTTGTTAAATATAGTTGAATACCATCTTGGATCAAAAGTTCCTGAATTCGTGCTGCTTTAAATTCGTGATCAGCTATAATTTTATTTGGTTTACCAATTTTTGCAAAGTGTTCTTCTAATTGCTCAATAATTGTAATAGGATTTCTATCGTTCAGTGAGTAAGCTGCCCCAAATTTTGAGAATTTTTCTATTGTTGCTAAAAAACTATTACCCTTAATTACATACATATCAATGTGTATTAATTGGATTGTATCTGAGGGTGTCTCCGTGAATTGAAATTTATTTCTAACGGTCGTCTATCATATTTTACTTGTTGGCAGAGGTCGCATCGGTTTATTACGATTTGCATTAGTTCCAAAAGTTTTAGGTAATATATTTTATTTTTAATTATTCCTGAATGTATACTTTCTCTAATATGATATAAGGAAATCTGTTTTATGGTTTTAACTTCTGTTTCAATATCCTGCGCCCTCATCGTGCACTTAATGAATTCAATTTGGTTATCGTTTGAATACATATCTATAAGTTTTTCCTGTACTACATTATAACTATGATCTGAAAGTTCTGAAAATATGCCTATCTTTCCTTTTGTGATATAATTCCTAAATATGTCACCCATTACATTAAAGTCACATTCTGCTATATAAATTATTCTTTTTCCATGTAATGTTTTTGACTCCTCTGTCTTATTATTGGTCAGTATTATCTGCGTTCTGTATTTGTTAACTATTTCCTCCTTTATGAAGAAATGATCTGAAAGATTTTCATCGGCAGAGTGAATTGTAACCATTGACAGGTTATCTTCTTCAATATTGTGTATTAAATTTAAAGTGGATTCGGTATCCTTCAAATTATTTTCGTCCTTTTTACCTTCAAGTCTACTTAGGAAATCTACTACTCTATTTTCCAGAGTTAAAAATTGCTCACTCACTTCTCATTCGTGAGAACGAGTGTGAGCGCTGTGTTTACTGCAGCAATTTTTCATTAATGAATGAGTTTTTAAAAAACATTTTTTGCCTTCTCACTCTCGAGCGAGAAAAAAAAAATTTTTTTTCACCAGTCATAAATGAGAAGTGAAAAGAAAAAATATTTTTTTCTTTTCACGAACATAAATGAAAAGCATCAAATTCGAGTACTTCTCATAAGTGAGAAATCATAAATGAATTTTTTCGCGAAGCATTCATAAATGTGTACACATAAAATTTTTTGGTCATGTTACTGGTGCTGCCATATGTAAAAATTTGTTGCATAGTTTTTGAAATGCTTAAAAAAAGTAGGAATAATTTTTTTTTTTAAAACATGTTTTTAATAAATTAAAAAACCAGGCACTGTTATACGTTGTGGTTTATTTGCATTTATTTAACTTCATTTCATTTAAATTTTTCAATGAATCCGATTTAATGATTTTAGTAATAAAAATATGCGGTTAAGGTTTCACAAAAAGGGGAGCATTACTCCAGTGACAAACAAAAGCATCGTCACCATTACTTTGTATATCTTGTTTGTAATGTCTTTTGATATTTCCTTTCACTTTCTAACTAAGTTCCTTTTTGCACGATTCTATTACGCAAATACTTTTTTTGAAGATGCATCGTACAATACATATTTTTCAAAATTAAATTGTCTTTTAGGCATTGTTTGTTATTCACTTCACGCTATTTAAAATTCAAATAAGGATCTTTTACAAACGTTTAATGTTTATATTACAATAAGCATAGAGCTGTTACACACACTCATGCAAATTTTAAAAGGATTGGAAAAAACTGCATTCGGCTTTACCACCGTTAGAGATAATTGTTCATCATTTAATTTTGTTTGGGATTTTCCACTAATTTGGAAAGTATTTAGTACCTGCCTGTCTGTCATCCTTTTAGGTATTGGGTTTATTGTTACAAAAAATTGTGGTGGCTTTTATACAATACACACGCAAATCTTTTTATGTACAACAATTTAAAACTTTACCTTTCAGGTCAATTAAATAGAACCTAAGAGTTTGAAGGAGTTCCATTAGCAAAAGTAAGGTAAATTAAAAAAAAGAGCAGTTACGACCTTGAACACAATACACAAGAAATACTTTTTTTTTGTTAGAAAACGTCAATTAAAAATTTAGGAAAACAGTTCAAAAATATTTTTAAAGATTGCTATGAAAATTTGTGTCAGTGAAGACTATAATATTTCTAAAAAATCACAACATAAAATATAATGTATTATTTAAGTTTCTTAACAAAAACAATTTTTTTATAAATATGACTTTTTCACAATAAATACTGCTATAAGTAATCCTTTATGTTAATATTTATTTATTATTATTTATAAACCTACATATCGATTCCTCAGTATAAAAATGAAGTAACGCAATTCTTTTAAAATAGCTTTTTTGCCTTACTCTGGGAAACAAACGTAATTTTTATTATAAATTTGTAGTTGTTATTTTATTTAAAAATATATTTCTTTTTTTCAAATAGCATTAAAAGTCACTTAATTAAAAATATACTCAAAAGACTGATCAAAATATAGATGTGCAGTATTTTTTAAATTTAACAACATATAAGTATATACAAGCAGCAAAATAAAAAAAAATTATGTAAATGCAAGAATTTTTTTACTCTTATTGGGAGTACAAATTTCACACGCTTAAAAAATTGTTTTCCGGCAACTCTGTTACAAAGCGTGAAAAATATTAAAGCAACACTCGCACTCATAAAAGAATGAATCGAAAGTGAAAAGAAGAAATTTCTCATTCATTTGTGAGTGAGAAATAAAATTTGGTTTTTATTTTTCATTTGTGATTTGTGAGCGTGAAAAAAAAACGACAAACTTCTCATAAGTGAGTGAGGGTTGGCAAAAATTTTTACACGCTCTTTTATGAACGTGAGAAGAAAAAAATTTTTTTAGGATTTTTCGCTCTCGAGATTTTTCATGAATGGTGTTTTTTTATCGCTCACTCTTGAGAAAATTTGTACTCTGCTATTTTCCTTTCCTTTGATATACTCGATTTCAAAGTCGTATTCTCCTAATTTCAGTAGCCATCTTTGATGTCTTGGGGACATATCTTTTCCTCTGTATTTCGAGTGTAGAAATTTTATCGGTTGGTGATCTGTAAGAATTTTAAATTTTCTTCCATAGAGGTAAGGTCGTAAATACTGCACACTCCACAATATTTTTTTTTTCTTCATATTTTTTTACTATTGAATCTCCGCCTTTGGCGAACTAACAATAAGTATTCAAATCTTAGGGCTATATATTTAATATTAGTCCGGCCAGTGCCAGACTAAAATTTAAGTTATCATAAGGAAATAAATAATTTCATCTAAGCGCAATAGTATCCCTCCTTTTCAGACGGGTGTGTCCACTATGTTGCAAAATGTTTCGAGCGAGCGGATTTGGATGTATTTCCAGCTTGTTTAAATACTTGTCCACATAATTAAAATTTTCGCATTTAACTAGTGGAACTTTCAGATCTTTGTGGATGTTGCTGTTTTTAACATACCAAGGAGCACCAGTTATCATTCTTAGGATTTTATTTTGACGACGTTGTATTTTTTCTATGTTAGAGGCGGAAGCAGTGCCTCATAATTGTATACCGTAGCACCAAATTGGTTTTAAAATCGAGTTGTAGAGTAGGAGTTTCCAATCCAGACGTAGCACAGAGTTTCTACCCATTAGCCAGTGGATTTGAGCAACTTTAAGTCTCATTTGAGTCAGCTTCGAATCTATATAAGGCTTCCATGTGAGGCGGCGATCCAGGTGAATGCCAAGATATTTCGTCTCAATTCATTGAGGCACCGTATGGTTGTTAATAAGAATTGGGGGCACGTTTCCTTGCGTAACGTAAAAGTAACGTGGGAGCATTTCTGTTCATTTATTTTAATACCCCATAACTTTGCCCATTTTTTAACTTGGGATACGTGATTTTGAAGTTGTTTTGTGGCCTCTTTAGGGTCTTTATGAATACTGAAAAAGCGGTATCGTCAGCAAATGTAGACGTGTGCGTAAAACTGTTTGTTGGCATATCTGCCGTGTAAAGCAAGTACAACAATATTGGACCAAGGATACTCCCTTGAGGTACACCAGCCCCTATTGGTTGGTAACAACTTATTTGGTTTCCCTCTTTGATTTTAAACTGTCGACCGGTTATGTACTTTTCTAGTAGGTTAAAAATACTTTGTCGAACGCTTGAGAGACATGTATGAAGAGCGCGGAGCAGTATTTCTCTTCCTCAAAGGCTTCTCTTATAACCTGTACCAATCTGTGGGTTTGTTCGATGGTACTATGTTGATTTCTAAATCCAAATTTGTGATCTGGAATGCAGTTGTTTTCATTCAGGATCGGAGTCAGCTTGTTTTTAAGCAATTTCTCAAACAATTTGGACATAGTTGGTAACAGACTTATAGGCCTGTAAGACTCCACCTTTGAAGGATCTTTTCCCGGCTTAGGGATCATCTTTACCAAGGCAACTTTCCATACTGGCGGAAAATGTTCGAGCCGTAATATGGCGTTAAACATAAAAAGAATTATTCTTTTTGCTGTGCATGGCAGCTCTGTAAGCATTTTATTGCTGATTCCATCAATGCCAGGAGCTTTTTTAGCATTTAAATTATTGATAGCCTCTACGACATCTGACAACTGAAAACGTAATTCCATAGGGCATCTAGCAACAACAGGTGGTAATTTACTTATGTCAGTGCATGTATTTGGAGTGAAGACATTTATTTGACTTGCGAGCAGATCACATTTTTCTTCATCTCTTCTTGCCCAGGATCCTCTCAGATTACGTAGCGGTGGTTTCGCGATAACGGGTCTTTTAAGATATTTCGCTGATCGCCATAGTGAATAATTCGTCTGGGGAGTCGAGTCTAGACCTTCGAGGTGTTCCTTAAGAGATGCCAATCGGTAAACCTCTAGCAAATTTTTCAATCGGTTTGTACATTCCTTCAACTTGGCTTTAAGTTGGGGTGATCTGTGATTTCGCCATTCCTTTCGGGCTCTCCTTTTTTCAGATAAAAGTTTTTCCACATCGGCAGAATAAATTTTGTTGTACTTGGCCTGACGGTAAGTAGAAGAAGCATGTTCAGTGGCTTTTATAATGTTTTCATTTTAGCCGTTCAGACAATCATCGATGTCTCCGGGTGTTTTTAGTGGTTGGTTTTCAGAGCAGTGAGTGCTGATATATTTTTTATATTTTAACCTGTTTACACTTTTATTTAATAAAAACTCACTACTTGCAATTTGGTGAAGACTGCAAATAGTGATTATTGTGGGTGAGTGGTCAGAAGATAAATCCAAGGAGGCTTGAGCCTCAATAAGCTCCGGTGATATGCCTTTTGCTACGCCAAAGTCTATTACGTCTGGAATTTTATTGAGGTCCGTTGGCCAGTAGGTTGGTTGTCCAGTTGAAATAACGTTAAGCCCCATTTCAGACATGGAATCATACAAGACGCGACCTCTGGGACTAATTAGGCGGGAGCCCCAGTAAGAGTGCTTGGCGTTATAGTCTCCAGCAGCTATGAAGCGGGGACCTAAAGATTTGTAAAAACTGGTGTACTGATCTTTCGTTATGGAAAATCTGGGCGGACAATAAACTGACGAAATAACGAGATTATGGAAAAATTCTTCAATACAGACGTTTGTTGCTTGAATATAAGGTTCGGATAGGCCACCCAACCATTGGTGTTTAATTCTTGATTTAATTAATATAGCAGATCCACCACATGATCTATCCCTAGGATCCTTTGCGTCGTAAAAAGTATAGCCACTTATTTTAAAAGTGCTTCTAGATGTCATATGAGTTTCGGAAATCAACATGACATCGATTTTTTGGTGTGTTAAAAAGTATTCGAGCTCGTTTTTGTGTTGGCGGATGCCGTTTGCGTTCCAGAAACAAACCCTGAGGCAGTTCATGGTCTTTTAAGCATGGCCTGCAGAAGAGCAGACTGCATTTTCTGCATCTCCTGCATCATGCTAGCCATTTGCGCCATTATCTGCGAAAATTGTTTGACCATATTGTCAATTACGGCTTCCAGGCGGCTAAAATTGGGACCAGTTGGTTCACTTGTTGTTGTGTGGTTGGTTGGTTTGGCCTTTGTGCATTGGGCTGGTTTGACTTTAGTGCGTTGGCGTAAGAAATCTTACTTGTAGTTGGCTGTGCTAACTGGGGAATGTTTGTTGTTGGTAAATCTAACGGCTGGGGAGGGGCAGGAACTACCTTCGGCTTAGATGAGCGCTTAACTAAATCAAAGACAGGACAACCTCTATAGTTAGCAGTGTGATTTCCACCACAATTGCTGCATTTCTTCACCCGAGGATCATCTCTCGGTTTGTCGCACTTGGTCGTAGTATGCAGGTCTCCACACACAACAAAAACAGCAGGCAACTTGCAATAAGTTGCACATAAGATCGCTTATGTGGCACTTCAACAACGACTCTACGATGCAAAATATATTTAAGGTCATAGATAGGGTGAGTTTCGTTTTTTTCAGTTTTATATCACCGGGCTCAAGCTCAACTCGGAATAATGGTTGGGGATACCTTTCTCTGTTCTTAATGTTTGACACAGATTTGGCTTTGAAGCCTTTGCTGCACAAACTAGCCTTAATTAATGTCCACATTCGAATCAATGCCCTTAATAACAACTTGCAGGCCTTTTGCGTTCTTAAGTTGATAGGTGTAGAAGTTTTTGTTATGTTTTTCAAGCTCCGAAACCGTGGTGCGATAAGCATTTTCGTGATACACTTGAATTTTATTTTCATAAATGCTACCACGTTTTATGTTCGACACATAAAAGTTGTCTTCGCCGATTAATCCAACTAGAAACTTTATAAGGTCGTTTGAATTTTTCTCTCTCAAATAAATTCGGGGAGGCTTAAATGTATTCCTCTCAGTTAGCGGGGCATCGTTTTCCCCTTGCAGTATTGCAAACCGATTTTGCGATGAGGTTGGTTTTTCTTCATCTTTCGACATTTTTGCTGGGTTGGTAACCTCTGCCGATTTGGGGCTTCTGCCCCTTTTAAGAACTGTTATATAACGGTCCATTCCTACCTGGACCTTTGGAACTTGTGAAGAAATTGGGCTGGGACCGCTTTTAGCTACTGTAGCTTCAATTCCAGAATTTGATAGAAATGACCGCGGTGAGGATGGTACTTCGGTACTTTTTTTATAATCTTTAAAAAGGGATTGGGCTAAGTTTGACCCTTGTTTAAATTGGGTGCACTTAAACTTAAATTGTTTGTATTTATTTTTGATTTCTCACTTAAATAGTTTTTATTGTATTCAGGGTCTCTAATGTTTTCATTGCTCACGCTTGTGGAGCTTAACACAATGTAAGCATTTCTGCTATTAGGCCCACTGTCACGACGATTGTTGTAACTCATGTACCGTTTGCTTTTTTATTTAGTTTTTTTTTGTTTTGTTTTTTTACTTTTTCACTTTTGTATACTTATATGTATGTATATTAATAAAAAATTTTTGCCACCTATTACAAATATGTATATTCGCTATTTTTAACACTCGCGTACACGTCCGCACACTACGAGATTAAGATCACGAATGACTCCACAATATGGCGAGAAATTCTTTATCTGTAGCAGAATAATTTCGCTCATGATTATTTAGTGTCCTTGACGCGAAACAAATTGAGTGTCCATCTTGGGATAAAACTGCGCCCAGGGCATGGTTTGATGCGTCTGTTGTTAACGTAAATTGTTTTTCAAAATTTGGATATCTCAGAATGGGATGCGTTGTTATTAGTAATTTAAGCTTTTCAAAAGCTTTTATATATGTTGGGTCTTGAACATTTATTTTAACTCCTTTTTTTTAATACTTTGTTAAAGGTTGGGCAGTTTTTGCGTAATCTTTTACAAAGTTACCGTAATATCCCGTAAGTCCTAAAAAGCTTTTTATTTGTTTTTCTGTCTTTGGTAAAGCTAAGTGCTGAATCGTTTTAATTTTGTTGGGATTTGGTTTGAGTCCTTCCTTTGCTAGTATATATTTTTTTTTTTTCATATATTTTATTATTTAATCTTCGCTTAAGCGAACTAACAATAAGTATTCAAATCTTAAAACTAAGTTATTAATACTAGTCCAGTCAGTACCAGACTAAAATTTAAGTTCTCATAATAAAGTTAATTAATTTTAAAAGTTTCATCTAAGAGCAATAGTATCCCTTCTTTTTAGGCGGGTGTGCCCACTATGCTGCAGGATGCTTCGGGCGAGCGGATTTGGATGTGTTTCCAACTTATTTAAATACTTGTCCACATAGTTTAGGATTTCGCTTTTTACTAGTGGAACTTCTAGATCCTTGTGGATGTTGCTGTTTTTGACATACCACGGAGCACCAGTTATCATTCTCAGAATTTTGTTTTGACGACGTTGTATTTTTCTATGTTTGAGGTGGAAGCAGTGCCCCATAACTGTATACCGTAGCGCCAAATTGATTTTAAAATAGAGTTGTAGAGTAGAAGTTAACAATCCAGACGTAGCACAGAGTTTCTACCAATTAGCCAGTGGATTTGAGCAGCTTTAAGTTTCATTTGAGACAGCTTCGCATCTATATGAGGCTTCCATGTGAGGCGGCGATCTAGGTGAACACCAAGATATTTTGTCTCGGTTCGTTGAGGCACCATATGGTTGTTAATAGTGATTGGAGAGCACGTTTCTTTGCGTAAAAGTAAAAGTTACGTGGGTACATTTTTGTTCATTTATTTTTATTCCCCATAACTTTGCCCATTTTTCAACTTGAGTTACGTGTTGCTGCAGTTGGTTCGAAGCCTCTTTAGGGTCTTTATGAATACTAAGGAAAGCAGTATCATCAGCGAATGCCGACGTGTGTGTAAAACTATTGGTTGGCATATCTGCTGTGTAAAGCAAGTACAGAACTGGACCTAGTATACTCCCTTGAGGTACACCAGCCCCTATTGGTTGAGAAGATTTTATTTGGTTTCCCTCTTTGATCATAAATTGTCGACCGGTTATGTATTTTTTAATAGGTTGAAAATATTAGCTGGAAGGTTTAGCTTTAGTTTGTTTAACAGACCTTCGTGCCATACTTTATCGAAAGCCTGAGAGACATCAATGAAAAGCCCGGAGCAGTACTTCTTTTCCTCAAAGGTTTTTCTTATAACCTGCACCAGTCTGTGAGTTTGTTCGATTGTGATATGTTGACTTCTAAAGCCAAATTGGTGATCTGGAATGCAGTTGTTTTCATTCAGGATCGGAGTCAGCTTGTTCTTAAGCAATTTTTCGAACAATTTTGACATTGTGGGTAAAAAACTTATAGGCCTATAAGACTCTACCTTTGAAGGATCTTTGCCAGGCTTAGGAATCATGTTTACTAGGGCAATTTTCCATATAGGCGGGAAATGTTCAAGCCGAATTATTGCGTTAAAAATAAAAAGAATTATTCTTTTTGCCGTAAAAGGTAGCTCTAAGAGCATTTTGTTGCTTATATTATCAACGCCAGGAGCTTTTTTACCATTTAGGTTAGAAATAGCCTCCACAACATCTGTAAATCGAAAACGTATTTCTAAAGGACGTCTAGCAACAACTGGTGGTAATTCCCTCACGTCTGTGCAAGTATTGGGAGTGAACACGTTTTTGAAATGATTTGCGAATAGATCACATTTTTCTTCGTCATTTCTAGCCCAGGATCCTCTCAGATTACGCAGTGGTGGTTTTGCGATAACGGGTCTTTTAAGACGTCTGGCTGATCGCCATAGGGAATAATTTGTCTGAGGAGTCGCGTCTAGACCTTCGAGGTACCCTTTAAGTGAAGCTATTCTGTGAACCTCCAACAAGCTTTTTAATCTGTTAGTACATTCTTTCAGCTTAGTTTTAAGCTGGGGCGATCTATGCTTTTGCCATTCTCTTCGGACTCTCCTTTTTTCAGATTAAGTTTTCCCACATCGTCAGAATAAATTTTGCTGTACCTGGCCTGGCGATAGGTAGAAGACGCATGTTCAACGGCATTTTTAATGTTTTCATTTAGAACGCTCAGACTATCATCTATGTCTCCCGGAGTTTTTAGCGGTTGGTTTTCCGAGCAGTGGGCACTAATATATTTTTTATATTTTAACCAATTTATTTTTTTAGATAAGAAAAAATTACTAGTTGCTATTTGGTGAGGACTGCAAATAGTAATTATTGTGGGTGAGTGGTCAGAAGGTAAATCCAAGGAGGCTACAGCCTCAATAAGGTCCGGGGATATACCTTTTGACACGCCAAAATCTATTACGTCTGGAATTTTATTGTTGTCCGTTGGCCAATAGGTAGGTTGTCCAATTGAAATAACGAAAAGTCCCATTTCCGACACGGTATCATACAAGACACGACCTCTGGGACTAATTAGGCGTGATCCCCAGTATGTGTGCTTAGCGTTATAGTCTCCAGCAGCTATGAAGCGGGGACCTAATGATTTGTAGAAACTGTTGTACTGATCCTTCGTTATGGAGAATCTGGGTGGACAGTAAACTGATGAAATAACGAGATTATGGAAAAATTCATCAATGCAGACGTTCGTAGCTTGGATATAACATTCCGAGAGGCCACCCAACCATTGGTGTTTAATTATTGATTTGATTAGAATAGCCGAGCCACCACATGATCTATCCCTAGGATCCTTTGAATCGTAAAAAGAATAACCACTAATTTTAAAAGTGCTTCTAGATGTCATATGAGTCTCAGAAATACACATAACATCGATTTTTTGGTTCATCAAGAAATATTCGAGCTCGTTTTTGTGTTGGCGGATGCCGTTTGCGTTCCAGAAACAAACCCTGAGGCAGTTCATGGTCTTTTAAGCATAGCCTGCAGAAAAGCAGACTGCATTTTTTGCATTTCTTGCATCATGTTGGCCATTTGCGCCATAATCTGCGTAAATTGTTTGACCATATTGTCAATTACGGCTTCCAGGCGGCTAAAATTGGGACCAGTTGGTTCACTTGTTGTTGTGTGGTTGGTTGGTTTGGCCTTTGTGCATTGGGCTGGTTTGACTTTAGTGCGTTGGCGTAAGAAATCTTACTTGTAGTTGGCTGTGCTAACTGGGGAATGTTTGTTGTTGGTAAATCTAACGGCTGGGGAGGGGCAGGAACTACCTTCGGCTTAGATGAGCGCTTAACTAAATCAAAGACAGGACAACCTCTATAGTTAGCAGTGTGATTTCCACCACAATTGCTGCATTTCTTCACCCGAGGATCATCTCTCGGTTTGTCGCACTTGGTCGTAGTATGCAGGTCTCCACACACAACAAAAACAGCAGGCAACTTGCAATAAGTTGCACATAAGATCGCTTATGTGGCACTTCAACAACGACTCTACGATGCAAAATATATTTAAGGTCATAGATAGGGTGAGTTTCGTTTTTTTCAGTTTTATATCACCGGGCTCAAGCTCAACTCGGAATAATGGTTGGGGATACCTTTCTCTGTTCTTAATGTTTGACACAGATTTGGCTTTGAAGCCTTTGCTGCACAAACTAGCCTTAATTAATGTCCACATTCGAATCAATGCCCTTAATAACAACTTGCAGGCCTTTTGCGTTCTTAAGTTGATAGGTGTAGAAGTTTTTGTTATGTTTTTCAAGCTCCGAAACCGTGGTGCGATAAGCATTTTCGTGATACACTTGAATTTTATTTTCATAAATGCTACCACGTTTTATGTTCGACACATAAAAGTTGTCTTCGCCGATTAATCCAACTAGAAACTTTATAAGGTCGTTTGAATTTTTCTCTCTCAAATAAATTCGGGGAGGCTTAAATGTATTCCTCTCAGTTAGCGGGGCATCGTTTTCCCCTTGCAGTATTGCAAACCGATTTTGCGATGAGGTTGGTTTTTCTTCATCTTTCGACATTTTTGCTGGGTTGGTAACCTCTGCCGATTTGGGGCTTCTGCCCCTTTTAAGAACTGTTATATAACGGTCCATTCCTACCTGGACCTTTGGAACTTGTGAAGAAATTGGGCTGGGACCGCTTTTAGCTACTGTAGCTTCAATTCCAGAATTTGATAGAAATGACCGCGGTGAGGATGGTACTTCGGTACTTTTTTTATAATCTTTAAAAAGGGATTGGGCTAAGTTTGACCCTTGTTTAAATTGGGTGCACTTAAACTTAAATTGTTTGTATTTATTTTTGATTTCTCACTTAAATAGTTTTTATTGTATTCAGGGTCTCTAATGTTTTCATTGCTCACGCTTGTGGAGCTTAACACAATGTAAGCATTTCTGCTATTAGGCCCACTGTCACGACGATTGTTGTAACTCATGTACCGTTTGCTTTTTTATTTAGTTTTTTTTTGTTTTGTTTTTTTACTTTTTCACTTTTGTATACTTATATGTATGTATATTAATAAAAAATTTTTGCCACCTATTACAAATATGTATATTCGCTATTTTTAACACTCGCGTACACGTCCGCACACTACGAGATTAAGATCACGAATGACTCCACAATATGGCGAGAAATTCTTTATCTGTAGCAGAATAATTTCGCTCATGATTATTTAGTGTCCTTGACGCGAAACAAATTGAGTGTCCATCTTGGGATAAAACTGCGCCCAGGGCATGGTTTGATGCGTCTGTTGTTAACGTAAATTGTTTTTCAAAATTTGGATATCTCAGAATGGGATGCGTTGTTATTAGTAATTTAAGCTTTTCAAAAGCTTTTATATATGTTGGGTCTTGAACATTTATTTTAACTCCTTTTTTTTAATACTTTGTTAAAGGTTGGGCAGTTTTTGCGTAATCTTTTACAAAGTTACCGTAATATCCCGTAAGTCCTAAAAAGCTTTTTATTTGTTTTTCTGTCTTTGGTAAAGCTAAGTGCTGAATCGTTTTAATTTTGTTGGGATTTGGTTTGAGTCCTTCCTTTGCTAGTATATATTTTTTTTTTTTCATATATTTTATTATTTAATCTTCGCTTAAGCGAACTAACAATAAGTATTCAAATCTTAAAACTAAGTTATTAATACTAGTCCAGTCAGTACCAGACTAAAATTTAAGTTCTCATAATAAAGTTAATTAATTTTAAAAGTTTCATCTAAGAGCAATAGTATCCCTTCTTTTTAGGCGGGTGTGCCCACTATGCTGCAGGATGCTTCGGGCGAGCGGATTTGGATGTGTTTCCAACTTATTTAAATACTTGTCCACATAGTTTAGGATTTCGCTTTTTACTAGTGGAACTTCTAGATCCTTGTGGATGTTGCTGTTTTTGACATACCACGGAGCACCAGTTATCATTCTCAGAATTTTGTTTTGACGACGTTGTATTTTTCTATGTTTGAGGTGGAAGCAGTGCCCCATAACTGTATACCGTAGCGCCAAATTGATTTTAAAATAGAGTTGTAGAGTAGAAGTTAACAATCCAGACGTAGCACAGAGTTTCTACCAATTAGCCAGTGGATTTGAGCAGCTTTAAGTTTCATTTGAGACAGCTTCGCATCTATATGAGGCTTCCATGTGAGGCGGCGATCTAGGTGAACACCAAGATATTTTGTCTCGGTTCGTTGAGGCACCATATGGTTGTTAATAGTGATTGGAGAGCACGTTTCTTTGCGTAAAAGTAAAAGTTACGTGGGTACATTTTTGTTCATTTATTTTTATTCCCCATAACTTTGCCCATTTTTCAACTTGAGTTACGTGTTGCTGCAGTTGGTTCGAAGCCTCTTTAGGGTCTTTATGAATACTAAGGAAAGCAGTATCATCAGCGAATGCCGACGTGTGTGTAAAACTATTGGTTGGCATATCTGCTGTGTAAAGCAAGTACAGAACTGGACCTAGTATACTCCCTTGAGGTACACCAGCCCCTATTGGTTGAGAAGATTTTATTTGGTTTCCCTCTTTGATCATAAATTGTCGACCGGTTATGTATTTTTTAATAGGTTGAAAATATTAGCTGGAAGGTTTAGCTTTAGTTTGTTTAACAGACCTTCGTGCCATACTTTATCGAAAGCCTGAGAGACATCAATGAAAAGCCCGGAGCAGTACTTCTTTTCCTCAAAGGTTTTTCTTATAACCTGCACCAGTCTGTGAGTTTGTTCGATTGTGATATGTTGACTTCTAAAGCCAAATTGGTGATCTGGAATGCAGTTGTTTTCATTCAGGATCGGAGTCAGCTTGTTCTTAAGCAATTTTTCGAACAATTTTGACATTGTGGGTAAAAAACTTATAGGCCTATAAGACTCTACCTTTGAAGGATCTTTGCCAGGCTTAGGAATCATGTTTACTAGGGCAATTTTCCATATAGGCGGGAAATGTTCAAGCCGAATTATTGCGTTAAAAATAAAAAGAATTATTCTTTTTGCCGTAAAAGGTAGCTCTAAGAGCATTTTGTTGCTTATATTATCAACGCCAGGAGCTTTTTTACCATTTAGGTTAGAAATAGCCTCCACAACATCTGTAAATCGAAAACGTATTTCTAAAGGACGTCTAGCAACAACTGGTGGTAATTCCCTCACGTCTGTGCAAGTATTGGGAGTGAACACGTTTTTGAAATGATTTGCGAATAGATCACATTTTTCTTCGTCATTTCTAGCCCAGGATCCTCTCAGATTACGCAGTGGTGGTTTTGCGATAACGGGTCTTTTAAGACGTCTGGCTGATCGCCATAGGGAATAATTTGTCTGAGGAGTCGCGTCTAGACCTTCGAGGTACCCTTTAAGTGAAGCTATTCTGTGAACCTCCAACAAGCTTTTTAATCTGTTAGTACATTCTTTCAGCTTAGTTTTAAGCTGGGGCGATCTATGCTTTTGCCATTCTCTTCGGACTCTCCTTTTTTCAGATTAAGTTTTCCCACATCGTCAGAATAAATTTTGCTGTACCTGGCCTGGCGATAGGTAGAAGACGCATGTTCAACGGCATTTTTAATGTTTTCATTTAGAACGCTCAGACTATCATCTATGTCTCCCGGAGTTTTTAGCGGTTGGTTTTCCGAGCAGTGGGCACTAATATATTTTTTATATTTTAACCAATTTATTTTTTTAGATAAGAAAAAATTACTAGTTGCTATTTGGTGAGGACTGCAAATAGTAATTATTGTGGGTGAGTGGTCAGAAGGTAAATCCAAGGAGGCTACAGCCTCAATAAGGTCCGGGGATATACCTTTTGACACGCCAAAATCTATTACGTCTGGAATTTTATTGTTGTCCGTTGGCCAATAGGTAGGTTGTCCAATTGAAATAACGAAAAGTCCCATTTCCGACACGGTATCATACAAGACACGACCTCTGGGACTAATTAGGCGTGATCCCCAGTATGTGTGCTTAGCGTTATAGTCTCCAGCAGCTATGAAGCGGGGACCTAATGATTTGTAGAAACTGTTGTACTGATCCTTCGTTATGGAGAATCTGGGTGGACAGTAAACTGATGAAATAACGAGATTATGGAAAAATTCATCAATGCAGACGTTCGTAGCTTGGATATAACATTCCGAGAGGCCACCCAACCATTGGTGTTTAATTATTGATTTGATTAGAATAGCCGAGCCACCACATGATCTATCCCTAGGATCCTTTGAATCGTAAAAAGAATAACCACTAATTTTAAAAGTGCTTCTAGATGTCATATGAGTCTCAGAAATACACATAACATCGATTTTTTGGTTCATCAAGAAATATTCGAGCTCGTTTTTGTGTTGGCGGATGCCGTTTGCGTTCCAGAAACAAACCCTGAGGCAGTTCATGGTCTTTTAAGCATAGCCTGCAGAAAAGCAGACTGCATTTTTTGCATTTCTTGCATCATGTTGGCCATTTGCGCCATAATCTGCGTAAATTGTTTGACCATATTGTCAATTACGGCTTCCAGGCGGCTAAAACTAGGCCCGGTTGGTTCGCTAGTTGGCACTTCTTGTTGTGTTGTAGGCTGGGTAGACTTACTTGAATTTGGCTGGTTAGACTTTAATGCGGCGGCGTAAGAAACTTGATTTGTAGTTGGTTGTGCCAATGGAGGCATATTTGTAGTTGGTATATTTAAAGGCTGGGGAGGGGCAGGAACTATTTTCGGCTTAGTTAGTTTAGTTGGCAGTGTGGTTTCCCCCGCAGTTGCTGCATTTCTTTATCCTAGGATCATCTTTTGGCTTGTCACACGTGGTCGTATCGTGCAGATCCCCACACACAACACAAACAAAAGGCAACTTACAATAAGTTTTAGTATGGCCATATCCCTGGCAGTTTATGCACTGTACGGGCCCAGATCGCTTATGTGGCACTTCCACAGTGACTCGTCGGTTCATAATATATTTTAAATCATAGATGGGGTGAGTTTCACTTTTTTTCAATTTGATATCACCAGGCTCAAGCTCCACTCGGAATAATGGTTGGGGGTGTTTTTCCATGTTTCTCATATTAAATACCGTCCTAACCATAAGCCCTTTGCTTAGCAAACTGGTCTTGATCTCTTCTGGGTCAACGTTAGAATCAATGCCTTTAATAACTACCTGAAGGCCTTTTGCGGTTTTTAGTTGGTAGGTATAGAAGTTTTTGCTGAGTTTTTCGAGCTCCGAAACCGTAGCGCGGTAGGCGTTTTCAT
The DNA here is from genome assembly GCA_963583895.1 of Melanophora roralis. NCBI lineage: Eukaryota > Metazoa > Arthropoda > Insecta > Diptera > Rhinophoridae > Melanophora > Melanophora roralis. The sequence goes on from OY757191.1 coordinate 37,609,009, forward strand.
GGTTCACTTGAATTTTTGTCTCAAATATGTTACCGCGTTTAACGTTTGAAACATAAAAGTTATTTTCTCCAATCAAACCGACTAAAAACTTGACGAGATCATTTGAGTTTTTTCCCCTCAAATAAATGGGAGGTGGTTTAAATGACTTTTTTTCACTAACGGGGGCATCATTATCCATGCTAGTATATGGCCTAAAAATTCTGTCTCTCTTTTCATAAAATTGCACTTGTCAATCTGTATTTTTAAGTTGGCTTGTTTCAAAACTCTGAAAATGTCCGTTATAGATTTTATATGTTCTTGAAGAGATGTACTAAATATAGGAATGTCGTCTAGGTAAACTACGCATGTTTTGTTAATGAAGTCCCGTAGTATTTCATTCATAAGTCTTTGAAAAGTTGCCGGGGCATTTTTTAACCCGAATGGCATCCTTATGAATTCATATAGTCCATGTGGTGTCACAAAAGCTGTTTTTTCCCTATCTCGTTGCCTTATTAAAATCTGATGGTATCCTTTCGCGAGATCTAAAGTTGTGAAGTACTGCGCTCTTCCTAACTTGTCTAAAATTGAATCTATATTTGGTAGTGGGAATTTGTCGTCAATAGTCACTTCGTTGAGTTTTCTGTAATCAACTACGATCCTATATTTTTTTTCTCCTGAACTGTCAACTTTTTTCGGTACTACTATTAAAGGGCTTGAATATCTCGAACAACTTTTTATTATTATTCCTTGTTCTTCCATTTCCTGTATTTGATTCCTTATTTCCATTTCGTGTTGTTAGGGGTACCGGTATAATTTAGAATTTATCTGTTCGTCTTTCAGCGTTCTAATTTCGTGTTGGATTTCCATTGTGCTAGTTAACTGATCACCTTCTTTAAAGAATCGTCCTTTAAAATTATTTACAATTTTTACTATTGCGTCATATTCTTCTTTATTTAAGTGGTTTAATTGTATTCTGTTCCACTCAAAGTTAGCTGCTTCTAATGCACAAACTTTTACGTTTTTATACGGATTTGTTATAAAACTAGTTTTTTTATTATTAAAAGATATTTGTCCTTCCACTAAATCCATTATTGTGCTAAAACAATTCATCAGATCAATTCCAATAATGATTTCGTATTTTCTTCCTTTTAATTTAGTCATTTTCCATTTTATTTTCGCATTTTTCTCTACATTAAATTCTAAGGGTGCGTCCGTCAATACTTCAAATCTAATTATATCCTTTCCGTTTATTGTACTAAACTCTAATGGCTCTCTTAATAGAGTTTTCTCAAATCCTTTTATCTTGATCAATTAAACTTATATTTGCACCTGTGTCTATTAGTGCATTATATTTCTTATTTTTAATTGTTATTGTTATGATGGGTAGGTAGTATGATGTCGTCCTAAAAAAAACTGATCCTGGCTTTGTCGGTATGGAGCTGTGTTACTGTGACACAGGTCTGATTCCGAGTGTCCTGCCAATTGATCATAGTTCATTTGTAGATTGTCTACTTCTATCAGTTCGTAACTCTATGTAGGCTGTTCTAAGTTGTTCTAGTTGATGTTCTCTTCTCGACAGTTTCTCTACCAAATATGCTGGAAGTACTTGAGCCTGATCTTGTGCCATCCTTCTTTCGTTAAACGTTTGTTGTCTTTTTTTTCGAATTTTGCTTTTTTTTCTTCTTGTGGTGTTGGCTTTATTAGCTTTCACTACACTTACTGTTTTCTATAACAGTTATTTGTTTGTGGTGTTGACTGCGTTAGTTTTTACTGCACAATTGTTTTTCTTTTATTTGTGGTGTTGACTTTGTTAGTTTTCACTGCACAAATCTTATTCTTTTATTGTTTTTATTTTCACTGTAATTATTTATTTATAATCCTTTTTTTTGAATTTTATTTTCAGTGATTATATTTTTATTTTTTATATTTTGTTCGTTTCACTGGATACACGATTTTACATGTATCCTACCGACTGCGCCACTCAAATAATAATTCACCAAAATAATGTTTTTAAAAAAAAGAAAAGACTTTATTTAAAATAACGTCAACATTGACACCAAAATCAGAACTAACTTTTTTACAATCAATTTCTTATTATTTAACTTAAATTATTATATTGTGTCATTGTGAAATCAATAGGTGTCAAATACAAATAATTGTTAATTCTGCATTTTACAATTTTTGTTTACTTATTCTTAAAATTGACTTTATTCTATATTAATAGTAAACGGTTGCAATTCCTTGAATTGCGACCGAAAAATAATTTTGTTTTCTTAACCGGAAATGAGTTTTCTGTTACAATTTTTTAATTTGATTTTATTTTGTGCTAATTATATTTTCAATAAGCTCATCAATGGTGTAATTTTTTATATAAGTGTTTTTACTTGACTTTGTATATGTAACTCGCGTGTCGAACATTATTACATATATGTATAGTGAACGCACTACACCCCCAATCTTTCAGTTAAAATTTCACAATTTTGTTTATAGTGTCAAAATTTTGGAATTTTAAACTCTTACTAATATTTTTTATACGTGGTACAATGCTTACATATGTGTTTATTTATAACTATTAAAGTGATGTTTCAGTGGTTTATTATTTAAGATTTTTCTTAATTCTAGTTTACAAGTGTTTTATTTTTATAAATCTTACATTCAAAACAAATTTTTGTTTTCTTAATTTACTGTTTTATTTATATATGCATAACATTTTATTTCTTATATTTTATTGTATTTCTTTAGTGTATTGTTGTGTACAATTTTCGTTTTCCCATTAATTTTTATTTCTACGTTTACATAATTTATATTAATAATTTCATAAGGACCAATGTCCTTCTATTTTCTAGTCTTAATAGTACTAAGTCTCCTATGCTAAAGTCTACACTATTTGTCTTATGTGATTTTAAACTCCCTTTCTTTTTCGCTGTTTCAATAAGTCTTCTAGCACTATTCAATGAATTTCTTAATCTTATCTTTAATTCATATGTGTAATTCTCTAAACTATATACTCTATCATTTGTCATTATGTCTTCACCTAGTAATTTTGGTAATTTACCAAAAATTGATTCAAATGGTGAGTAGTTTGTCTCTACATGAGGTGCTATATTGTATGCAAAAGCATAATAAGGTATACAGTCCTTCCAATTATCATCCTTTACGAATGACAAAAAATATTGATTTAGAACTCTGTGATTTCTCTCTACAGTTCCTAATGTTTCATGGTGGTATGGTGTCGATATTTTGTGTTCTATTTTTAACAAGTTGCATATATCTTTCATTAATTCGTTTACAAACTCTGTGCCTCTGTCGGATTTTAGAGTCTTAAAAAGTCCATATTTCAGTATCAAATTCTCCGTCAAGCACTTTGCCTACATTGGTACAGCTATTATATATTTACTTAATTCACATTGCATTGTAAATATATAAAGGTAGCCTCCAGAAGGTCTTAGTGGTCCAACTGTGTCTATAACTACAGTGGCAAAACTATTTTTTGGTGTGCCTGTAACGCATAAGGGTTCTTTTGTGTGTCTTACTCGTTTGTTCCTCTGGCAAAGATCACAACTTAAAACATACTTCTTTACCATTTTATACATATTTTTCCAAACATATTTTTATACCCTTCACATAGTGATAGGGTATATATCACTTTGTCATTCCGTTTGTAATTTCTTTATTATTCATTTGCGACCCCATAAAGTATATATATTCTGGATCCTTATAGATAGGGAAGTCGATTTAGCGATGTCCGTCTGTCCGTCTGTCCGTCTGTTGAAATCAAGTTTCCGGAGTCAAATAAAAAGATACAGACCAGTTAATGGTGTCAAACTATCACAAATATCCTGGAGACAATCGCTATTTAAAATCAATAAAATCGGTTCACTATTGACCGAGATATAAGCGAAAACCCAGAGTAACCCATTTTTTTTAGGACAAAATCCGTGCATATATCTCTATATATCTCAGTAAGTATAGTCACTCTTGCCACAAAACTTGGCACAGATACTCCTAAAGAAGGGGCCTTAATAATGGAAAATTTTTTTTCAGATAGGACCAGGGGAAGGGGTATTTTTTCTACAATTGCACAAATTTGGTGAAATATTTTATGCGCTATATCTCGTAAACTATAACAGCTATCGACTTAAAATGTTCTACAAAAAGTAATTGCACGCTAAAGGCTACGCCTTAAAGAAAAAAATTTTTGGGTGGGGGCAAAAAAAGGGGTAGCTCCCATACAAATCGACAATTATTATCAAATATTCGATACGCTATATCTCGGAAACTATAACAGATATCGAAATGAAATGTTCTACAAAAAGTAATTGCACGCTAAAGGCTACGCCTTAAAGAAAAAATTTTTTGGGTGGGGGCAAAAAAAGGGGTAGCTCCCATACAAATCGACAATTATTATCAAATATTCGATACGCTATATCTCGGAAACTATAACAGATATCGAAACGAAATGTTCTAAAAAAAGTAATTGCACGCTAAGGGCTACGCCTTAGAGAAAAAATTTTTTGGGTGGGGGCAAAAAAAGGGGTAGCTCCCATACAAATCGACAATTATTATCAAATATTCGATACGCTATATCTCGGAAACTATAACAGATATCGAAACGAAATGTTCTAAAAAAAGTAATTGCACGCTAAGGGCTACGCCTTAGAGAAAAAATTTTTTGGGTGGGGGCAAAAAAAGGGGTAGCTCCCATACAAATTGACAATTATTATCAAATATTCGATACGCTATATCTCGGAAACTATAACAGATATCGAAATGAAATGTTCCACAAAAAGTAATTCACGCTAAGGTCTACGCCTTAAAGAAAAAATTTTTTGGGTGGGGGCAAAAAAAGGGGTAGCTCCCATACAAATCGACAATTATTATCAAATATTCGATACGCTATATCTCGGAAACTATAACAGATATCGAAATGAAATGTTCCACAAAAAGTAATTCACGCTAAGGTCTACGCCTTAAAGAAAAAATTTTTTGGGTGGGGGCAAAAAACGGGGTAGCTCCCATACAAATCGACAATTATTATCAAATATTCGATACGCTATATCTCGGAAACTATAACAGATATCGAAATGAAATGTTCCACAAAAAGTAATTCACGCTAAGGTCTACGCCTTAAAGAAAAAATTTTTTGGGTGGGGGCAAAAAAAGGGGTAGCTCCCATACAAATCGACAATTATTATCAAATATTCGATACGCTATATCTCGGAAACTATAACAGATATCGAAATGAAATGTTCCACAAAAAGTAATTGCACGCTAAGGGCTACGCTTTAAAGAAAAAAATTTTCGAGTGGGGGCAAAAAAAGGGGTAGCTCCCATACATATTAACAATTTTTGTTAAATTTTCGATATGCTATATCTCAGAAACTATAACATATATCGAAATCAAATGTTCTACAAAAAGTAATTGGACATTAAGGGCTACGCTCTGAAGAAAAAGATTTTCGGATGGGGGGTGAAGAAGGGGTAGCTCCCATACAAATTAACAATTTTTAAACAATTTTCGATACGCTACTTCTAGAAAACTATTACAGCTATCGACTTCGAATATTCTACAAAAAGTAATAATCAAATAATTCATACATTTTGGTGAAAAACTTGGTGAAGAGCAGGGGGACTAGAACATCTAATAAGTTTTATTAACCTTTAAATATGAATAATGTCGAAAACTTTAAAAACTCTCGACCTCAAATCTTCTTCATCTATTTCTATTATTCATACGAACGTTAAAATTTTGTTATTTTTTCTATGGGCTTTAAAACTCGCACAAGGTTTTTTATTATATTATTTGCAGTACAAAATTACTCGGCTGGGTATATTTAAAGACCAATGTGAAGGGTATATAAGATTCGGCACAGCCGAATATAGCGCTCTTACTTGTTTTGTTTTAACTTTATTAAAGTTTTCCTAATTCCGAAATGTCCTCCACATTGTGTATTGTGATACAATTTTACTAATTCATCTTGTTTCTTTTTATCTGTTATTTTCTGAGGTTAACTATACAATAGTATTATGACGTCATTTTTCTTACATTTGTTTATTCTTTTTTTAAACTTTTCTATGTTTACTTTTTTAAATATTTTGTCACTTTTTCTAGTGCAAACTTTACACAATTCGATCTAGATAATCGGTATTATCGCTACATCTGATGGCCATTTCATTTAGAGCAGAATTATTTTCAATCTTTATTTCTTTATTTATTCTTTCAGTCGACTTTTCTATAACAAACTTTAATTTCCTTGCGCTTTTTATATCGCTTATTGATGTACAATTCCATACTTTGAGTTGATCAGTCTCAGTAGGATTCGTATCATTCTTTTTCTCATTTTTATTTTTCTTTTTCTTATCCTCATTTTGTATCACCTTTCTTTTCATATTTCCATTTATCACTAATAACTTCTTCGCTGTCTCGTCAATATTTTCAGGAATCATTGCCTTCAATAAATCTGAGTCCAGTTGCACCCTTGACAATGCGTCGGCGTAAGTGTTGTTTTTTCCTTTTTATAAACTATTTCAAAATCTTATTCTGACAGCTTCAATCGGATTCTAGTTAATTTGGAACTTGGATTTTTATGTGCGAATAACGAAACTAATGGACGATGATCCGTCACGACAACAAATTTTCTGCCATATAGGTACGGTCTGAAAAATTGTATACCCCAATGCATACCAAGTAGTTCTTTTTCGATTCATGGTTTATTTCCCTCATGCTTAGTAAGTGAACGACTTGCAAAGGATATGGGTCTATCTTTCCCAATTTCTCCTTGCGATAAAATATCTCCTAATGCAATGTCAGCTCGTCTTCTGTGTCTGTTATTCTTAATTTTACTTAGTTTGATGATATGCAATGTATGTTTTCTGTTCCTAGTTTGTTCCCGGTGGAGATTCCATTTGCGTGGTCTTCTGGGGTGCGAAGTTTCCCTGATTTTGAATCTGATGTACATTGTGACTTCTGCTGTTGTTCCAGTGTCTTTGATTATAATTGCTGTTGTTAGTGTAATTATTGTTGTAGTTTGTTCTGTTGTTATTATTATTTCTTCTAGTACTCATAGCATTATTAGTTCTATTTTTTTCATTATTCTGTTGTATATTTGTACGGCATTGTTTTGAAAAATGTTAAAATTTTTTTGCATTTGTGACATTCATGCCTTCTGTTTGGCATCTTTGTCCATGATTTCCGTCACATTTACCACAATTTTGTCGTTGAGATTTATCAGTGGTGTTAGGTTTATCACTCCTCTTTTAAATTTTCTGATGGTATATTTGTTTTTGTACAGTTCTTGATGAAACCTCTTCTGCAATTTTAACGGCTTTTGTAAACGTTTTTACCTGACTTGCATCAATTGTTGTTACTATTTGTGGATATTTTAATCTATTTATAAATGCATTGAGTGCGATTTTAATGTTGGTGTTAATTATGGTGTTTCTACTGTCTTCTCCCACTTCTGTTATTTGTATTTCGTTCAATTCTGCTATCAGATTTTCTATTTTAGTAGCAAAACCAGATGCATTGCCATTTTTCTGAGTGATATCAGTTATTTTGTTTAATATTGTGTTTGCAGTTTTAACCGGTTTGTAAGTTGTTCTTAGATTTTCGATAATTCTGCGATAGATGTAGGTATTGATATTTGATTTATTCTGTTCTGTACTCGTACTTCTAGTCTCGATTTGTAAACGAAATTAAGGGAAGATACACTTTTGTCTGCAGGTATTGTCGGTGTTACTAGTTCTAGCCTTGTTAAGAAATCATTGAGTTCGTCGGACTTACCGGTATATTTTGGTACTAATTTTGTAATTATGGAAAGTTCATTTATGTCTAGCTTTGCCATGGTTATGAATTTTTCTTTAGCAATTTTATGTTTCTTACGTTGTTCTAATCAGTTCCATTTTTAATCTCGTAGTGTACGGACGTGTCTACGCGAGTGTAATATTGGAAATAGGTGTATTAGTAATAAGTGGTAAACGAATTTATTAGTATACAAATATACACATAATAGTGAGAAAAGAAAAACAAAAACAACAAACTTAATTATAAATAAAAAAACGAACTGTTAACGAGTAACAGTAATCGTAGTGACAGTGTTAAGCTCAAGCATTAGCAATGAAAACATCAGTGACCCTAAATATAACAAAAACTATTTGAACGCAAAACCAAAAATAATTAAAGACAATTTAAATGCAAGTGTGCTAATTTAAATAAGTGTGCTGAACAAGGGACAATTTTAGCCCAATCCCTTTTCAAAAATTATAAAAAAAATACCGAGGTACCAAACTTATCATTTGCTAAAGGCGGTCCCAGCCCACTTTCTACAGAAGCTCCAAAGGTCCAGGTAGAAATGGACCGCTATATTACAGTTCTTAAAAGCCCGAAATCTGCAGGAGTTAGCAAGCCAGCAATATTTTTTTTAAAAGATGAAGAAAAGCCTACCTCATCGCAGAATCGTTTCGCCATATTGCAAGAGGATAACGATATCCCTGTTGTTGAGAAGAATACATCTAAGCCTCCTCCAATATATTTGAGAGAAAGAAACTCCAACGATCTTGTTAGGCTTTTAGTTGGATTAATAGGTGAAAATAGCTTTTATGTGTCTAACATAAACGTGGCAGCATTTAATTCAGGTAAATAACGAAAACGCTTACCGCACCACGGTTTCGGAATTCGAAAAAATTAAGAAAAACTTCTATACTTACCAACTTCAAAACGCAAAAGACCTTCAGATAGTTATAAAAGGTATTGACTCTAACGTTGAACCGGAAGAGATTAAGGTCAGTTTGTGCAGAGAAGGCTTCAAAGTTAAATCCATATCGAACATGAGAAACAGAGAAAGGCACTCCCAACCATTATTCCGAGTGGAGCCTGAGCCTGGTGATTTAAAATTGAAGAAAGATGAAACCCACCCAGTTTATGATTTAAAATATATTTTGCATCGTAGAATTATTGTTGAAGCGCCACATAAGAGATCTAGACCCGTACAGTGTTTAAAATGCCAAGAGTATGGCCACACCAAAACTTATTGTAAGTTGTCTTCTGTTTGCGTTGTATGTGGGGACCTGCATGCTACGGCCAAATGCGACAAACCAAAAGATGATCCTAGGGTGAAGAAGTGCAGCAATTGCGGTGGAAACCACACTGTCAACTATAGAGGTTGCCCGGTTTTTGATCTAGTTAAGCGCTCATCTAAGCCTAAAATAATTTCTGCCCCTACCCAGCAGCTAAATGCACCAAGTATTACTATGCCCCCTTTAGCACAGCCAACAGCAAGTCATATTTCTTATGCTAATGCATTAAAGTCCAATCAGCCCAATACAAGTAAGCCTAATCAGACCAGCACAAGTAAGCCCAATCAGCCTACAGCTCCACAAGAATTGCCAACAAATGAACCAACCGGTCCCAATTTTAGCCGCCTGGAGGCTGTAATTGACAATATGGTCAAACAATTTACGCAAATCATGGCGCTTTTCTGCAGGCCATGCTTTAAAGGCCATGAACTGCCTCAAGGTTTGTTTCTGGAACGCAAACGGCATCCGCCAACACAAAAACGAACTCGAATGTTTTTTAACACACCAAAACATTGATGTAATGTTAATATCCGAAACTCATATGACAATTAGAAGCACTTTTAAAATAAGTGGCTATTCTTTTTACGATTCAAAGGATCCCAGAGATAGATCATGTGGTGGCTCGGCTAAAATAATCAAATCGAGAATCAAACACCAATGGATTGGTGGCCTATCTGAATGTTATATGCAAGCAACAAACGTCTGCATTGATGAATTTTTCCATAATCTCGTTATTTCGTCAGTTTATTGTCCACCGAGATTCTCCATAACGAAGAACAACGGTTTTTACAAAACTCTAGGTCCCCGCTTCATAGCTGCTGGAGACTATAACGCCAAGCACACGTACTGGGGCTCTCGCCTAATTATTCCCAGAGGTCGTGTGTTGTATGATGCCGTGTCTGAAATGGGACTTTATGTTATTTCAACTGGACAACCAACCTACTGGCCAACGGACCACAATAAAATTCCAGACGTAATCGATTTTGGTGTAGCTAAAGGTATTTCTCGGAGCTGATTGAGGCTAAGGCCTCCTTGGATTTATCTTCTGACCACTCACCCACAATAATCACTATTTGCAGTCCTCACTAAATAGCAGCTAATGATTTTTTTCTCATCTAAAAGGATAAATTGGTTAAAATATATAAAAAATACATTAGCGCCCACTGCTCGGAGAACCAACCGCTAAAAACTCCCGGAGACATCGATGATTGTCTGAGCGTGCTATATGAAAACATTCAAAAAGCCGTTGAACATGCGTCTTCTACCTACCGTCAGGCTAGGTACAACAAAATTTTTTCTGACGATGTGAGAAAGCTTTTATCTGAAAAAAGGAGAGCCCGAAGAGAATGGCAAAAGCATAGATCACCCCAACTTAAAACTAAGCTGAAAGAATGCACCAACCAATTAAAAAGCTTGTTGGGGGTTCACAGAATGGCATCACTAAAAGAGTACCTGGAAGGTCTAGACGCGACTGCTCAGACAAATTATTCCCTATGGCGATCAGCCAAGCGTTTTGAAAGACTTGTTATTGCAAAACCACCACTGCGTAATCTGAGAGGATCCTGGGCTAGAAATGACAAAGAAAAATGCGATCTGTTTGCAAATCATTTAAAAAACGTGTTCACACCTTAATACATACACAGACCTTAGGGAATTACCGCCTGTTGTTGCCAGACGTCCTTTAGAAATACGTTTCCGATTTTCAGATGTGTTAGAGGCTATCGCTAACCTAAATAGTAAAAAAGCTCCTGGCGTTTGTAAAATCAGCAACAAAATGCTCTTTAAGCTACCTTTTACAGCTAAAAGAATAATTCTTTTCATTTTTAACGCGATAATTTGTCTTGAACATTTCCCGCCTATATGGAAAGTGACCTTAGTAAAGACGATTCCTAAGCCTGGCAAAGATCCTTCGAAGGTAGAGTCTTATAGCCCTATTAGTTTGTTACCCACAATATCAAAATTGTTCGAAAAATTGATCAAAAATACGCTGAATCCGATCTTGAAGGACAACAACTGTATTCCAAATCACCAGTTTGGCTTTAGAAGTCAACATAGTACCATCGAACAAACTCACAGGTTGGTACAGGTTATAAGAAAAGCCTTTGAGGAAAAAAGTACTGCTCTGCACTATTTATCGATGACTCGCAACCTTTCGACAAAGTATGGCATGAAGGCCTGTTAAACAAACTAAAGATCAACCATCCTGCTAATATTTTTAACCTATACATAACCGGTCGACAATTCATGATCAAAGAGGGAAACCAAATAAGTTCTTCTCAACCAATAGAGGCTGGTGTACCTAAAGGGAGTATACTAGGTCCAATACGGTATTTGCTTTACACAGCAGATATGCTAACTAATAGTTTTACACACACGTCGACATTTGCTGATGATACTGATTTCCTTAGTATTCATGAAGATCCTAAAGAGGCTTCGAACCAACTGCAGCAACACGTAACCCAAGTTGAGAAATGGGCAAAGTTATGGGAAATAAAAATAAATGAACAAAAATGTACCCACGTAACTTTTACTTTACGCAAAGAAACGTGCTCCCCAATCACTATTAATAACCACATGGTGCCTCAACGAACCGAGACAATATATCTTGGTATTCACCTAGACCGCCGCCTCACATGGAAGCCTTACTTAGATGCGAAGCTGACTCAAATGAAACTTAAAGCTGCTCAAATCCACTGGCTAATTGGTGGAAACTCTGTGCTACGTCTGGATTGTAAACTTCTACTCTACAACTCGATTTTAAAACCAATTTGGTGCTACGGTATACAATTATGGGGCACTGCTTCCGCCTCTAATATCAAAAAAATTCAATGCTATTCAATAAATATCGCTCTATTAGCTACATTAGATGTGCGAAATGCATTTAACAGCCTACAGTGGAAAAATATTATAACAGCATTAAAAATCAATTTCAGAATCCCAGCATACTTACTTAACATAATTAAAAAGGAAAATAACATCAGGAGCTGCACAAGGGTCCATTCTTGGACCGGATTTGTGGAACATTACATACGACCAAATTCTCAGACTGGAAATGCCAGATGACTGTCATCTAATAGGTTATGCAGACGATATAGCAGCTGTCATTACTGCCAGACATATAGATGACGCAAGACGGAAATTAAATATGGTTATGCTTCGAACTAAAACCTGGTTAGAGGAACATGGCTTAAGTCTCGCCACAGAAAAAACTGAGGTCATATTGCTGACGAGAAAGCATATTCCGCTAAAGTTGGATTTAGAGCTTCTAGACACAACGATAACGACAGCTAACATTCTAAAGTACCTGGGAGTCAGATTTGATAGCAGACTTAAATTCACCCATCAGATAACCCATGCCACTAAAAAAGCTGGGAAAATAATCGGAATGCTCAGCAAGCTAATGGCAAATATAGGAGGACCAACGCAGCTGAAGCGGAAATTGTTGATGGACACTACGAACGCAGTCCTTATATATGGCAGCGAAGTATGGGGTAGGTACCTTCGAACGCAAACCAGACGAAACACACTATTAGCTACACAGAGATCATCGGCACTAAGAATAGCATCAGCTTATAGAACAGTTTTACAGGAAGCCGTTTTTGTAATCAGTAGTACAATCCCTATAGATTTTTTAATCGAGGAAAGAGTTAAAATATGGACCGAACGAAAACAAAGTAGAGAAGTGGATGAAAAAGAGCTACGAAGAGAAACCCTGGAAAAATTACAAGAGAAATGGAGTAACTCTCTAAAAGGAAGATGGACTGCAAAACTAATACCTAGAATAAAGGAATGGTACGGTAGAAGAGAGGGAGAGGTAAATTACTACATCACTCAAATGCTGTCATGGCACGGCTATTTCTGCAAATACCTATTCAAAATGGGAAAAGCTGAAGACCCAGGATGTATATACGGTGACGCAGATGTTGACGATGCAGAGCACACCTTCTTTAATTGCAAACGATGGGAAAATGAGAAAATGAAATTGGAGGAAGAGGTTGGGCCCGTAACTGTTCAAAATATAGTAAACGCAATATTACGTGGAAATGCAACCTGGGAAAAGTTATCGAAATATGTAGAGCATGTCCTTAAAATGAAGAAGATCGACCTGGATAAGGGATTACAACGACGTGCCTGGACGCAGGCTATAGATAACCGTGGGTAAACAAACCTGAGTCTCTATCCGAAGTTATGCAAACGCGGTTCCGGATAGAGAAAATCTCAGGAGGAGGTAGGTTTTTAGTGGGAACACCACATACCGGATGCGACGGCATCCGATGATCCGAAAGGATTTTCCTACCTGGCAACAAAAAAAAAAAATGTTATTATTATTGTTAGGATTTCTTTCCTGGGTATATTGCCAGTTATTTATAAAACTATTCTGTCCTTGTTCATTTCTAGGACTTCTTTCTTGGATATATTGCCAATTATTTCTAAAACTATTCTGTCCTTGTTAATTTTTATTATTTTGATTTTTATTGTCATTAAAATTTCTTGGTACTTTAAATTTTTTGTATTCGAACCAAATGCATGTATCTTCTTCTTGTCATTATGTCTATTATATTTCCTAAGTCTCGTTCGTCATAGATTTTGTCTAACAGTATTCCTTGCGTCATCTCTTTTATCGTGTTAACTAATAGACTGTCAATGTTTGTTAGATCAATGCCATGGTCACCGCGATAATATGCAATTAATTCGTCCGTCTTGTATTTTATGTTTTGGATTTCTATCGCTAATTCACTTACAGTATTTATCCTTAGATTGCTGATCCGTTTGTATATCTGGTGCGGTTCTGTATCCGGTCTGTATCTTAATCTTAGTACTTTCTTAATCAGCTGCCAGTTGTCTGGTGTGGGTAGGTTAATTACCACATCCTTTGCTTGTCCTTGAATCGTCCGGTAAAATATCATCCTTACCGCTTCTTCTCGCATTTCTTCATTGTTGATTGTTGACAGCAGGTACTCTAAACCGCTAAAAAAGCTATTTACGGTTACTTCTCCGGTTCCTGTAAACGTTGGTAAGTAGTTGATTGTTTTTGTAAGATTTTGCATTGCATTGTTGTCTCTCCCAAAATTTTGCTGTAACTCTATGTAGGCTGTTCTAAGTTGTTCTAGTTGATGTTCTCTTCTCGACAGTTTCTCTACCAAATATACTGGAAGTACTTGAGCCTGATCTTGTGCCATCCTTCTTTCGTTAAACGTTTGTTGTCTTTTTTTTCGAATTTTGCTTTTTTTTCTTCTTGTGGTGTTGGCTTTATTAGCTTTCACTACACTTACTGTTTTCTATAACAGTTATTTGTTTGTGGTGTTGACTGCATTAGTTTTTACTGCACAATTGTTTTTCTTTTATTTGTGGTGTTGACTTTGTTAGTTTTCACTGCACAAATCTTATTCTTTTATTGTTTTTATTTTCACTGTAATTATTTATTTATAATCCTTTTTTTTTGAATTTTATTTTCAGTGATTATATTTTTATTTTTTATATTTTGTTCGTTTCACTGGATACACGATTTTACATGTATCCTACCGACTGCGCCACTCAAATAATAATTCACCAAAATAATGTTTTTAAAAAAAAGAAAAGAATTTATTTAAAATAACGTCAACATTGACACCAAAATCAGAACTAACTTTTTTACAATCAATTTCTTATTATTTAACTTAAATTATTATATTGTGTCATTGTGAAATCAATAGGTGTCAAATACAAATAATTGTTAATTCTGCATTTTACAATTTTTGTTTACTTATTCTTAAAATTGACTTTATTCTATATTAATAGTAAACGGTTGCAATTCCTTGAATTGCGACCGAAAAATAATTTTGTTTTCTTAACCGGAAATGAGTTTGCTGTTACAATTTTTTAATTTGATTTTATTTTGTGCTAATTATATTTTCAATAAGCTCATCAATGGTGTAATTTTTTATATAAGTGTTTTTACTTGACTTTGTATATGTAACTCGCGTGTCGAACATTATTACATATATGTATAGTGAACGCACTACACCCCCAATCTTTCAGTTAAAATTTCACAATTTTGTTTATAGTGTCAAAATTTTGGAATTTTAAACTCTTACTAATATTTTTTATACGTGGTACAATGCTTACATATGTGTTTATTTATAACTATTAAAGTGATGTTTCAGTGGTTTATTATTTAAGATTTTTCTTAATTCTAGTTTACAAGTGTTTTATTTTTATAAATCTTACATTCAAAACAAATTTTTGTTTTCTTAATTTACTGTTTTATTTATATATGCATAACATTTTATTTCTTATATTTTATCGTATTTCTTTAGTGTATTGTTGTGTACAATTTTCGTTTTCCCATTAATTTTTATTTCTACGTTTATAAATTTATATTAATAATTTCATAAGGACCAATGTATGGTGCTTCATTTTTCTTTCTATTTTCTAGTCTTAATAGTACTAAGTCTCCTATGCTAAAGTCTACACTATTTGTCTTATGTGATTTTAAACTCCCTTTCTTTTTCGCTGTTTCAATAAGTCTTCTAGCACTATTCAATGAATTTCTTAATCTTATCTTTAATTCATATGCGTAATTCTCTAAACTATATACTCTATCATTTGTCATTATGTCTTCACCTAGTAATTTTGGTAATTTACCAAAAATTAATTCAAATGGTGAGTAGTTTGTCTCTACATGAGGTGCTATATTGTATGCAAAAGCATAGTAAGGTATACAGTCCTTCCAATTATCATCCTTTACGAATGACAAAAAATATTGATTTAGAACTCTGTGATTTCTCTCTACAGTTCCTAACGTTTCATGGTGGTATGGTGTCGATATTTTGTGTTCTATTTTTAACAAGTTGCATATATCTTTCATTAATTCGTTTACAAACTCTGTGCCTCTGTCGGATTTTAGAGTCTTAAAAAGTCCATATTTCAGTATCAAATTCTCCGTCAAGCACTTTGCCTACATTGGTACAGCTATTATATATTTACTTAATTCACATTGCATTGTAAATAGATAAAGGTAGCCTCCAGAAGGTCTTAGTGGTCCAACTGTGTCTATAACTACAGTGGCAAAACTATTTTTTGGTGTGTCTGTAACGCATAAGGGTTCTTTTGTGTGTCTTACTCGTTTGTTCCTCTGGCAAAGATAACAACTTAAAACATACTTCTTTACCATTTTATACATATTTTTCCAAACATATTTTTGTTTTAACTTTATTAAAGTTTTCCTAATTCCGAAATGTCCTCCACATTGTGTATTGTGATACAATTTTACTAATTCATCTTGTTTCTTTTTATCTGTTATTTTCTGAGGTTAACTATACAATAGTATTATGACGTCATTTTTCTTACATTTGTTTATTCTTTTTTTAAACTTTTCTATGTTTACTTTTTTAAATATTTTGTCACTTTTTCTAGTGCAAACTTTACACAATTCGATCTAGATAATCGGTATTATCGCTACATCTGATGGCCATTTCATTTAGAGCAGAATTATTTTCAATCTTTATTTCTTTATTTATTCTTTCAGTCGACTTTTCTATAACAAACTTTAATTTCCTTGCGCTTTTTATATCGCTTATTGATGTACAATCCCATACTTTGAGTTGATCAGTCTCAGTAGGATTCGTATCATTCTTTTTCTCTTTTTTATTTTTCTTTTTCTTATCCTCATTTTGTATCACCTTTCTTTTCATATTTCCATTTATCACTAATAACTTCTTCGCTGTCTCGTCAATATTTTCAGGAATCATTGCCTTCAATAAATCTGAGTCCAGTTGCACCCTTGACAATGCGTCGGCGTTAGTGTTGTTTTTTCCTTTTTATAAACTATTTCAAAATCTTATTCTGACAGCTTCAATCGGATTCTAGTTAATTTGGAACTTGGATTTTTATGTGCGAATAACGAAACTAATGGACGATGATCCGTCACGACAACAAATTTTCTGCCATATAGGTACGGTCTGAAAAATTGTATACCCCAATGCATACCAAGTAGTTCTTTTTCGATTACTGGTTTATTTCTCTCATGCTTAGTAAGTGAACGACTTGCAAAGGATATGGGTCTATCTTGCCCAATTTCTCCTTGCGATAAAATATCTCCTAATGCAATGTCAGCTCGTCTTCTGTGTCTGTTATTCTTAATTTTACTTAGTTTGATGATATGCAATGTATGTTTTCTGTTCCTAGTTTGTTCCCGGTGGAGATACCATTTGCGTGGTCTTCTGGGGTGCGAAGTTTCCCTGATTTTGAATCTGATGTACATTGTGACTTCTGCTGTTGTTCCAGTGTCTTTGATTATAATTGCTGTTGTTAGTGTAATTATTGTTGTAGTTTGTTCTGTTGTTATTATTATTTCTTCTAGTACTCATAGCATTATTAGTTATATTTTTTTCATTATTCTGTTGTATATTTGTACGGCATTGTTATGAAAAATGTTAAAATTTTTTTGCATTTGTGACATTCATGCCTTCTGTTTGGCATCTTTGTCCATGATTTCCGTCACATTTACCACAATTTTGTCGTTGAGATTTATCAGTGGTGTTAGGTTTATCACTCCTCTTTTAAATTTTCTGATGGTATATTTGTTTTTGTACAGTTCTTGATGAAACCTCTTCTGCAATTTTAACGGCTTTTGTAAACGTTTTTACCTGACTTGCATCAATTGTTGTTACTATTTGTGGATCTTTTAATCTATTTATAAATGCATTGAATGCGATTTTAATGTTGGTGTTAATTATGGTGTTTCTACTGTCTTCTCCCACTTCTGTTATTTGTATTTCGTTCAATTCTGCTATCAGATTTTCTATTTTAGTAGCAAAACCAGATGCATTGCCATTTTTCTGAGTGATATCAGTTATTTTGTTTAATATTGTGTTTGCAGTTTTAACCGGTTTGTAAGTTGTTCTTAGATTTTCGATAATTCTGCGATAGATGTAGGTATTGATATTTGATTTATTCTGTTCTGTACTCGTACTTCTAGTCTCGATTTGTAAACGAAATTAAGGGAAGATACACTTTTGTCTGCAGGTATTGTCGGTGTTACTAGTTCTAGCCTTGTTAAGAAATCATTGAGTTCGTCGGACTTACCGGTATATTTTGGTACTAATTTTGTAATTATGGAAAGTTCATTTATGTCTAGCTTTGCCATGGTTATGGATTTTTCTTTAGCAATTTTATGTTTCTTACGTTGTTCTAATCAGTTCCATTTTTAATCTCGTAGTGTACGGACGTGTCTACGCGAGTGTAATATTGGAAATAGGTGTATTAGTAATAAGTGGTAAACGAATTTATTAGTATACAAATATACACATAATAGTGAGAAAAGAAAAACAAAAACAACAAACTTAATTATAAATAAAACAAGTAAGAGCGCTATATTCGGCTGTGCCGAATCTTATATACCCTTCACATTGGTCTTTAAATATACCCAGCCGAGTAATTTTGTACTGCAAATAATATAATAAAAAACCTTGTGCAAGTTTTAAAGCCCATAGAAAAAATAACAAAATTTTAACGTTCGTATGAATAATAGAAATAGATGAAGAAGATTTGAGGTCGAGAGTTTTTAAAGTTTTCGACATTATTCATATTTAAAGGTTAATAAAACTTATTAGATGTTCTAGTCCCCCTGCTCTTCACCAAGTTTTTCACCAAAATGTATGAATTATTTGATTATTACTTTTTGTAGAATATTCGAAGTCGATAGCTGTAATAGTTTTCCAGAAGTAGCGTATCGAAAATTGTTTAAAAATTGTTAATTTGTATGGGAGCTACCCCTTCTTCACCCCCCATCCGAAAATCTTTTTCTTCAGAGCGTAGCCCTTAATGTCCAATTACTTTTTGTAGAACATTTGATTTCGATATATGTTATAGTTTCTGAGATATAGCATATCGAAAATTTAACAAAAATTGTTAATATGAATGGGAGCTACCCCTTTTTTTGCCCCCACTCCAAAATTTTTTTCTTTAAAGCGTAGCCCTTAGCGTGCAATTACTTTTTGTGGAACATTTCATTTCGATATCTGTTATAGTTTCCGAGATATAGCGTATCGAATATTTGATAATAATTGTCGATTTGTATGGGAGCTACCCCTTTTTTTGCCCCCACCCAAAAAATTTTTTCTTTAAGGCGTAGACCTTAGCGTGAATTACTTTTTGTGGAACATTTCATTTCGATATCTGTTATAGTTTCCGAGATATAGCGTATCGAATATTTGATAATAATTGTCGATTTGTATGGGAGCTACCCCTTTTTTTGCCCCCACCCAAAAAATTTTTTCTTTAAGGCGTAGACCTTAGCGTGCAATTACTTTTTGTGGAACATTTCATTTCGATATCTGTTATAGTTTCCCAGATATAGCTTATAGAATATTTTATTATAATTGTCGATTTGTATGGGAGCTACCCCTTTTTTTGCCCCCACTCGAAAATTTTTTTCTTTAAAGCGTAGCCCTTAGCGTGCAATTACTTTTTGTTGAACATTTCATTTCGATATCTGTTAAAGTTTCCGAGATATAGCGTATCGAATATTTGATAATAATTGTCAATTTGTATGGGAGCTACCCCTTTTTTTGCCCCCACCCAAAAAATTTTTTCTCTAAGGCGTAGCCCTTAGCGTGCAATTACTTTTTTTAGAACATTTCGTTTCGATATCTGTTATAGTTTCCGAGATATAGCGTATCGAATATTTGATAATAATTGTCGATTTGTATGGGAGCTACCCCTTTTTTTGCCCCCACCCAAAAAATTTTTTCTCTAAGGCGTAGCCCTTAGCGTGCAATTACTTTTTTTAGAACATTTCGTTTCGATATCTGTTATAGTTTCCGAGATATAGCGTATCGAATATTTGATAATAATTGTCGATTTGTATGGGAGCTACCCCTTTTTTTGCCCCCACCCAAAAAATTTTTTCTTTAAGGCGTAGCCTTTAGCGTGCAATTACTTTTTGTAGAACATTTCATTTCGATATCTGTTATAGTTTCCGAGATATAGCGTATCGAATATTTGATAATAATTGTCGATTTGTATGGGAGCTACCCCTTTTTTTGCCCCCACCCAAAAAATTTTTTCTTTAAGGCGTAGCCCTTAGCGTGCAATTACTTTTTGTAGAACATTTCATTTCGATATCTGTTATAGTTTCCGAGATATAGCGTATCGAATATTTGATAATAATTGTCGATTTGTATGGGAGCTACCCCTTTTTTTGCCCCCACCCAAAAATTTTTTTCTTTAAGGCGTAGCCCTTAGCGTGCAATTACTTTTTGTGGAACATTTCATTTCGATATCTGTTATAGTTTCCGCGATATAGCGTATCGAATATTTGATAATAATTGTCGATTTGTATGGGAGCTACCCCTTTTTTTGCCCCCACCCAAAAAATTTTTTCTCTAAGGCGTAGCCCTTAGCGTGCAATTACTTTTTTTAGAACATTTCATTTCGATATCTGTTATAGTTTCCGAGATATAGCGTATCGAATATTTGATAATAATTGTCGATTTGTATGGGAGCTACCCCTTTTTTTGCCCCCACCCAAAAAATTTTTTCTCTAAAGCGTAGCCCTTAGCGTGCAATTACTTTTTTTAGAACATTTCATTTCGATATCTGTTATAGTTTCCGAGATATAGCGTATCGAATATTTGATAATAATTGTCGATTTGTTTGGGAGCTACCCCTTTTTTTGCCCCCACCCAAAAAATTTTTTCTTTAAGGCGTAGCCCTTAGCGTGCAATTACTTTTTGTAGAACATTTCATTTCGATATCTGTTATAGTTTCCGATATATAGCGTATCGAATATTTGATAATAATTGTCGATTTGTATGGGAGCTACCCCTTTTTTTGCCCCCACCCAAAAAATTTTTTCTTTAAGGCGTAGCCCTTAGCATGCAATTACTTTTTGTAGAACATTTTAAGTCGATAGCTGTTATAGTTTACGAGATATAGCGCATAAAATATTTCACCAAATTTGTGCAATTGTAGAAAAAATACCCCTTCCCCTGGTCCTATCTGAAAAAAATTTTTCCATTATTAAGGTCCCTTCTTTAGGAGTATCCGTGCCAAGTTTTGTGGCAAGAGTGACTATACTTACTGAGATATATAGGGATATATGCACGGATTTTGTCCTAAAAAAAATGGGTTACTCTGGGTTTTCGCTTATATCTCGGTCAATAGTGAACCGATTTTATTGATTTTAAATAGCGATTGTCTCCAGGATATTTGTGATAGTTTGACACCATTAACTGGTCTGTATCTTTTTATTTGACTCCGGAAACTTGATTTCAACAGACGGACAGACGGACAGACGGACATCGCTAAATCGACTTCCCTATCTATAAGGATCCAGAATATATATACTTTATGGGGTCGCAAATGAATAATAAAGAAATTACAAACGGAATGACAAAGTGATATATACCCTATCACTATGTGAAGGGTATAAAAACGAACTGTTAATGAGTAACAGTAATCGTAGTGACAGTGTTAAGCTCAAGCATTAGCAATGAAAACATCAGTGACCCTAAATATAACAAAAACTATTTGAACGCAAAACCAAAAATAATTAAAGACAATTTAAATGCAAGTGTGCCTAATTTAAATAAGTGTGCTGAACAAGGGACAATTTTAGCCCAATCCCTTTTCAAAAATTATAAAAAAAATACCGAGGTACCAAACTTATCATTTGCTAAAGGCGGTCCCAGCCCACTTTCTACAGAAGCTCCAAAGGTCCAGGTAGAAATGGACCGCTATATTACAGTTCTTAAAAGCCCGAAATCTGCAGGAGTTAGCAAGCCAGCAATATTTTTTTTAAAAGATGAAGAAAAGCCTACCTCATCGCAGAATCGTTTCGCCATATTGCAAGAGGATAACGATATCCCTGTTGTTGAGAAGAATACATCTAAGCCTCCTCCAATATATTTGAGAGAAAGAAACTCCAACGATCTTGTTAGGCTTTTAGTTGGATTAATAGGTGAAAATAGCTTTTATGTGTCTAACATAAACGTGGCAGCATTTAATTCAGGTAAATAACGAAAACGCTTACCGCACCACGGTTTCGGAATTCGAAAAAATTAAGAAAAACTTCTATACTTACCAACTTCAAAACGCAAAAGACCTTCAGATAGTTATAAAAGGTATTGACTCTAACGTTGACCCGGAAGAGATTAAGGTCAGTTTGTGCAGAGAAGGCTTCAAAGTTAAATCCATATCGAACATGAGAAACAGAGAAAGGCATTCCCAACCATTATTCCGAGTGGAGCCTGAGCCTGGTGATTTAAAATTGAAGAAAGATGAAACCCACCCAGTTTATGATTTAAAATATATTTTGCATCGTAGAATTATTGTTGAAGCGCCACATAAGAGATCTAGACCCGTACAGTGTTTAAAATGCCAAGAAAATGGCCACACCAAAACTTATTGTAAGTTGTCTTCTGTTTGCGTTGTATGTGGGGACCTGCATGCTACGGCCAAATGCGACAAACCAAAAGATGATCCTAGGGTGAAGAAGTGCAGCAATTGCGGTGGAAACCACACTGTCAACTATAGAGGTTGCCCGGTTTTTGATCTAGTTAAGCGCTCATCTAAGCCTAAAATAATTTCTGCCCCTACCCAGCAGCTAAATGCACCAAGTATTACTATGCCCCCTTTAGCACAGCCAACAGCAAGTCATATTTCTTATGCTAATGCATTAAAGTCCAATCAGCCCAATACAAGTAAGCCTAATCAGACCAGCACAAGTAAGCCCAATCAGCCTACAGCTCCACAAGAATTGCCAACAAATGAACCAACCGGTCCCAATTTTAGCCGCCTGGAGGCTGTAATTGACAATATGGTCAAACAATTTACGCAAATCATGGCGCTTTTCTGCAGGCCATGCTTTAAAGGCCATGAACTGCCTCAAGGTTTGTTTCTGGAACGCAAACGGCATCCGCCAACACAAAAACGAACTCGAATGTTTTTTAACACACCAAAACATTGATGTAATGTTAATATCCGAAACTCATATGACAATTAGAAGCACTTTCAAAATAAGTGGCTATTCTTTTTACGATTCAAAGGATCCCAGAGATAGATCATGTGGTGGCTCGGCTAAAATAATCAAATCGAGAATCAAACACCAATGGATTGGTGGCCTATCTGAATATGCAAGCAACAAACGTCTGCATTGATGAATTTTTCCATAATCTCGTTATTTCGTCAGTTTATTGTCCACCGAGATTCTCCATAACGAAGAACAACGGTTTTTACAAAACTCTAGGTCCCCGCTTCATAGCTGCTGGAGACTATAACGCCAAGCACACGTACTGGGGCTCTCGCCTAATTATTCCCAGAGGTCGTGTGTTGTATGATGCCGTGTCTGAAATGGGACTTTATGTTATTTCAACTGGACAACCAACCTACTGGCCAACGGACCACAATAAAATTCCAGACGTAATCGATTTTGGTGTAGCTAAAGGTATTTTCTCGGAGCTGATTGAGGCTAAGGCCTCCTTGGATTTATCTTCTGACCACTCACCCACAATAATCACTATTTGCAGTCCTCACCAAATAGCAGCTAATGATTTTTTTCTCATCTAAAAGGATAAATTGGTTAAAATATATAAAAAATACATTAGCGCCCACTGCTCGGAGAACCAACCGCTAAAAACTCCCGGAGACATCGATGATTGTCTGAGCGTGCTATATGAAAACATTCAAAAAGCCGTTGAACATGCGTCTTCTACCTACCGTCAGGCTAGGTACAACAAAATTTTTTTCTGACGATGTGAGAAAGCTTTTATCTGAAAAAAGGAGAGCCTGAAGAGAATGGCAAAAGCATAGATCACCCCAACTTAAAACTAAGCTGAAAGAATGCACCAACCAATTAAAAAGCTTGTTGGGGGTTCACAGAATGGCATCACTAAAAGAGTACCTGGAAGGTCTAGACGCGACTGCTCAGACAAATTATTCCCTATGGCGATCAGCCAAGCGTTTTGAAAGACTTGTTATTGCAAAACCACCACTGCGTAATCTGAGAGGATCCTGGGCTAGAAATGACAAAGAAAAATGCGATCTGTTTGCAAATCATTTAAAAAACGTGTTCACACCTTAATACATACACAGACCTTAGGGAATAACCGCCTGTTGTTGCCAGACGTCCTTTAGAAATACGTTTCCGATTTTCAGATGTGTTAGAGGCTATCGCTAACCTAAATAGTAAAAAAGCTCCTGGCGTTTGTAAAATCAGCAACAAAATGCTCTTTAAGCTACCTTTTACAGCTAAAAGAATAATTCTTTTCATTTTTAACGCGATAATTTGTCTTGAACATTTCCCGCCTATATGGAAAGTGACCTTAGTAAAGACGATTCCTAAGCCTGGCAAAGATCCTTCGAAGGTAGAGTCTTATAGCCCTATTAGTTTGTTACCCACAATGTCAAAATTGTTCGAAAAATTGATCAAAAATAAGCTGAATCCGATCTTGAAGGACAACAACTGTATTCCAAATCACCAGTTTGGCTTTAGAAGTCAACATAGTACCATCGAACAAACTCACAAGTTGGTACAGGTTATAAGAAAAGCCTTTGAGGAAAAAAGTACTGCTCTGCACTATTTATCGATGACTCGCAACCTTTCGACAAAGTATGGCATGAAGGCCTGTTAAACAAACTAAAGATCAACCTTCCTGCTAATATTTTTAACCTATACATAACCGGTCGACAATTCATGATCAAAGAGGGAAACCAAATAAGTTCTTCTCAACCAATAGAGGCTGGTGTACCTAAAGGGAGTATACTAGGTCCAATTCGGTATTTGCTTTACACAGCAGATATGCTAACTAATAGTTTTACACACACGTCGACATTTGCTGATGATACTGATTTCCTTAGTATTCATGAAGATCCTAAAGAGGCTTCGAACCAACTGCAGCAACACGTAACCCAAGTTGAGAAATGGGCAAAGTTATGGGAAATAAAAATAAATGAACAAAAATGTACCCACGTAACTTTTACTTTACGCAAAGAAACGTGCTCCCCAATCACTATTAATAACCACATGGTGCCTCAACGAACCGAGACAATATATCTTGGTATTCACCTAGACCGCCGCCTCACATGGAAGCCTTACTTAGATGCGAAGCTGACTCAAATGAAACTTAAAGCTGCTCAAATCCACTGGCTAATTGGTGGAAACTCTGTGCTACGTCTGGATTGTAAACTTCTACTCTACAACTCGATTTTAAAACCAATTTGGTGCTACGGTATACAATTATGGGGCACTGCTTCCGCCTATAATATGAAAAAAATTCAATGCTATTCAATAAATATCGCTCTATTAGCTACATTAGATGTGCGAAATGCATTTAACAGCCTACAGTGGAAAAATATTATAACAGCATTAAAAATCAATTTCAGAATCCCAGCATACTTACTTAACATAATTAAAAGTTACCTTAGCGATCGTATCTTACTCTACGATACAACAAGTGGTTTGAAAATGAGGAAAATAACATCAGGAGCTGCACAAGGGTCCATTCTTGGACCGGATTTGTGGAACATTACATACGACCAAATTCTCAGACTGGAAATGCCAGATGACTGTCATCTAATAGGTTATGCAGACGATATAGCAGCTGTCATTACTGCCAGACATATAGATGACGCAAGACGGAAATTAAATATGGTTATGCTTCGAACTAAAACCTGGTTAGAGGAACATGGCTTAAGTCTCGCCACAGAAAAAACTGAGGTCATATTGCTGACGAGAAAGCATATTCCGCTAAAGTTGGATTTAGAGCTTCTAGACACAACGATAACGACAGCTAACATTCTAAAGTACCTGGGAGTCAGATTTGATAGCAGACTTAAATTCACCCATCAGATAACCCATGCCACTAAAAAAGCTGGGAAAATAATCGGAATGCTCAGCAAGCTAATGGCAAATATAGGAGGACCAACGCAGCTGAAGCGGAAATTGTTGATGGACACTACGAACGCAGTCCTTATATATGGCAGCGAAGTATGGGGTAGGTACCTTCGAACGCAAACCAGACGAAACACACTATTAGCTACACAGAGATCATCGGCACTAAGAATAGCATCAGCTTATAGAACAGTTTCACAGGAAGCCGTTTTTGTAATCAGTAGTACAATCCCTATAGATTTTTTAATCGAGGAAAGAGTTAAAATATGGACCGAACGAAAACAAAGTAGAGAAGTGGATGAAAAAGAGCTACGAAGAGAAACCCTGGAAAAATTACAAGAGAAATGGAGTGACTCTCTAAAAGGAAGATGGACTGCAAAACTAATACCTAGAATAAAGGAATGGTACGGTAGAAGAGAGGGAGAGGTAAATTACTACATCACTCAAATGCTGTCATGGCACGGCTATTTCTGCAAATACCTATTCAAAATGGGAAAAGCTGAAGACCCAGGATGTATATACGGTGACGCAGATGTTGACGATGCAGAGCACACCTTCTTTAATTGCAAACGATGGGAAAATGAGAAAATGAAATTGGAGGAAGAGGTTGGGCCCGTAACTGTTCAAAATATAGTAAACGCAATATTACGTGGAAATGCAACCTGGGAAAAGTTATCGAAATATGTAGAGCATGTCCTTAAAATGAAGAAGATCGACCTGGATAAGGGATTACAACGACGTGCCTGGACGCAGGCTATAGATAACCGTGGGTAAACAAACCTGAGTCTCTATCCGAAGTTATGCAAACGCGGTTCCGGATAGAGAAAATCTCAGGAGGAGGTAGGTTTTTAGTGGGAACACCACATACCGGATGCGACGGCATCCGATGATCCGAAAGGATTTTCCTACCTGGCAACAAAAAAAAAAAATGTTATTATTATTGTTAGGATTTCTTTCCTGGGTATATTGCCAGTTATTTATAAAACTATTCTGTCCTTGTTCATTTCTAGGACTTCTTTCTTGGATATATTGCCAATTATTTCTAAAACTATTCTGTCCTTGTTAATTTTTATTATTTTGATTTTTATTGTCATTAAAATTTCTTGGTACTTTAAATTTTTTGTATTCGAACCAAATGCATGTATCTTCTTCTTGTCATTATGTCTATTATATTTCCTAAGTCTCGTTCGTCATAGATTTTGTCTAACAGTATTCCTTGCGTCATCTCTTTTATCGTGTTAACTAATAGACTGTCAATGTTTGTTAGATCAATGCCATGGTCACCGCGATAATATGCAATTAATTCGTCCGTCTTGTATTTTATGTTTTGGATTTCTATCGCTAATTCACTTACAGTATTTATCCTTAGATTGCTGATCCGTTTGTATATCTGGTGCGGTTCTGTATCCGGTCTGTATCTTAATCTTAGTACTTTCTTAATCAGCTGCCAGTTGTCTGGTGTGGGTAGGCTAATTACCACATCCTTTGCTTGTCCTTGAATCGTCCGGTAAAATATCATCCTTACCGCTTCTTCTCGCATTTCTTCATTGTTGATTGTTGACAGCAGGTACTCTAAACCGCTAAAAAAGCTATTTACGGTTACTTCTCCGGTTCCTGTAAACGTTGGTAAGTAGTTGATTGTTTTTGTAAGATTTTGCATTGCATTGTTGTCTCTCCCAAAATTTTGCTGTAACTCTATGTAGGCTGTTCTAAGTTGTTCTAGTTGATGTTCTCTTCTCGACAGTTTCTCTACCAAATATACTGGAAGTACTTGAGCCTGATCTTGTGCCATCCTTCTTTCGTTAAACGTTTGTTGTCTTTTTTTTCGAATTTTGCTTTTTTTTCTTCTTGTGGTGTTGGCTTTATTAGCTTTCACTACACTTACTGTTTTCTATAACAGTTATTTGTTTGTGGTGTTGACTGCATTAGTTTTTACTGCACAATTGTTTTTCTTTTATTTGTGGTGTTGACTTTGTTAGTTTTCACTGCACAAATCTTATTCTTTTATTGTTTTTATTTTCACTGTAATTATTTATTTATAATCCTTTTTTTTGAATTTTATTTTCAGTGATTATATTTTTATTTTTTATATTTTGTTCGTTTCACTGGATACACGATTTTACATGTATCCTACCGACTGCGCCACTCAAATAATAATTCACCAAAATAATGTTTTTAAAAAAAAGAAAAGACTTTATTTAAAATAACGTCAACATTGACACCAAAATCAGAACTAACTTTTTTACAATCAATTTCTTATTATTTAACTTAAATTATTATATTGTGTCATTGTGAAATCAATAGGTGTCAAATACAAATAATTGTTAATTCTGCATTTTACAATTTTTGTTTACTTATTCTTAAAATTGACTTTATTCTATATTAATAGTAAACGGTTGCAATTCCTTGAATTGCGACCGAAAAATAATTTTGTTTTCTTAACCGGAAATGAGTTTGCTGTTACAATTTTTTAATTTGATTTTATTTTGTGCTAATTATATTTTCAATAAGCTCATCAATGGTGTAATTTTTTATATAAGTGTTTTTACTTGACTTTGTATATGTAACTCGCGTGTCGAACATTATTACATATATGTATAGTGAACGCACTACACCCCCAATCTTTCAGTTAAAATTTCACAATTTTGTTTATAGTGTCAAAATTTTGGAATTTTAAACTCTTACTAATATTTTTTATACGTGGTACAATGCTTACATATGTGTTTATTTATAACTATTAAAGTGATGTTTCAGTGGTTTATTATTTAAGATTTTTCTTAATTCTAGTTTACAAGTGTTTTATTTTTATAAATCTTACATTCAAAACAAATTTTTGTTTTCTTAATTTACTGTTTTATTTATATATGCATAACATTTTATTTCTTATATTTTATTGTATTTCTTTAGTGTATTGTTGTGTACAATTTTCGTTTTCCCATTAATTTTTATTTCTACGTTTACATAATTTATATTAATAATTTCATAAGGACCAATGTATGGTGCTTCATTTTTCTTTCTATTTTCTAGTCTTAATAGTACTAAGTCTCCTATGCTAAAGTCTACACTATTTGTCTTATGTGATTTTAAACTCCCTTTCTTTTTCGCTGTTTCAATAAGTCTTCTAGCACTATTCAATGAATTTCTTAATCTTATCTTTAATTCATATGCGTAATTCTCTAAACTATATACTCTATCATTTGTCATTATGTCTTCACCTAGTAATTTTGGTAATTTACCAAAAATTAATTCAAATGGTGAGTAGTTTGTCTCTACATGAGGTGCTATATTGTATGCAAAAGCATAGTAAGGTATACAGTCCTTCCAATTATCATCCTTTACGAATGACAAAAAATATTGATTTAGAACTCTGTGATTTCTCTCTACAGTTCCTAACGTTTCATGGTGGTATGGTGTCGATATTTTGTGTTCTATTTTTAACAAGTTGCATATATCTTTCATTAATTCGTTTACAAACTCTGTGCCTCTGTCAGATTTTAGAGTCTTAAAAAGTCCATATTTCAGTATCAAATTCTCCGTCAAGCACTTTGCCTACATTGGTACAGCTATTATATATTTACTTAATTCACATTGCATTGTAAATAGATAAAGGTAGCCTCCAGAAGGTCTTAGTGGTCCAACTGTGTCTATAACTACAGTGGCAAAACTATTTTTTGGTGTGTCTGTAACGCATAAGGGTTCTTTTGTGTGTCTTACTCGTTTGTTCCTCTGGCAAAGATCACAACTTAAAACATACTTCTTTACCATTTTATACATATTTTTCCAAACATATTTTTGTTTTAACTTTATTAAAGTTTTCCTAATTCCGAAATGTCCTCCACATTGTGTATTGTGATACAATTTTACTAATTCATCTTGTTTCTTTTTATCTGTTATTTTCTGAGGTTAACTATACAATAGTATTATGACGTCATTTTTCTTACATTTGTTTATTCTTTTTTTAAACTTTTCTATGTTTACTTTTTTAAATATTTTGTCACTTTTTCTAGTGCAAACTTTACACAATTCGATCTAGATAATCGGTATTATCGCTACATCTGATGGCCATTTCATTTAGAGCAGAATTATTTTCAATCTTTATTTCTTTATTTATTCTTTCAGTCGACTTTTCTATAACAAACTTTAATTTCCTTGCGCTTTTTATATCGCTTATTGATGTACAATCCCATACTTTGAGTTGATCAGTCTCAGTAGGATTCGTATCATTCTTTTTCTCATTTTTATTTTTATTTTTCTTATCCTCATTTTGTATCACCTTTCTTTTCATATTTCCATTTATCACTAATAACTTCTTCGCTGTCTCGTCAATATTTTCAGGAATCATTGCCTTCAATAAATCTGAGTCCAGTTGCACCCTTGAAAATGCGTCGGCGTTAGTGTTGTTTTTTCCTTTTTATAAACTATTTCAAAATCTTATTCTGACAGCTCCAATCGGATTCTAGTTAATTTGGAACTTGGATTTTTATGTGCGAATAACGAAACTAATGGACGATGATCCGTCACGACAACAAATTTTCTGCCATATAGGTACGGTCTGAAAAATTGTATACCCCAATGCATACCAAGTAGTTCTTTTTCGATTACTGGTTTATTTCTCTCATGCTTAGTAAGTGAACGACTTGCAAAGGATATGGGTCTATCTTGCCCAATTTCTCCTTGCGATAAAATATCTCCTAATGCAATGTCAGCTCGTCTTCTGTGTCTGTTATTCTTAATTTTACTTAGTTTGATGATATGCAATGTATGTTTTCTGTTCCTAGTTTGTTCCCGGTGGAGATTCCATTTGCGTGGTCTTCTGGGGTGCGAAGCTTCCCTGATTTTGAATCTGATGTACATTGTGACTTCTGCTGTTGTTCCAGTGTCTTTGATTATAATTGCTGTTGTTAGTGTAATTATTGTTGTAGTTTGTTCTGTTGTTATTATTATTTCTTCTAGTACTCATAGCATTATTAGTTCTATTTTTTTCATTATTCTGTTGTATATTTGTACGGCATTGTTTTGAAAAATGTTAAAATTTTTTTGCATTTGTGACATTCATGCCTTCTGTTTGGCATCTTTGTCCATGATTTCCGTCACATTTACCACAATTTTGTCGTTGAGATTTATCAGTGGTGTTAGGTTTATCACTCCTCTTTTAAATTTTCTGATGGTATATTTGTTTTTGTACAGTTCTTGATGAAACCTCTTCTGCAATTTTAACGGCTTTTGTAAACGTTTTTACCTGACTTGCATCAATTGTTGTTACTATTTGTGGATCTTTTAATCTATTTATAAATGCATTGAATGCGATTTTAATGTTGGTGTTAATTATGGTGTTTCTACTGTCTTCTCCCACTTCTGTTATTTGTATTTCGTTCAATTCTGCTATCAGATTTTCTATTTTAGTAGCAAAATTAGATGCATTGCCATTTTTCTGAGTGATATCAGTTATTTTGTTTAATATTGTGTTTGCAGTTTTAACCGGTTTGTAAGTTGTTCTTAGATTTTCGATAATTCTGCGATATATGTAGGTATTGATATTTGATTTATTCTGTTCTGTACTCGTACTTCTAGTCTCGATTTGTAAACGAAATTAAGGGAAGATACACTTTTGTCTGCAGGTGTTGTCGGTGTTACTAGTTCTAGCCTTGTTAAGAAATCATTGAGTTCGTCGGACTTACCGGTATATTTTGGTACTAATTTTGTAATTATGGAAAGTTCATTTATGTCTAGCTTTGCCATGGTTATGGATTTTTCTTTAGCAATTTTATGTTTCTTACGTTGTTCTAATCAGTTCCATTTTTAATCTCGTAGTGTACGGACGTGTCTACGCGAGTGTAATATTGGAAATAGGTGTATTAGTAATAAGTGGTAAACGAATTTATTAGTATACAAATATACACATAATAGTGAGAAAAGAAAAACAAAAACAACAAACTTAATTATAAATAAAAAAACGAACTGTTAATGAGTAACAGTAATCGTAGTGACAGTGTTAAGCTCAAGCATTAGCAATGAAAACATCAGTGACCCTAAATATAACAAAAACTATTTGAACGCAAAACCAAAAATAATTAAAGACAATTTAAATGCAAGTGTGCCTAATTTAAATAAGTGTGCTGAACAAGGGACAATTTTAGCCCAATCCCTTTTCAAAAATTATAAAAAAAAATACCGAGGTACCAAACTTATCATTTGCTAAAGGCGGTCCCAGCCCACTTTCTACAGAAGCTCCAAAGGTCCAGGTAGAAATGGACCGCTATATTACAGTTCTTAAAAGCCCGAAATCTGCAGAGGTTAGCAAGCCAGCAATATTTTTTTTAAAAGATGAAGAAAAGCCTACCTCATCGCAGAATCGTTTCGCCATATTGCAAGAGGATAACGATATCCCTGTTGTTGAGAAGAATACATCTAAGCCTCCTCCAATATTTTTGAGAGAAAGAAACTCCAACGATCTTTTTAGGCTTTTAGTTGGATTAATAGGTGAAAATAGCTTTTATGTGTCTAACATAAACGTGGCAGCATTTAATTCAGGTAAATAACGAAAACGCTTACCGCACCACGGTTTCGGAATTCGAAAAAATTAAGAAAAACTTCTATACTTACCAACTTCAAAACGCAAAAGACCTTCAGATAGTTATAAAAGGTATTGACTCTAACGTTGATCCGGAAGAGATTAAGGTCAGTTTGTGCAGAGAAGGCTTCAAAGTTAAATCCATATCGAACATGAGAAACAGAGAAAGGCATTCCCAACCATTATTCCGAGTGGAGCCTGAGCCTGGTGATTTAAAATTGAAGAAAGATGAAACCCACCCAGTTTATGATTTAAAATATATTTTGCATCGTAGAATTATTGTTGAAGCGCCACATAAGAGATCTAGACCCGTACAGTGTTTAAAATGCCAAGAGTATGGCCACACCAAAACTTATTGTAAGTTGTCTTCTGTTTGCGTTGTATGTGGGGACCTGCATGCTACGGCCAAATGCGACAAACCAAAAGATGATCCTAGGGTGAAGAAGTGCAGCAATTGCGGTGGAAACCACACTGTCAACTATAGAGGTTGCCCGGTTTTTGATCTAGTTAAGCGCTCATCTAAGCCTAAAATAATTTCTGCCCCTACCCAGCAGCTAAATGCACCAAGTATTACTATGCCCCCTTTAGCACAGCCAACAGCAAGTCATATTTCTTATGCTAATGCATTAAAGTCCAATCAGCCCAATACAAGTAAGCCTAATCAGACCAGCACAAGTAAGCCCAATCAGCCTACAGCTCCACAAGAATTGCCAACAAATGAACCAACCGGTCCCAATTTTAGCCGCCTGGAGGCTGTAATTGACAATATGGTCAAACAATTTACGCAAATCATGGCGCTTTTCTGCAGGCCATGCTTTAAAGGCCATGAACTGCCTCAAGGTTTGTTTCTGGAACGTAAACGGCATCCGCCAACACAAAAACGAACTCGAATGTTTTTTAACACACCAAAACATTGATGTAATGTTAATATCCGAAACTCATATGACAATTAGAAGCACTTTCAAAATAAGTGGCTATTCTTTTTACGATTCAAAGGATCCCAGAGATAGATCATGTGGTGGCTCGGCTAAAATAATCAAATCGAGAATCAAACACCAATGGATTGGTGGCCTATCTGAATGTTATATGCAAGCAACAAACGTCTGCATTGATGAATTTTTCCATAATCTCGTTATTTCGTCAGTTTATTGTCCACCGAGATTCTCCATAACGAAGAACAACGGTTTTTACAAAACTCTAGGTCCCCGCTTCATAGCTGCTGGAGACTATAACGCCAAGCACACGTACTGGGGCTCTCGCCTAATTATTCCCAGAGGTCGTGTGTTGTATGATGCCGTGTCTGAAATGAGACTTTATGTTATTTCAACTGGACAACCAACCTACTGGCCAACGGACCACAATAAAATTCCAGACGTAATCGATTTTGGTGTAGCTAAAGGTATTTTCTCGGAGCTGATTGAGGCTAAGGCCTCCTTGGATTTATCTTCTGACCACTCACCCACAATAATCACTATTTGCAGTCCTCACCAAATAGCAGCTAATGATTTTTTTCTCATCTAAAAGGATAAATTGGTTAAAATATATAAAAAATACATTAGCGCCCACTGCTCGGAGAACCAACCGCTAAAAACTCCCGGAGACATCGATGATTGTCTGAGCGTGCTATATGAAAACATTCAAAAAGCCGTTGAACATGCGTCTTCTACCTACCGTCAGGCTAGGTACAACAAAATTTTTTCTGACGATGTGAGAAAGCTTTTATCTGAAAAAAGGAGAGCCCGAAGAGAATGGCAAAAGCATAGATCACCCCAACTTAAAACTAAGCTGAAAGAATGCACCAACCAACTAAAAAGCTTGTTGGGGGTTCACAGAATGGCATCACTAAAAGAGTACCTGGAAGGTCTAGACGCGACTGCTCAGACAAATTATTCCCTATGGCGATCAGCCAAGCGTTTTGAAAGACTTGTTATTGCAAAACCACCACTGCGTAATCTGAGAGGATCCTGGGCTAGAAATGACAAAGAAAAATGCGATCTGTTTGCAAATCATTTAAAAAACGTGTTCACACCTTAATACATACACAGACCTTAGGGAATTACCGCCTGTTGTTGCCAGACGTCCTTTAGAAATACGTTTCCGATTTTCAGATGTGTTAGAGGCTATCGCTAACCTAAATAGTAAAAAAGCTCCTGGCGTTTGTAAAATCAGCAACAAAATGCTCTTTAAGCTACCTTTTACAGCTAAAAGAATAATTCTTTTCATTTTTAACGCGATAATTCGTCTTGAACATTTCCCGCCTATATGGAAAGTGACCTTAGTAAAGATGATTCCTAAGCCTGGCAAAGATCCTTCGAAGGTAGAGTCTTATAGCCCTATTAGTTTGTTACCCACAATGTCAAAATTGTTCGAAAAATTGATCAAAAATAAGCTGAATCCGATCTTGAAGGACAACAACTGTATTCCAAATCACCAGTTTGGCTTTAGAAGTCAACATAGTACCATCGAACAAACTCACAGGTTGGTACAGGTTATAAGAAAAGCCTTTGAGGAAAAAAGTACTGCTCTGCACTATTTATCGATGACTCGCAACCTTTCGACAAAGTATGGCATGAAGGCCTGTTAAACAAACTAAAGATCAACCTTCCTGCTAATATTTTTAACCTATACATAACCGGTCGACAATTCATGATCAAAGAGGGAAACCAAATAAGTTCTTCTCAACCAATAGAGGCTGGTGTACCTAAAGGGAGTATACTAGGTCCAATTCGGTATTTGCTTTACACAGCAGATATGCTAACTAATAGTTTTACACACACGTCGACATTTGCTGATGATACTGATTTCCTTAGTATTCATGAAGATCCTAAAGAGGCTTCGAACCAACTGCAGCAACACGTAACCCAAGTTGAGAAATGGGCAAAGTTATGGGATATAAAAATAAATGAACAAAAATGTACCCACGTAACTTTTACTTTACGCAAAGAAACGTGCTCCCCAATCACTATTAATAACCACATGGTGCCTCAACGAACCGAGACAATATATCTTGGTATTCACCTAGACCGCCGCCTCACATGGAAGCCTTACTTAGATGCGAAGCTGACTCAAATGAAACTTAAAGCTGCTCAAATCCACTGGCTAATTGGTGGAAACTCTGTGCTACGTCTGGATTGTAAACTTCTACTCTACAACTCGATTTTAAAACCAATTTGGTGCTACGGTATACAATTATGGGGCACTGCTTCCGCCTCTAATATCGAAAAAATTCAATGCCGTCAAAACAAAATTCTAAGAATGATAACTGGTGCTCCTTGGTATATTGAAAACAGCAACATCCACAAGGATCAAGAAGTTCCTCTTGTAAAATGCGAAATCCTTAACTATGTGGGCAAGTACTTAAATAAGCTGGAAACACATCCAAATCCGCTCGCTCGAAGTATCCTGCAACATGGTGGGCACACCCGCCTAAAAAGAAGGGATACTATTGCTCTTAGATAAAACTTTTGAAATTAGTTAATTGTATTGTGAGAACTTAAATTTTAGTCTAGTACTGACTGGACTAGTGTTAATTACTTAGTTTTAAGATTTGAATACTTATTGTTAGTTCGCTTAAGCGAAGATTCAATAATAAAATATTGTATTATCTAAGTATTCTTTTAAATTACCCTCAATTTTCTTTATTTCTATTCTTTTCGCTTCTATCGTTTCGTTTGTATAAGGTCTTCGTATACTCTTTTTAGCATTCAAAACGAGTTGTTCTATATCTCTTAAACGTTCCATAAACACAATTTATAATTACTTAATAATAATTTTACAAGTTTTCATTATTTTCATATCAAGTGTTACAATTATTATTACACTTTTAAAATATTATTTAGGATTTAATCCCAATTTTTTTGTATATTTATAGGGTTTGTTGTTTGTTAAGTTTGTCTATATGCATTTCATTGGCTCTTACACCAAATCATCAGTAGACTGCAACCCAAATTTTTAAAAAAACTCAAGAATATTTTCAGTCTTTTATATAATAACCTCAATAAACAAATTGAGAATTACTATAAGCAAACCAAAACGTTCAAGTTTTTTTAAGAATCCAACAAACCAATACATATTCCCTATTCGCTGTTTTGATTTTCAAACAAACATTATAAATATACAAGAAAATTGGGATTAAATCCTAAATAATATTTTACAAGTGTTGTTAAACAACAAGGTTTTGTTTTCGGTAGCCCTTATAATACATTTAGTAATAACCAATGGTTATTCAAATGTAAAGGGGAAAAAGAAAATCAAAACAGCGAATAGCGAATATTGGGCAATTGGGCCCATCGAGTTTCTGCATCACTAATTTCCCTAAGGATTTGCTCCAGCGGTTGTTCCATTAAATTAAAATAAAAAAAATTTTCAAGGCTTCAATAAATTCTAACTTAGCATAAGCTCTGTACGCTAAGATTTATATCCTTTTCTTTTAATGCAATTTTAAGCAAAGGATTAGCAGTAATGCTTTGTTATCCTTTCTGCTATTTGTAAATCGCACTAAAACAAATTTTGCAGGATCGCCATGTGGTGAATCTGTTCCCTTAAATAAAAGAGTTCTGTTTTCTTTTAAGAAAGCTTATAGATTAATTTGTTTTGAATAATTTCTTTGGCTTATATTCTAATCATGAGAAGTTCGCTTTTCTTTTCTTTGAGCGACTTCCCATAGTTAAACTAAATTTACTTAATTTTATTTTTATTTTTACATGTGTGCAAATTTCCATTGTACCAGGCTATCAGAGTTTTTGAGTGTTTTATTTTCTTGTGTGGTAGTGTGTTACAAACATTCTAATTTGAGTTTATTTTAATTTACTTTATTATAGTTTTTAAGTGTCAATGTTCATGACGACTATTTGGCAATTCAGCAAGTTGCAGTGACTTAACTAAAAAGCGTACAATGACCGTTTGTATTCTGAGTATCGGATTTCCCAAAAGTATTTATGAGTAATGTTTAGCAAAACAATTTATTACTGATCTGTCTCAACAAGACGTTGACTTTAAACGGTAGTTTGTATTTATGTGTGTAAGTTTTGTTTATAAAATTTGTCTGATTACAATGTATTTGAATTGTTTGCGCGTGCGATACATTGTTGTTGGTTTATGTTAGATGTTCGCGCATGTCGAACATTATTACAAATATAGTGAACACACTACACCATATAACTCACTTTTACTGGTGATACCGAAAAAATCGGCAAATGATGAAAATAAATGGCGATTATTGGTTGATTTTCGAAAACTAAATGAGAAAATAACTAGCGATAAGTTTCCGTTGACGAAGATTGAAGATGTTTTAGACAAATTAGGTAGCGCTAAGTATTTTTCTACACTAGACATGACAAGTTCGTTTCACCAGATAAGAGTTGGATGAACAATTGAGACCACTTACCTCGTTTTCTACAAGTAATGGGCACTTTCAGTTAACCAGATTACCTTTTGGTTTAAAAATATCCTCTAATAGTTTCCAAAAATGTTAACAATAGCTCTGAGTGGATTAAGTACAGAGGCATTTTTGTATGTAGACGACATTATCGTGTTTAGTTGTAGTGTAAAGCATCGCCACAATAACTTATCAAAGGTTTTCAAAAGATAAAGGAAATACAATTTAAAATAAAATACGGGCAAATGTCATTTTATGAAGACTACCCCGTTCCTAGAAATGCTGATGAAGTCAGAAGCTTTTTGCAATTATTACCGTTGTTTTGTAAAGGATTTCACAGCAATAGCAAGAAATTTAAATCAATTGTTAAAGAAAAATAAGCCTTTTATATGGGATCAAGATTGTGAAACGTCATTCGAAACATACAAATCGACCAGTACCAATACCCTAATTTTGAAAAACCTTTTATTTTAACTACTGATGCATCAAATTTTGCACTCGAAGCAGTTTTATCTTAAGGTGAGATACTTAGGTTATGATTTACCGATTTCATATGCAAGATATTGTCTAAACATGATCTAAACAAACCGGTAATAGAGAAGGAGCTTTTAGCAATACATTGGGCAATAATTTTTTTCCGTCCGTACCTTTATGGAAGACAATTTTATGTAGTTACGGACCATCGCCCCTTAGTGTCCTTATTTTCACACAAAAATCCATCGTGTAAAATGATACTTATCAGAATGGAATATCATACAAACAAGGTAAGATGAATACGAATGCCGATGCGTTGTATGTTGATGTATGAGAATAGTTGTTGATAGTAATACCTTAAAATCAATGATTTCAACTGAAAATGAAAGAAAATCGAAAGAAGTCTTGGTTGTAACACGAAACATGAAAACAAACCATGAATACGAATCGAGAACGCGACTTTACCATTGAAAAAGCCTGATCAACTTTTCACATGGGAATGTACGTAAATTTTGGATATTAAAGACATAAAAAAACTTCATTTTAGGTGGGGTCTGAATTTGGTAAACCTTAATTTTTATTAACGATGAAGAGATAGTAATCAGATGTGGTGACAATCCAAGGGACACACAGATGTCCATGGAGAAACTTCTTCCAAAAATGTTATCTCTATGTATAGAAGAACTTGCCTTAAAAGAGGATGATGAGGTATTTAAGTTGATGTCTATAGAGAAATTAAAGGAAAAGAGAAGAAAGCTTGAAAATTCTAATATTTAAGGGCAAATAAGAATAACTGACAAGAATCTCCAGAGGAGCCTTATTACCACAACACGCCATTAGGGGACATTTAGGTATTAGAAAAACGGCTTTGAAGCTTAAGCAAAAGTATATATGGAAAAACATAGGTAAAATGATTAAGGAACATATATTGAAGTGTAGCGAATGTAAAATAAATAAGCAAACGAGGCACACTAAAGAAAAAATGGTTGTAACTAATACACCAGGAACTAGTTTGGAAACAGTCTCAATAGACACAGTAGGTCCCCTTAAGTTTTCAAATCAATTTAGATATATACTAACAATGCAGGATGATTTAACTTAATATGTTATAGCATGACCAGTTAAATCACAAGATGCTAAAATAGTTGCAAAGGCTCTAACCGAGAATTTGATTTTAAAGCACGGTCATTTTAAGATTCTTAAGTCGGATAGGGGCACAGAGTTCGTGAATGAATTAATGTCGGAAATATGTAAATAACTAGAAACTAAACAGGTCTTCAGTACCCCTTACCATCATGAAACATTGGGTTGAATAGAGAGAACTCATAGGGTACTTAATGAATTGCTCTTAAACTTTTGTAAAGACGACGAATGGGAACATTGGATACCAATGCGAAAGTAAAATTCGCATACAACACAACGCCACATATAGGTACGAACTACGCGCCTTTTGTGGGTTTGTTCGATAGAACTATGTTGACTTCTAAAACCGAATTGGTGGTTTGAAATGCAGTTGTTGCCATTCAAGATCGGGTCCAGCTCGTTCTTAAGCAGTTTTTTAAACAATTTTGACATTGTGGGTAATAGGCCTATAAAACTTTACCTTTGAAGAATCTCTTCACTACTGCTCCTTTCCATGTTGGCGGGAAGTGTTTAAGCCGTATTATGGCATTACAAATTAAAAGAATTATTCTTTTAGCTGTAAGGGGTAGCTCCTAAAGCATTTTGTTGCTTATTCAATCAACGGCAGAAGCTTTTTCATCCAGGCTAGCGATAGCCTCTGCAACATCTTAATATCAGAAACGTATTGCAATTGGTTTACGTCAGTGCATACATTAGGAGTAAACACGTTCCTTAATTGACTTGCGAGTAGAACGCATTTTTCTTGGTCGTTTCTTGCCCAGGATCCTTTCAGATTTCGCAGTGGTGATTCTGCGATAACTGGTCTTTTAAAACGTTTGGCGGAACGCCATAGAGAATAATTTATTTGGGGAGTCGCATCTAGTCATCCCAGGTATTCCTTCATTGATGACATTCTATGTACTTCTAGCAAGTTTTTAATCGGTGTGTACAGGCTTTCAGCTTATTTTTAAGTTGGGGCGATCTATTCTTTAGCCATTCTCTTCGGGATCTACTCTTTTCAGATAAAAGCTTTTCAACATCGGTTGAATAAATTTTGTTGCATTTCGCCTGACGGTAGGTAGAAGCATGTTTAACGGCTTTTTTGATATTTTCATTGAGGCTACTCAGGCACTCATCGATGTCTTCGGCAGTTTTAGAGGTTGGTATTTGGTATTTTAACCAATTTATTCTTTTTGAGAAAAAAATATCACTAGTTGCAATTTGGTGAGGAATGCATACAGTGAATATTGTGGGTAAGTGATCAGACGATAAAACTAAGGAGGCTTGAACCTCAATAAGCTCAGGAGATATACATATTGCCACACCAAAATCTAAAACGTCTGGTATTTTATTGTGGTCAGTGGGCCAATATGTTGGCTGTCCAGTTGAAATAACGTAAAGTCGCCTTTTCGATACATAATCATACAAGACACGACCTTTAAGACTTATAAGGCGGGAACCCCAGTACGTGTGTTTAGTGTTATAGTCTCCAGCAGCTATAAAGCGGGGATCAAAAGATTTGTAAAAACTATAGTACTGATCCTTCGTTACGGAGAACATGGGCGGACAATAAACTGACAAAATAAGGAGATTGTGGTGAAATTCATCAATGCAGACGTTTTTTTGCTTGTATATAGCTTTCGGAGAGACCACCCCTCCATTGGTGTTTGATTCTTGATTTAATTAATATAGCTGAGCCACCACATGACCTATCTCTGGGATCCTTTGAATTATAAAAAGTATAGCCACTTATTTTGAAAGTGCTTCTAGATGTCATATAAGTCTCGGAAATTAACAATACATCAATGTTTTGGTGTGTTAAAAAAAATCGAGTTCGTTTTTGTGTTGGTGGATGTTTAACCATTATTGTAACCGGTGGAGTCGAATGGAAAGATCTGGTGATTGATATTTTTATTTTATTTATTTAACGTTATATACTTAACACATAAAAATTCATAATTATATAGATCAAGGTATTTCAAGAATGTGTATCTATCTATGCTAGTGATGCACTTGTTATTAGTGATTACTCTTAACAAGATTATCAGAATTATAAAACAGGGTTGCCGAAGCAATTAAGGGTATTACAATTCTCCCACGCTTAAAATGCCCCTTAGGGGTTGCTCAGCATTAATCCAAGACGTACTGTTCTAAATATTTCGGAGCTTGACGCTGGCGAGTTGTTCTACGAATTGGTGACTGAGCTTGGCTCGTTGACAGTTCCTGTTCAGCTGGTGGTTGATGATTTGCTGATGATTCTTGAGGTTGACTTATTGGGGTTTCGTTTTCCTTTTCTGTTTCCAAAACGGCACTAGGTGCTGAACCGTGATGAAACATTAGTTGTTGATCTGAGTTTTGTTGATTCTTCTTCCCCACGTCTTGACTAGGAGGAGAATAAACGTTGCTTAATGTTCCACCTTGAACATTTGTTGCCATTAACTGGTTAATGTGTCTCTTAAATGTGTATCCATTATCCAGTTTTACCATGTAGTGAAGACGACCCATTTTTTTAACGATGGTGCCAAGCTTCCATAACGGCTTGTTTGGAGTGTAATACCGTGCTTGTACTCTATCTCCCACGCTCAATTGTCTTGATGAAAGATTTTGTGACTTATTACCGTACGATTGAGACGGCTTTAGCACATCCAGACGATTTCGAATTTGACGGCCCAGGTAGAGCTCCGAAGGAGTTTTTCCGTTTTTCAATGGGGTAGCACGATACTTGAAAATAATTTCTCTTACCTTTGCCTGCATTGGAGATGATTCGTTTGACATTGCCGCAAGTTTGTGCTTTAGGGTTTGAATGTTTCTTTCAGCTAACCCATTGGTAGCTGGATGTCCGGGTGCGATAAATTTTTGAAAAATACCGCAATCCTGACAAAAATTAGAGAACTCTTCACTTTTAAAAATTGTTGCATTATCGGAGACCATGACATCTGGATAACCGTTTCTTGCGAAAGTATTGCATAACATTTCTATAGTTGAAGCTGATGACGGTGCCGTTGAACATGTACCAACTTCTAACCATTTTGACTTAGCGTCCACGACAATCAAAAAATAGTGACCTTGATACGGCCCCGCATAGTCAATGTGAATACGCTGCCAGTTGTTGTCTGGCTCCTCCCATGGATGCAGTGGAGCCTTTGGAGGGGTATTTTTAGTAGACACACAAGCTGGGCAAGCGCGTACAAATCTTTCGATATCTTTGTCGATGGCATTCCAGTATACGTAACGTCTGGCTAATTGTTTCATTTTTGTTGTACCTGTATGTGTGTAATGAAGTTCCTGTAAAACTGCTTCTTGTAGTGAGTTAGGAATAATTACTCGCTGACCTTTAAACAAAACGTTGTGATCAATTGTATATTCTGAATCAGGTGATGTGTTGTGTTGTAATTCAAACAATATTTTTGAAAGTGTAACATCTTTCTGTGTTTCCCGTTGGATTTTTTTGAAATTTAATTTTCTTGAACTTATCTGATTAATAGATGCATTACAAATTTGATGGACTTCTTCATCAATAAAATTTGTTGAGCTACTATTCAGATTTAAAGGTGCCCTTGAAAAACAGTCTGCACTCTGGTTTTCCGACGAACTTTTGTGTATTATTTCGTAGTTGTATCCACTTAAAAATGCGGCATATCTTTGTAGCCTGGCTGAAGTCATTTGT
The DNA here is from genome assembly GCA_963583895.1 of Melanophora roralis. NCBI lineage: Eukaryota > Metazoa > Arthropoda > Insecta > Diptera > Rhinophoridae > Melanophora > Melanophora roralis. Next base: position 37,652,147 of record OY757191.1, read on the forward strand.
GGCAATTTAGCATTTTGGTGGAAAATTCTCATCAACGGCTTGTTGTCCGTTACGAGTTTAAAAATATGTCCGTATAAATATTCATGGAAATGTTGCACTGCATAATAAATAGCTAAAGCTTCTCTATCTAATTGAGAATAATTTTGTTCAGCACTTGATAGTGACCTTGACGCAAATGAAATTGGCCTTTCCTCCCCATCCACTAGATGCGAAAGAACTCCCGCTATACCAGTGGGACTGGCATCGCAGGCAAGTTGAAGAGGCAATTCTGGATTAAACGGCATTAAAACTTTATCGCTTGCAATTTCCTTTTTAAGCAGCTTGAAAGACATTTGACATTCAGCAGACCAATGAAATTTTGCGTTTTTGTGTAAAAGTTTACGCAACGGTGTGGTTATAGTCGACACATTCAATATGAATCGAGAATAATATGTGACCATGCCCAGGAATCGTCTAACATCATCAACTGTTTTTGGTTGCGGCATCTTTAAAATTGCGTCAATTTTTGATGAAGATTTTAATACTTTGTTTTGCTCGATTGTATGCCCTAGAAACTCAATTTTATTTACGAAAAATAAGCATTTTGACCGATTTAAATGTAAATCGAATTTTTGTAATTGTTTGAGACAGCATTGCAAATTAGTAGTGCACTCTTCTAATGTTTTTCCATGTACTATAATATCGTCAAAATACGATTCGGTATTGGGCACATCACGTAAGATTTGGTCTATAATTCGATTGAATTCGGCTGGAGCAGTCTTGATGCCAAACGATAATCTGTTCATTTTGTACGTACCTCGGTGCGTTGATATGGTTTGAATTAGGCTTGATTGATCATCGACGGGTATATGAAGATAGGCTTTGTACAAGTCTAGCCGACAAAAATACTTAGCATTTCGAAGGCTATTGAAAATGTGGTCGATTTTCCTAATCGGATAATGAGCGTCTACTAATCGTTGATTTACCCCCACTTTGTAATCAACACACAAGCGGACTCCACCATCAGGTTTTGGTATCACCACAAGCGGAGAGCCCCAATCACTATTTGCAATTTTTGAAATAATTCCTGCACTTTCTAAATGATTTAATTCTTTTTCAACACGATCTTTTAACGCGTATGGAATTTGACGCTCTTTTGTATATACAGGTGACGCAGATTCTCTTAACTTCAACGAAACGACATAGGCTGGAACACATCCGATTTTCTCTTCAAAAACGTTTGCGAATTCGGCCACTATTCTCTCGATACCATTTTGATTATTGAAAACATCTTTAGTGTTGTTGCCTTGATCAGATTCATCTAGATCAGCCAGATTGATATTGAGACCTCGAATCCATGACCGCCCAACTAACGCTGCACAATTGTCCGGAACGATATATATTTCTTCTGTTCTTGAAACACCATTAAATTGTACATTAACCTGAACTTTACCATCTGGAATAAAAGTATTTTGCGTATAAGATCGAAAAATTATATTCGTAGGATTTAATTTTTTATTTAATTTTAACTCCTGGAACTGTTTCCTAGGGATAAAAGTAACCCCCGACCCGGAATCGACTTCGAATTTGACTGGTTTCCCCTCAATTTTAATAGAGGCATAATACCGCTCTGAACCAGAATTTTGATACACGTCAATGATTTTGTAGACACCGTAGTCTATATTTTGAACTTGATTTGTTGTTTTTTTATTTCCAGAGTCTGCTTTCAATAAGGTTGTGATACAAACCTTATTCACGTGGCCCCTTTTGTTACAACTGGAACATTTTAATTTTGTTTTGGCAGTACGACAGTCCTTTGCATTATGATTATTTCTACCACAACGGAGGCACAATCCAGCAATACCTAGTTCCTGATAATTAACTTTTGCACGATTCGATTGTTGAGCTAGCTGTTGCCTGTTATGGTGCTTGAACTTTCCACTAGAAATTTTATTAATATCAGGTGTACTGTTTAGTGACGGAACAACTTTTCCAGTTAATTCTCTAGCGTCAACTTTAGCAGCTTCGAGTGCTAAAGCTTTTGTAACGATTTCATCGAACTTGTCGGTACTCGATTGTATGAGCTGTTCCCGAATTGCATTATCATGAACACCCCTAATGAACTGCGCACGTAGAAAAATCTCTGCAATTGAAATTTTGCAGTCACATGGAGACGTAAAATTGCAATCAATTACTTCTGAACGAAGAGCAGCAACAAAATCAGCAATGGACTGTTGGTCATTCTGATACTTTGATAGAAACCGGTGTTGTGCCACCAACAAGTTCCTCTTTGGCGAAAAATGAGTAGCCAGTTTCTCCAGCAACTCTTTGAACGTTAAATCAGAAGGTAATTTAGGTGCTGTCAATGCTGTAATTGTGTTAAAGGTTGCTGTACCAATTGAATTTAATAGCAGTTTGGCACAATATACTTTGTTTGCGTTAATTCCCTTCATTTCGATGTAGTTTTCAAATCGCTGTATGTAGTTTTTGTAAGGCTCCTTAGCTGGATCGAACTGATCGAAATTTGGAACCAACATTGTGTTTGCAGATGTACTTTGCCCTGGAATAGCAGCAGTATTGGTAGCCTTTAGGATTTCCCCTAACATTTTCTGCTGCACAGCCATGAATTGCTTAAATTGATCGGCGTCCATTTTGTATTTTATATACTTTAAATGTAAAATTGATGAATTGCACTTTTCATTAATTTAATAGTTCTCCTTGATTTTTTTCTCTCGTCGCCAACTATTGTAACCGGTGGAGTCGAATGGAAAGATCTGGTGATTGATATTTTTATTTTATTTATTTAACGTTATATACTTAACACATAAAAATTCATAATTATATAGATCAAGGTATTTCAAGAATGTGTATCTATCTATGCTAGTGATGCACTTGTTATTAGTGATTACTCTTAACAAGATTATCAGAATTATAAAACAGGGTTGCCGAAGCAATTAAGGGTATTACAACCATATTGTCAATTACGTCTTCCTGGCGGCTAAAATTGGACTCGGTTGGTTCGTTTGTTGGAGCCTCTTGTTGTGTTGAAGGCAGGGTAGACTTACGTGCAATAGGCTAATTAGACTTTAGTGCGTTGGCGTAAGAAACTTGACTAGTAGTTGGTTGTGCTAATGGAGGCATGTTTGTGGTTGGTATATATAAAGGCTGGGGAGTGGCAGGAACTACTTTCGGCTTAGATGAGCGCCTAACTCAATCGAAAACAGGATAACCTCTATAGTTGGCCGTGTGGTTTTCACCGCAATTGCTGCATTTCTTCACCCTAGGATCATCTTTTGGTTGCAGTAAGCTTTGGTGTGGGAGTTCCAGCACTTTACGGGCCCAGATCTCTTAGGTGGCACTTCCACTACCACTCTACGATGCAAAATGTATTTTAAATCGTAAATTGGGCGAGTCCCATTAATTTGACATCACTAGGATCGAGCTCCACTCGTAATAGTGGTTGATGGTATTTTTCCCTGTTTCTTATGTTTGATACGGATTTGACTTTAAAGCCCTTCATGCACAAACTGGTTTCAATTTCATCCGGGTCAACATTTGAGTCAATACCTTTAATCGCTACTTTGAGGCCTTTTGCATTTTTAAGCTGGTATGTATTAAAGCTTCTGTTCAGTTTTTGAAGTTCTATTGCCGTGGTGCGGTAAGCAGTTTCGTGATTACTTGGATTTGGGTCTCGTATATGTTACCACGTTTTATTGTTGACACATAAAAATTATTCTCACCGATTAATTTAACAAAAAACTTAATAAGGCCATTAGTTTTTTTTTCTCTTAAATAAATGGGAGGTTGCTTAAAGACCTCTTCAGTCACAGGTGCAAAATTGCAAAACGATTTTGCGATGAGGTTGGCCTTTCATCGTCTTTTAAAATTTTTGCAGGTTAAGATGCCTTTACCGATTTTGGGAACTGTTACGTAGCGGTCCATCCCTGCCTGGACCTTAGGTGCAGGCTCCACTACCGAACTTGATAACGGTGACCGCGACAAAGATGGTACCTCAGAACTTTTTTATAATTTTTAAATAGAGATTGGGCTAAGTTAGTCTCTTGTTCAGTACAATTATTTAAATAAGGCGCACGTGAACTTAGATTGTTTGAAATTATTTTTGGTTTTGAATTTAAATAGTTTCTATTATATTCAGGGTCTCTAACGTTTTAATTGCTTACACTTGTGGAGCTGTCACTACTCATTAACCGTTCGCTTTTTTAATTAGTTTGTTGTTTTTTTTCTTTTCTTACTAATATGTGCATGTATGCCTATTAATAAATTCGTTTGCCACTTATTACCAATATTACACACGCGTAGACACGTCCGAACACAACGAGATTAAGAATGCAACTGTAAACAAACATTAACAAATTATGATTTTGACAATGATCAAAATTAAATATTAATGATCAATATACGTTAAGCTATATTTACACTCACTGAGTTCTCATCTGAGTTGATTGTCAAATATATGTATATGTAAGTTTAAATTTTTACGAGTGTCAAAAAACAATTTGATTTTATTATAAAAGTTATTAAACTGATATAAAATGTATGGCAATACAACAAGCATTTAATCCGGTAACTTTTAAAAACTTACACTTAAACTCAGACGTTAAATAGTTTGAAAATAGAATACGTTATATTTTCAACTGAGATTAAACAAAACTATTAACAAATAAAAACAGACATTTTATTACACTTTACAAATGAGTCTTCGTTTTGAAACTCAGATGACAAATCAGGTATTATAAATAAAGCTTTAGAAGTGACATATACATATAAAAATTAATTTGGCACTAAAACATTGCATGTAATTTGACATTCGCGTAAAAGTCAGGGGCAAATTACTGCATTCGATTTGAATCGAAATTCTACTGGAACGATCGAGTTGTCAATCCTTTTAATATAGAAGTTCTAATAAGAATTTTTTAATTTCGATTCGAATCTAGCGCCGTTATTTGCCCCTGATTATAGGCGGTAAGCTATTTAATGAATTTTGAAGAAATAACTAACAAATATATAGATTTATGACCATTATTTAAGTGAAATTATCTAGTTTCATAAAAAAAAATAATATATTGCTTTTAATCACATGTTTCTTTATTTGCTTTAAATACTTATTTAAATCATATAAACAGATGAAAAATTTAAATTATTTGTTCACTTGTTGCAAGGATGTGGGTTTATTAAATATTCTGAAAACTTCATTATATTTTCAGCACCGCGTACTTCTCTCTCTAACAATGGAAGCTTTGTTACATAAAAATCTTCATAGAGATCAGCAATTTGGTCCAAATATTTTTCTTGAATCTAGAAAAGAAAAATAAAAACAATATAAATAAAAAGTGCTTTTTCTGGAGAGCAAACAAATTTTAAATTTGAGATTTGTATAACTAAGCTCAGAAACTCGCTTGAACAGTGCTCAAAAAAAGTAATTATTTTCGAATTTTCGAAGAAAATAAAGGCACAAGGAAATTTCGGAAAGCTAAATAAATTTTCGATTTTTTATGGTATTAAACTAGTTTTTTTTTGTACAACAAGACTAAGTCTTATAAATAAACTAGGTTTTTTCAATAACTCTCTTTGTGAATTTTTAATTTTAACTTTTTTTTATTTTATTTTTTGAATCTTCGCTTTGGTTAACTAACAATAAGTATTAAAATCGTAAAGCTAAATAATTTTAATTAATCCAGCCAGTGCCAGACTGAAATTTAAGTTTTCAAATTAAAGTATAAAACATTTATAAAGGTTTTATCTAAATGCCACAGTATCCCTTCTCTTCAAACGACTGTTTCGTGCATGCTGTATGTTGTTTCGAGCGAGCAGATTTGGGTGAGTTTCCAACTTATTTATATACCTGTCCACATAGTTTAGGACTTTACATTTAACTAGTTGAACTTGTAAATCGTTGTGGATGTTGCTGTTTTTAACATACCAAGGAGCACAAGTTATCATTCTTAGTATTTTGTTTAGACGGCGTTGATTTTTTACTATATGAGGCGGAAGCAGTGCCCCATAATTGTATCCCGTAGCACCAAATTGGTTTTAAAATCGAGTTGTAGGGTAGAAGTTTACAATCAAGGCGTAGCACAGAGTTTTTACCCATTAGCCAGTGAATTCGGGCTGTTTTAAGTTTTATTTGTGTCAACTTCGCACCTATATGTGACTTCCACGTGAGGCGGCGGTCTAGGTGGATGCCAAGATATTTTGTCTTAATTCGTTGAGGCACCATTTGGTTGTTAATAAGAGTTGGGGGGCACGTTTCCTTGCGTAAATTAAAATAAACGTAGGTGCATTTTTGTTTATTTACTTTAATACCCCATAGTTTTGCCCATTTTCCTACCTGGGTTACGTGTTGTTGCAGTTGGCTCGGATCCTCTTTAGGGTCTTTATGAATACTGAGAATAGCGGTATCATTAATAAATGTAGACGTGTGCGTAAAACTGTTGGTTGGCTTACCAGCTGTGTAAATCAAGTACAGACCTAATATACTCCCTTAAGGAACACAAGCCCCTATTATTTGAGAACAACTTAAGTGGTTTTCCTCTTTAATCATGAATTTTCGGCCAAATATGTAACTCTCCACAAGGTTGAATATATTCACCGGTAAGTTCAGCTTTAGCTTGCTCAACAGGCCCTCATGCCAAACTTTATCAAAGGCTTGAGAGACATCAATAAAAAACGCGGAGCAGTACTTCTTTTCCTCCAAGGCTTTTTTTATAATCTGTACCAATCTGTGGGTTTTTTTGATGGTACTATGTGGTCTCCGAAATCCAAATTGGTGATTTGGAATACAATGATTGTCACTCAAGGTCAGCTTGTTTTGAAGCTATTTCTCGAACAATTAAGACATAGTTGGCAACAACTTATAGGCCGGCCTGTAAGACTCGACCCTTAAAGGACCTTTTCAGGCTTAGGAATAACCTTTACCAAGGCAACTTTCCATACTGGCGGAAAATGTTCCGAGTCGTAATATGGCGTTAAAAATGGAGTTATTATTTTTGCTATGCAAGGCAGCCCTAAAAGCATTTTGTTGCTTATTCCGTCAAAGCCAGGCGCTTTTTTTTAGCATTTAAATCATTAATAGCCTTAACGACATCTAAAAGTTGAAAACGTATTTCCAAAGGACATCTAGCAACAACCGGCGGTAGTTTACTCACTTCAGTACATGTATTTGGAGTGAACGCGTTTCTTAAATGTCTTGCGAGCAAATCACGCTTTTCTTCAACAGTTCTTGTAAGTAAAAACTCCATATTTATTTATTTGGTTTGATTTTTTTTTAACACGAAAGGGATTATATGATTTACCAATGCTTTTGACATAGGAAAAACTCGGTAATTTTATATACTGAGTTTGACGTTTATCTTGGCATGAATTTGTAATGTTAAGACGTCTAAAAGTAAATAAAGTAAACAGATTTTATACAAAAGTTTTGTTTTATAAGGCACTGCTACAAGTTCAATATAAGTATGTTGAGATGATGACCTAACGCTCAAAACACTTTATAATAATTTATTATTGTTAAGTTATTAAATAAATAAATAAAAATTACGGTTTTTAGATAGTAATGCATTTTAAAATATTTACAAATCACCTGCGTATGCCACACGTTCAATATATATCGCCCAGTTTATACCTTTTTTTGTACTGTGACGGTTTTTTTTAAAGCCGCAGAAAAAGTCTACACCTTCAGCTAAATGTTGAATGTTTAATTTTTTTTCACAATAGCAATTTTTAATACTTATATTTTATTTGCTTTTCCCATTATTTTGAGTTTTTCTCTTGGAATATCACAAATTATGCGAAACATTCAATATTTATCACGTTTTTGGCTAGACAATGTGAATCTCTTTTTATAAATTTATATTGTGATAGTGTGAATGTTTTATTTGGTGTTGTTTACCTGTCAAGTGGTAATCTGGCTGCTTTTGAAGAGTGCTATCGTCATATGTATATTTTATATATATCTTAATATTACTGCTTTTGGTGACTTTAATTGCAATCTTTTTTAATTTTTTTTTAAATAAATTACTATGAGGTCATAATGTTTAATTATTAATTGAGTTCCATGACTTTGACAATATTGATTGGGGTGGGTTGCTGATGTGCCTTTCCGAGTATGACTTGAGCCTTATTTTTAACTCTCCTGATATTTACATTGCCCTTTCGGTAGGTAGAAAACGCATCATCAACGGGTTTTTTAATGTTTTCATTAAGGTCTCTCAGACAACCATCGATGTCTCTGGGAGTTTTTATCGGTTAATTCCCCGAGCAGTGGGCACTAATACATATATTTAAAAAAAAAACACTAGTTGCTATTTGGTGAGGACTGCAAATAATGATTATTGTGGGTGAGTGGTCAGAAGATAAATCCAAGGAAGAATGCGCCTCAATAAGCTCCGCCAAAATCCATTCCGTCTGGAATTTAATTGTGGCCCGTAAAGTCTCATTTCAGACACGACCTCTGGGACTAATAACTGTTGTACTGATCCTTCGTTATAGAGAATCTAGGTGGACAATAAATTGACGAAATAACTATGTTATGGAGGAATTCGTCAATGCAGTCGTTTTTTGCGTGGATATAACATTCGGATAGGCCACCCGACCATTGGTGCTTCATTTTTGATTTGATTAATATAGCAGATCCACCACAGGATCTATCCTTGGGATCATTCAAATCATAAAAATTGTATCCACTTATTCTAAAAGTGCTCCTAGATGTCATATGAAACAATGAAAATAAACAATGTTATAAAAAAATAAGGCAACCAAACAATTTTTAAAACAAAGAAAAATCGTTTATTTATGAACATGGTAAAGAATAAAAATTTTTTCTTGTTATGTTAAGATTTAAAATTTTTATTATTACAATGGAACAAAAAAAGCACTGTTATATCAAAAATTTTGCGTTCTTGTTTAAAATTTGTGTATTTTATGACGCTTAATACCATTTTAAAATATTTTTTTTTATTTTGATAACTAAAAGTTTTTTGCTAAAAATAAAAATGTTTTCTTTGTGTTTTAAGATTTAACATTTTTATTGTTAACATTTTAATTTTTGATTTAAAAATATAATACTTCGCCCATTTTTAAGCAAATTAAAAAGTTAAAAAATACACTGAACTGTGAAAAAATAATTAATAAATAAAATTTTTTAAAAAATTAAGAAACAATGATTTTGCAAATATAATGCTATTTTCAAAAGTTCAACAGTTCGGTGGCAACGAATTAAAAATTTTAGAATTCTCCAATATCTGCAAAATGAAGACCTGAAGGAAATCATTCCTAGTGAGGCTTAGGGCAGAATAGCGGGAAAACTATTTGCATGGAGAAAAAGGTTTGTGCTTAGAAGCCGATTATTCAAAAATGTTGTATATTTATTACTATTGCCTCCAATTCGGTGTCGATAACGAAACTGTTTCGGCCCCTTTAAGGTGAAAAATTGTTTGCAAGATTCGCCACCACTTCCAAATGATTACCTTTTCACTTTAGGCAGAGTTAACATGTTAACACAATATTTTATTTACATTTTATTAAATATTTGTAAATAAAGATACATTGTAAAAAATTACATAAATGGTGTATTTTTTTTATAGTTAGTATAAAGCAAGGTAAAAACGGGAATTTTTAATTTAAAAATGCTTAATTTTTAATTAACAAATGATATATTTTATATTTAAAACGCTTTATTTTCAAAACAAAAAAATTCTAATTTATTAATTTAAAAACATTTTATTTCTATTTAAAACATTTTATTTTTATTGTTGCATGTTAATTTAGCAAATGTTTAAGTTTTTGTTTAATTTTTATATATTTGAGCAAATTATATTACAGTTTTCCCCGACATTTCGTCAATGTTTTGTTGACTTTTTCAAGGGATTTCGTCTATTTAGAAAAACATACGTTTCGTTTATAAATAAAACAATAACCAATATGTATATAATATTAATTAATTCCAAATTTTTTAACAACATAAAAACTTAAATAACAATGTACACCTTAAGCACAGGAACACCTATTAAAATAAACAATTTTCAATATGGCGGTACACTCAAATGAAGATATAATCGTTTCCTAATTTAACACTACGATGCATTGTGTGTTGAAATGGGTCAAAAGTGGCGCTTAATTGAATTTTTAAAATTAAGTTTTTGTATTAATATTCGGATAAAACTAGATAAAATTCTACATCACTATATAAATTTTCAAGCATCTATCTTGTCAGCTAACTCCGTAGTAGGGTGTCAAAGTTAAAAATTTTTTGTAATTTTTTTAAAAAGCGAAAAAAGTAAAATTTTGCATTAAACAAGACCGTAATTTCCAAATTTAACGTTAAAAAAGTGTTATTAAAAGAATGGAACCTTCAACTTCAGGTATTTAAGTGTATAAAAATGATGTAGTGTTTTTGAAATGTGTGAAAATGTTTTTGACGATTTTTTTAAAAAAAGGTCCAAAATTGGTATATTTTTGATGTTTTGTAAACCATAACTTCTAAGTTAGTTAAGGTTGGGTTTTGTTGCTCCATTTTTTGCTATTAACATTTTTCTGTTTGAAGTCGTGTTTTTTCAACGTCATGTATTTAACAAAACTAAGGTTTTTTTTGTTTTGCTATAGTCATTCGTTCAATGTTTAATTTTGTTCTTATTGCTGTCGGAGAACTTTAATTTCAATAGAGATAGGTGCGTAAAAAAGTTTCAGTCACCTTTATTCACGAGAGTGTTAAATTAAAAAAAACATTATAACGAAAATTTATAACAAAAATGTCTTGCTTATAATTTTAACAAATGAAACTGAATGTTTTGCATTAAAATCAGTATTATAGATTAAATAGCCATGCTGAAAATATCATATTTAAGAATACACAAAAATAAATCCCGGTTCACGAGCTCATCTCTATTATGACTGTTATTATGTTGTGTTTTAATATTAATAAAATTAAATATTATTTACTTTAAATAAAGTAATCGGTATTGGGTAAAAGGCTAAACAAATAAAACATTTAAATTATTTATAGGGTTTGTTGTTGGTTAAGTTTGTCTATATGCATTTCGTTGGTTCTTACACCAACTCATCAGTAGACTTCAACCCAAATTCTTTAAAAACTCATGAATATTTTGTGTCTTAATATAATAACCTCATTAAACAAAATGAGAATTACTATAAGCAACCAAAACGTTCAAGTTTTTTTAAGAATCCAACAAACCAATATTCGCTATTCGCTTGTTTTGATTTTCTTTTTCCCCTTACATTTTAATAACCATTGGTTATTACTAAATGTATTAAGAGGCTACCGAAAACAAAACCTTGTTGTTAAACAACATTTTTCAAAATTATTTAGGATTTAATCCCAATTCCCTTGTTTATTTATAGACAAACTTAACCAACAACAAACCCTATAAATAAACAAGGAAATTGGGATTAAATCCTAAATAATTTTGAAAAATGACATTTAAATTATTTTAAAAAATAATTTACTCTTCTTTAGGGACAAGCCCCAAAATTACTTTTATTCCTCGCCGTGAGCTTTATAATTTTATGAAAAATATTGAAGTACATGACTGGAAAGGTAAAATCATCATATTAAAAACGAAAATAATTTAACGAATAAACCCCACCAATATAACTGATTTTGAACAAAGATTTAAATTCTTTGCTTCCGACTTCAAGTTCCGTTATAGAAAAAATCAAAGGAAAAATTTACGTTTTTTGAACTTAAATAAGGAATGGCTAGATACTTCTATATCTTTTGTCCCACCAACAAATAAACGAGGTCGTAAGGAAGTTTCATTTGAAGAGAGTTGTGAAAAATCAAAAGCGAAGAAAAGTAGAAGCATTAGAGAAAGTTCTTCTGCATCTGTTTTGACTTATGCTACACAAAGGGCTTTAAGAGATTCTGGAAAAATTGAAGAATCAAAATTACTTAAGGAAATTACAACATCAACACCTACAAGAGCTGCAAAATATAGGAAATACAGAAAATGTAAGAAATACAAGCCACATCAATTAAGCCCGAAAGAAGCTTTATGTGTATTAATAGAAGCGAAACTTTCTCGACATAGCTATAATGTTATAAGAAGAGTTGCTCCGGAAAGATTTCCTTCGATACGAAAGTGCAAGAGGCAAAACAAAAGTGCTATCCCAACCGAGAAGTAAAAATATGTTACACTTCCGCACAAGTTACGCTTCAGGGACTTTTAAATCACACGGTTGAACGAATTTTAAAATTCCAAAATGCGTTGATATTTTAAGAAAAGAAAAACTATCTGATGTAACATTGCATTCAAAGTGGGGTTTTGATGGAAGTTCTGGACATAGTTCCTAAAAATAGGCTTTTTTAGATTCAAGTTCAAGGGACTCTGCAGTTTTTATAACGTCCATTGTACCTCTCAAACTGGCTTATTATAATATAACAATTTGAAAAAATCCTCGTCCTTCATCAACGAGATTTTGCCGACGTTTGAAAATTGAATATATTAAGGAAACAACAAGTGTTTCAAAATTAGAAAAGGAAAGGGTTGAAGATGAAAAAAAAACTCTTATAGACTCATTTCTTTCGGTCGGAGAAAATTCTATAAGAGTTCACCATGAATTAGCTCTACAGAGAAGTGCTATTTGTGTGGCGCTACGAGTAAGATGTTTAACTCAATTGACGCAATGATTGTTAGGGAAGTAAACAGGAATACTTTGAAGTTTGGGTTTTCAATACTTCACGGATGGATACGATTTTTTGAGTGTCTCCTCCACTTATCCTATAAAATACCAATAAAAAAAAGTGACAAGCAAGGTCGGATGAGGATTAGAAAATAGTTGCAGAAACAAAATCACGAATTCAAAAAGAATTTCGGGAAAGAACTGGATTAATTGTGGATCAGCCAAGCCAGGTTCCGGAAATTTTAACGACGGAAATACAGCAAGACTTTTTTTAAAAATGCATAAATTCAAGAAATAACGAAAGTTGATTTGGCCTTAATAAAAAAATGCGTACAATATTAGTTGTTATTTCCTGTGGTCACAAAATCCACCTAGAGAATTTTCGCAATTTTGCTCATAACACTGCAAAGTACTTTGTAGAAAAATATCCATGGTTTTGTATGACTCTTACAATACATAAATTTCTAAATCATGGTCCCGAAATCATAAAAAGATGCTCTTTTACCGATTGGAGAACTTTCAAAAGAAGCTCAGGAAGTTAGAAATAAGGATTTTAAAAATTATTGGGAACACTTTGCTCGCAAATGCAGCCGAGAAAAGACGAATGAAGATATTCTAAACAGATTTTTTCTCAGTTCAGATCCATTCATATTTAGTATAAATAAACAAAATGAGCGGAAAGAAAAGCAACAGTTATCAAATTCCGAACAACAGTTTTTGCTATCGCCTATTATTTCTTAAGAAATACATGATGGTGAGAGTAATGATAGCCAAGATTAGGATGATGAAGGTGATGATGAACATAATATGGTTTCTTTTTAAGTGTAAGACAATTATTGATAAACAAAAAAAAATTATAAAAATTTATTTCGTTACTTTTTTAAAAAGTTGTTAAATTCTCGAAATCCTTCAAAATCCAAAGTCAGAATTTAAATTTAACTTATGTTCAAATTTATGCAAAACATATATTTTTTTTTATTTTTTAGAAAGAAGACAATATTAGCTTTCGCTTGCTTCTAATTTAAAAAAAAGTCTTTTTCCTTTTTAGAATTACGGCGAAAATTCTGAAACAAACTGTTATTTTCCGAAAAATAAAAATGTCTATAAAATCTTTAAAAAAATTTTTTTCGTGTATCTTTTTTCAGAATATGCCTTTTTATGCATATTTACCGATTTGATAATTAAAAAAATTATAAAAATTTATTTCGTTACGTTTTTAAAAATGTTGTAGAATTCTCAAAATCTTTCAAAACCCAAACGATTTGAAAAAAATAAATTCAAATTACGGCTCCCATGAATTAATCGCCACTTTCGGTGTCATCGAACCCACTGTGCGCTGTAGCTAGCGATTATGTTGTCAGTGTCTTCTCTATGATTCATTGTTCTGTTGATATTTTGTTGAATTTGAAGACTTTCTATTGTGAATCGTTTTTTAACTGAATTTGCTGTGTCTAAAATACGTACGTTATCAAAGTCGGCTGAGTGACCTGTCTCGATTTTATTTTTAATTTAAAAATGATTTTGTTTTAAGATTGTGTAGAGTTTGCAATAATTATAAGAAACTTTAAAACAAAAAACTGCCACAAAAAACGTTTTTGTCAGGGGTTGTAGGCTTAGGTGACGACATACAAAAACCGTTTTCCAAAATTTTGAAACATTCTCAAAATTTTGAGTTATTTTCAAAAAAGTGTTATATTGAAGGTCGTAGTAGTACCTCTAAGTCACACATTTTTCGATTAATTTCAAAAGTTTTAACAGTTTTGGAAAGGCAAAGAACTAAATGCATTCATAAAATATATAATCAAAGTAATTTGGTAAGTGTTTATGAAAAGTTTCTAATAAACCTATATTTTTTTGTACTGTATTTTTAAGACAATGTAGAAAAAAAACGAGATATTATTTGTTGAAGTCGGCTTATATTTGCAAAGTTACTTAACTTTTTCTAAAGTTAAAATTTTGGGATTGCAGACTTTCGGTAAATCACTGTAAGTCAAGTAAATTAAAAACTGTACAAACAGTTAAATCTAAGTTAACATGTATCTTAAACATGTCCTTTCAGGCCAGTTTTTATGCCTCTATTGGTCATCGCTACGACTGTCCCACCCGCAGAGATATCAAAGGAACTTAGTATTACCTTCCTGCATTCCAAACAAAATTGTCAAAACTTTTAAATCTGCAATAATTTGCCACTGATATTTTCTATAGTTTATTATATACAATATTTTTTTCATTGTAGCATATTACTCTTTCATTTTTGTAACTTAAGCTATCGGCACTGATGGGAATTAATTTTTATTGTGCAATAGCACTGCCTTAAGGCCTTCAAAATATGTTAGTTGATTGCAAATTAAAATGGAAACAACAATACCTTCTTTTACACGCTCCGTTCAAAAACAACCTCCAACCATTCGCTTCATGTTGGTGATTGAAGTAAAAAAAACAAATATTCTTTATTTGAACAACATACAAGGTTATTACTACCATCACTGGCTTAAAAAAAATTTTCTCAAAACACGATTGGGGGTTTTCTCTTGCAAATGTAACTTTAAGGTCACTGTGTGTGATATTCAATTGTTTTAGTCGCCAGCCCAAAACCTCTGTTTGTTCCCACGAAAGTTTCAAATCTCGCTTAAGATCGCAAAAATCTGCATTTGTCACAAAATGTGGCTCAGCCGATTTTGGCGAATATTCTATATAAAATTCCTCTATTCAGATTCATCTTCACTTTGTTTATGTAAAGTTTCATTACATTTAATACTGGTTTAATAACAGTTAACACATTAGCATACTTAATGCTGTCACGATTTGTATATTGAAAACAAATGATGTTTGTTTGGAAAAATAACAATCCTGTGGTATATGCAATATTTGAAGATGCCAAATCATTGGGAAGGGTAATGGCTGGCTTATAAACTTTTTGGACTCAGTTTTCCTAAGCTAACTATAACAGCTTGTACAAATACTTTCGGGTTTATACCATTTGATATAGTTACAGTTATAAACTGTATTGAAGGAATTTCCAACGATTTATTTTTCTTCAGATCCAGGCGGTTCGGAAAACCAACCGCTAAAAACTCCCGGAGACATAGACGATAGTCTGAGAGTCCTAAATGAAAACATTAAAAAAGCCGCTGAGCATGCGTCTTCTACCTATCGTCAGGTCAGGTACGGCAAAATTTTTTCTGACGATGTGGGAAAACTTTTATCTGAAAAAAGAAGAGTCCGAAGAGAATGGCAAAAAAAAACAGATCGACCCAACTTAAATCTAAGCTGAAAGAATGTACTAACAAATTAAAAAGCTTGCTGGAGGTTCACAAAATAGCTTCACTTAAAGAGTACCTCGAAGGTCTAGACGCGACTCCTCAGACAAATTATTCCCTATGGCGATCAGCCAGACGTCTTAAAAGGCCCGTTATCGCAAAACCACCACTGCGTAATCTGAGAGGATCCTGGGCTAGAAATTACGAAGAAAAATGTGATCTGTTCGCAAACCATTTCCAAAACGTGTTCACTCCCAATACTTGCACAGACGTGAGGGAATTACCACCAGTTGTTGCTAGACGTCCTTTAGAAATACGTTTCCGATTTACAGATGTTGTATAGGCTATTGCTAACCTAAATGGTAAAAAAGCTCCTGGCGTTGATAATATAAGCAACAAAATGCTCTTAGAGCTACCTTTTACGGCAAAAAAAATAATTCTTTTTATTTTTAACGCAATAATTCGGCTTGAACATTTCCCGCCTATATGGAAAATTGCCTTAGTAAAGATGATTCCTAAGCCTGGCAAAGATCCTTCAAAGGTAGAGTCTTATAGGCCTATAAGTTTGTTACCCACAATGTCAAAATTGTTCGAAAAATTGCTTAAGAACAAGCTGACTCTTTGAGGAAAAAAAGTACTTTGAGGTAAAAAAAGTACTGCTCCGCGCTTTTCATTGATGTCTCTCAAGCTTTCGATAAAGTATGGCACGAAGGCCTGTTAAACAAACTAAAGATACACCTTCCAGCTAATATTTTCAACCTTTTAGAAAAATACATAACCGGTCGACAATTTATGATCAAAGAGGGAAACCAAATAAGTTCTTCTCAAACAATAGGGGCTGGTGTACCTCAAGGGAGTATACTAGGTCCAGTTCTGTACTTGCATTACACAGCAGATATGCCAACCAATAGTTTTACACACACGTCGACATTTGCTGATGATACTGCTTTTCTTAGTATTTATAAAGACCCTAAAGAGGCTTCAAACCAATTGCAGCAACACGTAACCCAAGTTGAAAAATGGGCAAAGTTATGGGGAATAAAAATAAATGAACAAAAATGTACCCACGTAACTTTTACTTTACGCAAAGAAACGTGCTCTCCAATTCTTATTAACAGTCATATGGTGCCTCAACGAACCGAGACAAAATATCTTGGTATTCACCTAGACCGTCGCCTCACATGGAAACCTCATATAGATGCGAAGTTGACGCAAATGGAACTTAAAGCTACACAAATTCATTGGCTAATCGGCAGAAACTCTGTGCTTCGTTTTGATTGTAAACTTCTACTCTACAAATCGATTTTGAAACCAATTTGGTGCTACGGTATACAATTATGGGGCACTGCTTCCGCATCCAACATAGAAAAAATTCAACGCAGGCAAAACAAAATCCTAAGAATGATAGCTGGTGCTCCTTGGTATGTTAAAAACAGCAACATCCACAAGGATCTACAAGTTCCACTAGTTAAATGCGAAATCCTGAACTATGTGGACAAGTATTTAAATAAGCTGGAAGCTCACCCAAATCCGCTCGCCTGAAACATCCTGCAACATAGTGGGCACACCCGCCTGAAAAGGAGGGATACTATTGCGCTTATATGAAGCTTGATAATTAATATGAGAACTTAAATTTTAGTCTGGCACTGGCTGGACTTATATTAACTACCTAGTTTTAAGATTTGAACACTTATTGTTAGTTTGCCACAGGCGAAGATTCAATAATAAGCATATATGAAAAAAAAAAAAAAAAGATCCAGGCGGTTTTTTGTCAGCGAATAAACCGCAAACATAACAAAAATTATTGCGCTTATCACACACTACAGAAAAGTTAAACTTAATTTAAAAGTTGTTAAAGCATTAAAAAAATAACAAACTTACTTATTTCAATAAAATCAAAAAATGATAGCGCTTCACTTGTCAAAATTTTAAACTAGTTACACTTTTTTTACTCTTATCTAAAAACAGTAAGTAGCCTTCACTAAAGGTAGTATTTAAACTCTGCCATTGTGTTGGTATTGAATTCGATTAGTTTATGTATTTATCCAAATATATATAACTGAAAATTGCATATAAAAACATTCTAAAACTTTTTAACGATTAAAAAAGGATGCAATTAACCCTTTTCATTTGTATTATCTTCCAGTTTGATTTTGATTTTTATGAACACTCAGGAAAGCAGTATCATCAGCAAACGTCGACGTGTGTGTTAAACTATTGGTTGGCATATCTGCTGTGTAAAGCAAGTACAGAACTGGAGCTAGTATACTCCCTTGAGGTACACCAGCCCCTATTTGCTGAAAAGAACTTATTTGGTTTTCCTCCTTGATCATAAATTGTCGACCAGTTGTATATTTTTCTAAAAGGTTGAAAATATTAGCTGGAAGGTTGAACTTTAGTTTATTTAACAGGCCTTCATGCCATACTTAATCAAACGCTTGCGAGACTTCGATAAAAAGCGCGGAGCAGTACTTCTTTTCCTCAAAGGCTTTTGTTATAACCTGTACCAACCTGTGAGTTTGTTCGATGGTACTATGTTGACTTCTAAAGCCGAATTGGTGATTCTGAATGCAGTTGTTGTCATTCAAATTTGGATTCAGCTTGTTTTTAAGCAGTTTTCGAATAATTTTGACATTATGGGTAACAAACTTATAAGCCTATAAGACTCCACCTTCGAAGGATCCTTGCAAGCTTAGGAATCATCTTTTCTAAGGCAACTTTCCATATAGGCTGTATTAGTAATAACTCTATTTGGATGTTTCGAATAATAATTAATGATTCTTCCCGATGACGTTGGCTTCTGATACCAATCTATTAATAAGTTTCCACCTTTTCTTATAACTAATGTAACCAAATATGGAATCCAAGAAACACATTAATCTTCAATTGTAAATTTCATATCCCCATGGAATGAATTGAAAACCTTTTAAACATTATCAATCAAATGACTCGGAACAATACAAAATAAGTCATCAACATACTTCGCTATAATCTTCGGTTTTACATCTAATCTATCAACACAGTGATCTAATAATTTCTCCATAACAATATCTGCTACTATCGGAGATGCTGGAGATACCATTTGGAGTGTATGGATATTTTATCATCATATTTGAAATATCTATTATCAAGTAAACAGAATCTAAGAATGCGAAGAAAAATATCCTTATTTACAATCGTATAATTTTCTATTAAATTTAATTTTTCCTCAATAATACTTAGTGCCATTTCCACTGGTACATTTAAAAATAAAGATACTACATTAAGTGAAACTAATTTTTTATTATCCTGTATCTTTATATTCTCTATCCTTTCCCTAAATTATAAAGAGTACCTCACATTATATCTAAAATTCTCAGTTAATTTCCTAATTATATTCGCAATATATTAACCTAGTTCATATGATGGTGAATTCACATATGAACAAATTGGTCTTAAAGGAAAATGTTCCTTATGTATCTTCGGTACCCCATACAAACTTGGTGCCGTAGACACATTCGTTTATAGTCTGTTTCTTTCAATTGGTGTAATAACCTCCAATTTAAACAGTTCTTTTACTAAACTATTATTTGTCATTTTAAATTTGTTCGTCGGATCTTTATTAGACAATTATTTTCACCCACAATGTCCATCATCCTCGAGTCATAGTCACACCTATTCATTGCAACAGTCGTGTTCCCCTTATCTGCATTCAAAATAAGAAAATTTTTTTTTTCCTCAAAAACTTATCAGTTATGCCCACTTTTTCTAAAAAGAATTAATCTCTATTTGTCAAACATTCCCTATTTAAATGGTCATCAACAATGTTTGTGAATTTATTTCTAGCCGTCTCTTGATCTTCTTTATCAGTTAATGTCTGTATAAAGTCCTCCCCCCAACCGCTATAACCTTTAAAATTGGCAAATTTTATCTTTTTGCTGGTAAAGCGTGTTTTTGTCCTAGAGAAAGAACCCACTGTACATTAGTCGGAACATCATAGTCTGATTTGTTTACAAACCATTTTGCATTTTGTCTAATTCCTAAATCCTTTCTCCATAAATCCATAAGGCAGTCAAACTTTTTCTTATGTACCTCTTTTATCTTAACATTAAAAAACATAGCTGACCTGTTTTGGTGTTGAATAAATTTGTGGTAAACATCAGTTTATAACTTAAATATTCTGATACATATTCTAATTCTGTTGAAAGTTGCCTTAACATTTGATGTTTCTGTTTAATAGCCAAATTAAGAATATTGATTTGAAAGACTTGAATGTTTCTTGATAATGTTCCTTGTATGGTTGGCAATTCATTTCCCTCGAAAAGATTAAAAATATTTTTAGTGGAGTTCTTAATAAATTTTGGAATTATACCTGTGTTACGGCAACGGATTAAAAAGGTTATAGTTGCCTTTGTCCTAACTATCCTATCAAATATAAAAAATCTTGAGCTTAAATTAAATAGGACAAAGCATTAAAATCAAAGATCGAAGAAAATAGGCAAAAATTTAAAAACTTACAGCACATCAGAATAACCGGAAATATGGAGATTATTTGCGATGAACACTACAACAATATTAAGGCAGCACAGGAAATAAGGAGGAAAATAAATAGATATAAGTCTCTTAGAGATAGGATAGTTAGGACAAAGGCAACTATAACCTTTTTAATCCGTTGCCGTAACACAGGTATTATTCCAAAATTTATTAAGAACTCCACTAAAAATATTTTTAATCTTTTCGAGGGAAATAAATTGCCAACCATACAAGGAACATTATCAAGAAACATTTAATTCTTTCAGAGCAATATTCTTAATTTGGCTATTAAACAGAAACATCAAACGTTAAGGAAACTTTCAACAGAATTAGAAAGGCATCAGAATATTTAAGTTATAATTTACCAACTGATGTTTACCACAAATTTATTCAGCACTAAAACAGGTTAGCTATATTTTTTAATGTTAAGACAAAAGAGGTACATAAGAAAAAGTTTGACTGCCTTATGGGTTTATGGAGAAAGGATTTAGGAATAAGACAAAATTCAAAATGGTTTGTGAACAAATCAGACTATGATGTTCCGACTGATGTACAGTGGGTTCTTTCTCTAGGACAAAAACACGCTTTACCAGTAAAAAGAGAAAATTTGTCAATTTTAAAGGTTAAAGCGGATGGGGAGGACTTTATACAGAAATTAACTGATAAAGAAGATCAAGAGACGGCTAGGAATAAGTTCACAAACATTGTTGATGACCATTTAAATAGGGAACGTTTGACAAATATAGATAAATTCTTTTTAGAAAAAGTGGACATAACTGATAAGTTTTTGAGGAAAAATAAAAATTTACTTATTTTGAATGTGGAATACGACTGTTGCAATGAATAGGTGCGACTATGACTGGAGGATGACGTACATGGTGGGTAATATTACCACATACCAATTGTCTAATAAAGATCCGACGAACAAATTACAGATGACAAATAATAGTTTAATAGAAGAACTGTTAAAATTGGATGTTATTACACCGATTGAAAGAAACAGACTTAAGAATGTATCTAAGGCACCAAGGTTGTATGGGGTACCGAAGATACATAAGAAACATTTTCCTTTAAGACCAATTTGTTTATATGCGAATTCACCATCATATGAACTATGTTAATATATTGCGAATATTCTTAGGAAATTAACTGAGAATTATTGATATAATGTGAGGGACTCTTTACAATTTAGGGAAAGGATAGAATATTAAGATACAGGATAATGAAAAATTAGTTTCACTTGATGTAGTATCTTTATTTCCAAATATACTAGTGGAAATGGCACTAAGTATTATTAAGGAAAAATGGCATTTAATAGAAAATTATACGAATGTAAATAAGGATCTTTTTCTTCGCATTCTTAGATTTTTTTTTACTTGATAATAGATATTTCAAATATGATTATAAAATATACATACAACGAAAAGGACTACCAATGGGATCTCCAGCATCTCCGATAGTAGCAGATATTGTTATGCAGAAATTATTAAATTACTGTGTTGATAGATTAGATGTAAAACCGAAGATTATAACGAAATATGTTGATGACTTATTTTGTATTGTTCCTAGTCATTTGATTGACAATGTTTTAATGGCTTTTAATTCATTCCATGGGGTTATAAAATTTACAATTGAAGAGGAATATGATTCTAGGATTCCATATTTGGATACATTAGTTATAAGAAAAGGTGGAAACTTATTAATAGTTTGGGATAAAAAGCCAACATCATCGGGAAGAATCATTAATTATTATTCGAAACATCCAAAGAGAACCGGACTAATTTGAACAGAGAAACGCAAACTGAACCTAGGGTCTATAAATCACTTACTTATGTTCCTCTTTTATCTGAAAGATTAGAAAACTCGACAATTTATGATAATATGAAATACAAAATGGCACATAAAACATATAACACGTTAGATAAATATTTTAGCAAGACAGAGGGTAGAACAGATAAATTTAAAATGTCTTATTTAGTATATAAGATACCGTGTAAGGGTAGCGATAATGATAATTGTAATAAGGTATATGTAGGTACAACAAAACATTACTTAAAAACCAGAATTGCTGGAGATAGATCAGATCAGAAATAAAGAGAAAGTACCACAACACAAAAAACAACATTATCGTTACATTGCACTGATTCAGATCATTATCCAGATTTCAAAAACACTTCAATTTTGATTATAGAGAACAACTATAAGCGGAGGTATACATTAGAAATGTTACAAATTATAAAACCTCCATCTACACAACGGATTAATTATAAAACAGACAGAGATAATTTTAGACTTTTAGTAAATAAGATTTGAATATTAGTTTAATAAATTTCTTCAAAATAATGTAATGTTTTTTTACACTATATGTATGTTTTAAATTTTTTGTTAGTTAAATATTTTGTATATAAGTATGTATGTATGTCAGAGTATTTCTGTTTCCGTTTTCTTTGAATTTTTTGTTAATAATTTTTAAAATAATTTTGTTATTTTGTTTATTGACAATATAAAATTTCCCTGACAAAGCTTCCCATTGTGGTGGCGAAATATCGAGTAAAATAAAAAACAAATATAAAAGATCTTGAGCTTAAATTAAATAGGACAAAGCATTAAAACAAAAGATCGAATAAAATAGGCGAAAATATGACGAAATTGCAGTTTAATAATCTAGAAGGAATAAAAGAAGTCGACATAAACATTTAAAACAATATTGTGCACATTGCACATAATGATAATTCATCGAAACCAGTTTCGACCATGAAGAAATTATATACCCAAAATAAAAGATGTTACGATAGTTCATCGAAGCAAGATTCGATTATGAAGAAGTTACATACGGAAAATAATAAAAATTATATGCATACAAGATTCAGCGATAACTTAACTCGATACTGAGAAAACTGATATCTAAGTGAGTAAGGAAAATATAAAATAATTAGCGCTATCAAATGAAGATAAGTAATTTAAATATACACGAAGAAAGAATTAAAAGAAGCATATGCAAAGATAAAAATCAATAACAAGGGTTCTCGACTCAAGATATTAATATTCAATGCTCCAAAAAGAATAACAGATGACATTCTAATATATAAACTAATTGACAAATTCCACAATACCACACACGCAGGCCACTTAGGAATAAGAAAAACAATTATCAAACTAAAACATCGATACGTCTGGAAGAACATAAATAAAATGGTGAAGAAATTTATATCACACTGTGACAGGTGTAGTAAAACTAAACAAACAAAACACACAAAAGAACCACTTACACTAACAAAAACACGTAACAATAGTTTGGAAGTGATTTCAATTGATACCGTAGGTCCTCTTTGCATTTCAAATAATTACCGATACATTTTAACAATGCAATGTGAGCTGACTAAATTTATTGTTGCACATCCAATGCCAACAAAGAGTGCATTTACTACAGCAAAACATTTGTCGAACAATTCATTTTGAAATATGGTCAATTTAAAGTGCTTAAATCTGACAGAAGGACAGAATTTACAAATGAGCTTATGAAGAACATATGCTCATTATTACAAATCAAACAGATATTTTTAACCCCATACTGCAATGAAACATTAGGGTCGATCAAAAGAAACCACATAGTTCTTAATGATTTTTTTTAACTACAGCGAATGACTATGAATGGGAAAAATGGATTCCATATTTTACGGTTGCATATAACACAGCGCCACACATAGATACAGGTTACACTCGTTTTGAATTAGAATACGGAAAACTACCATGTCTTCCATCAGACTTTTTGAAAAACAATACAAAAATTTATAGTGATGACGACTACGTACAAGAATTACAATTCAAATCACAATTTGCTTTAAATAGAGCAAAAGAATTAACAATTAAAGCAAAAGAGAAAAGAATTGCAAATAACAACATTAAAAATAAAGTTAATTTTAACGTAGGAGAGCTAGTCCTAATAAAAGTAAAAAATATAAGGGAAAATCAAACTTTATACAAGCGACCGTATAAAATAATAGGTAGAAACGGTGTAATAGATTATAACAGAATACAAACAAAAATACATAATAACAATTTAAAACTATACAATACTTTATTAAAATAACTAAATATAATTATTATTAAGTAAGCTTTGAATTTATAATATTTTAACCAACCTTTGCAACAGATTATGGGAACTGAACAATATGCAAAGTGTGTACTGACCAACTTCAGTTGTGTAGGGTGATTTCAACTGATTGAATTACACAAGTTGAACTGTGTCAAAAGATACTGTACGTTTGCATATTGTTGACACCAGTTATTCTTGAGTTTTAAATTATATTCATGTAAATGTTATCTAAGAATAATTGAGTGATTTAAAAATTACTCAATGATGGACATATTAGAACAATATATAAGCAGAACTACTTTACAAAATAAAATCAGAATTTAATTTACTGCACAAACCGGCTCTTCAGCCTTGTTTTATTTGATCGTCTCTTCAACTTTTGGCACCTCTTTCGAGCGCCTACTAACTGAGCTGGTCTCCCAGACAGCCGTATAAACTAAACAAAGGACTGTAGGAAATCTGAACACCACTCACACTACTTTTTATAAAACACTACCATACGTAAGAATTAGTCTTACAACGGATGGGTAAATCCAGTTTACCATAGCCGGTTGCAACCCCCATGGAGTTCCTACAGGCATAATAGGAATTGAGAGCCTTCCTAACCCTGTCCTTTGCGTTCGCCCTTCAAGATAATTTACCATTAAGGACGATACTCAGATATCTGGTCCTATCCGCTAGTTTCAGTTGAACCCCGTCAAGCTCTGGCAGCTCAAAATCCGCCACCTTGTACTTTCTGGTAATGAGAACTAGCTCCGTCTTCCCTGAGTTTACTCCTAGTCCCTTGTTCCTGGCCGAAGCAGACAAATCGAAAAATGCACTCCGCATTACCTCGCTCATTGTGGACAAGAATTTTCGCGCCACTTAAGCCACGATGACGTCTGCATAAGCCACTTCTTTTATTTTCTTTGAGTCAAACCGCCTCAATATCCCGTTGACTACCAAAATCCACAGTAGTGGCGACAATACCCCTCTCTGTGGTATCCTCCTAACCGCACCTCTTTTCAGATGTTCATTTTCCCACTCAGAGTTGATTATCCTGCTTCCAAGCGCAGAATGAATCCACCTTAAAGCTAAAAAAAATATGTTTTTTTCCTAATAAATCAGTGATTTCGTCAAAAGTAATCGATTATAATTTAGCGCTATAAATATTTTTTAGTCTAATTTTTGAAATAAGATTAGGAAAACTTTTATTTATTTCATGTTGAGTTGTTTTCGATAAGAGCAAACTTGAAAATTTTATCTCCAGCATCTATACTTAATCGCAGAAGTGAATGAAAAATACCTTCCGAGCTTGTATTATTAGAAGAAAGCAAAGGACCATCCACTTAATGTCCACGGAGACGTATAAGTATTATGTCCTCCGAGGCAAATTATACTTTTTACAATAGACGAAAAACGTTCTCGATTTTCAATTTCTTGTTGATTTTCAATTTCTTGCAGATATTTGCATTTGATTTGCTACCATTTTTATCATTTTTTTATTATTGAATCTAACAATAAGTATTCAAATTTTAACTATTTAATTTATATTATTTTAGCCAGTGCCAGACTAAAATTTAAGTTCTCATAATAAAATTAATTAATTCAGTAGTTTCATCTAAGTGCAATAGTATCCCTTCTTTTTAGACGAGTGTGTCCACTATGTTGCAAAATGTTTCGAGTGAGCGGATTTGGATGTGTTTCCAGCTTGTTTAAATAATTGTCCACATAATTAAGGATTTGGCATTTAACTAGTGGAACTTGCAGATCTTTGTGGATGTTGCTGTTTTTAATGTACCAAGGAGCATCAGTTATCATTCTTAGGATTTTATTTTGACGGCGTTGAATTTTTCTACGTTGGAGGCGGAAGCAGTGCCCCATAATTGTATACCGTAGCACCAAATTGGTCTTAATATCGAGTAGTAGAGTAAAAGTTTACAATCAAGACGTAGCACAGAGTTTCTACCAATTAGCCAGTGAATTTGGGCCGTTTTAAGTTTCATTTGTGTCAACTTCGCATCTATATGTGACTTCCATGTGAGATGGCGATCCAGGTGAATGCCAAGATATTTCGTTTCAATTCGTTGAGGCACCGTATGTTTATAATGAGAATTGGGGGGCGCGTTTCCTTGCGTAAAGTAAAGGGAACGTGGGTGCATTTTTGTTCATTTATTTTAATACCCCATAACTTTGCCCATTTCTTTACTTCGGATACGTGATGCTGAAGTTGTTTTGAGGCCTCTTTAGGGTCTTTATAATTACTGAGAAAGGCGGTATCATCAGCAAATGTCGACGTATGAGTAAGATTGTTTGTGGGCATATCTGCTGTGTAAAGTAAATAGAGAACTAGAATTAATATACTCCCTTGAGGTTCCCCCGCCCCTATTGGTTTAGGACAGCTTAAGCAGTTTCCTTTTTTTTATCATAAATTGTCGCCCAGTTATGTACTTCTTTAAAAGGTTAAATATATTCACTGATATGTTCACCTTTAACTCTTTTAACAGGGCTTCATGCCAAACTTTATCAAAGGTTTGAGAAACATTTATAAAAAGCGCGGAGCAGTATTTCTTTTCCTCAAAGGCTCTTCCTTCAACCTGTACCAGTCTGTGGGTTTGTTCGATAGTTCTATGTTAACTTCTAAATCCAAATTGGTGATTTGGAATGCAGTTGTCATATATGATCAGAGTTATCTCGTTTTTAAGCAATTTCTCGAACAATTAAGACATAGCTGGTAACAGACTTATAGGTCTGTAAGACTCCACCTTCGAAGGATATTTTCCCGGCTTAGGAATCATCTTTACCAAAGCAACTTTCCATACTGGCATTAAAAATAATAAGAGTTATTTTTTTTTTGCTGTGAGAGGCAGCTCTAAAAGCATTCTGTTGCTAATTTCATCAAAGCCAGGAGCTTTTTTAGCAATTATATTATTGATAGCCTCTACGACATCTAAAAGTTGGAAACGTATTTCAATAGGCAACAACAGGCAGTAATTTACTCATGTCAGTGCATGTATTTGGAGTGAAGACATTTGTTAAAGAACTTGCGAGCAGATCACATTTTTCTTCATCATTTCTTGCCCAGGATCCTCTCAGATTACGTAGTGGTGGTTTCGCGATAACGGGTCTTTTAAGATATTTCGCTGATCGCCATAGTGAATAATTCGTAAGAGCGAGTCGAGTCTAGACCTTCGAGGTGTTCCTTAAGAGATGCCAATCTGCGAACCTCTAGCAAATTTTTCAATTGGTTTGTACATTCCTTAAACTTGGCTTTAAGTAGGGGTGATCTGTGCTTTTGCCATTCTCTTGGGGCTCTGCTTTTTTTCAGATAAAAGCTGCAAAAATTTTGTTGTATTTTGTCTGACGATAGTAAGAAGAAGGATGATCAACGGCTTTTTTTATGTTCTCATTAAGGCTGCTCAGACAATCATCGATTTCTTCGCTACCTTAAGACGAAAGTTTTTTTTTGTTTTTAAAAACATTTTTCCAAAAGCAACACATTTGAACATGCAATACATTTTTTAACAAAATATATGAAACGTTTATTTCATGGATGCCAATATTTTTATTTATTAAATCAAATCTGAAATTTTAAGCTTTTGTGGGGGGGGGGGGGGGGGGTTTCCTTTTTTCCCTCGCACCAGCCTTTATGATAGATCATAATTCGTGGAGTTTTTTTTCATATTTTATTATTGAATCTTCGCTTATGCGAACAAACAATAAGTATTCAAATCTTAAGACTAAGTAATTATTAGTAGACCAGCCAGTGCCAGACTAATATTTTAGTTCTCATAATAGAATTAGTTAACTTCTTCTAAGCGCAATAGTATCCCTCCTTTTCAGACGGGAGTGTCCACTATGTTGTAAAATGTTTCGAGTGAGCGGGTTCGGATGTGTTTCCAGCTTATTTAAATATTTGTCCGCATATTTCAGGATTTCGCCTTTATTTAGTGGAACTTCTAGATCCTTATGAATGTTGCTGTTTTTGACATGCCACGGAGCACCAGTAATCATTCTTAGAATTTAATTTTGACGACGTTGTATTTTTTTATGTTAGAGGCGAAAGCAATGCCCTATAATTGAATAGCGTAGCACCAAATTGGTTTAAAATCGAGTTGTATAGTAGAAGTTTGCAATCAAGACGTAACACAGAGTATCTACCAATTAGTCAATGGATTTGTGCAGCTTTAAGTTTCATTTGCGTCAACTTCGCATCTGTATGTGTCTTCAACGTTTGGCGACGATCCAGGTGAATACCAAGATATTTTGTCTCGGATGGTTGAGGCGCCAAATGGTTGTTAATAGTGATTGGAGGGCACGTTTCTTTGCGTAAGGTAAAAGTAACGATTGTACATTTTTGATCATTTATTTTTACTCCCCATAACTTTGCCCATTTCTCAACTTGGCTTACGTGTTGTTGCAGCTGGTTCAAAGCCTGTATTTCGTGGAGTTGAATGGAGAGATCTGTACTGGGATCACGTTTGTTTATTTTATATGTGAGTTATTTGTAATTATATACTAACTTAAAAGAATTATTGTGTAATTCGATTCGAATCAAAAAGGGTTTCGAAAGGAAATTTCGACTTGAAAGGTAATCGTATTATCTAATACGTTTGAAAGATTCAAAGTTTTATGGAGTAATTAAAGGTGGTACTTTTAAGTTTTGAGAAAGAATTCTTAAAATGTCGATTTTCATTAAAAATTAAAAGTTGATTTCCGCACGTTCGTAAACAAATTTTTAAAAATTTGAAAGATTTTCGATTCGAGTCAAATTACCAGGGGGTTAGGTGGTTAAATATGGAGTTCCCGCATGCTAGTGTGGCAGATTTTTTATTTTCCTATAATCATCCAAAATTCCAGATCAGACTTTTATTCTTTGAAAATTCCGGTTAGCTTTAGAACGATCTCTTTTGGTTAAAGTTGCAGGTTTTTTTTTTTTTTTTTTTTTTTTTTGTTCATATATTTTATTATTGAATCTTCGCTTAAGCGAACTAACAATAAGTATTCAAATCTTAAAACTAAGTTGTTAATACTAGTCCAGTCAGTACCAGACTAAAATTTAAGTTCTTACAATAAAATTAACTAATTTCAAAGGTTTCATCTAAGAGCAATTGTATCCCTTCTTTTTAGGCGGGTGTGCCCACTATGTTGCAGGATGCTTCGAGCGAGCGGGATTTGGATGTGATTCCAGCTTATTTAAATACTTGTCCACATATTTCATGATTTCGCATTTTACAAGTGGAAGTTGTATCATTCTTAGAATTTTGTTTTGACGGCATTGGATTTTTTCGATGTTAAAGGCGGAAGCAGTACCCCATAATTGTATACCGTAGCACCAAATTGGTTTTAAAATCGAGTTGTAGAGTAGAAGCTTACAATCAAGACGTAGCACAGAGTTTCTACCAATTAGGCAGTGGATTTGAGCAGCTTTAAGTTTCATTTGCGTCAGCTTAGCATCTATATGAGGCTTCCATGTAAGGCGGCGATCTAGGTGAATACCAAGATATTTTGTCTCAGATCGTTGAGGCACATTATGGTTGTTGATAGTGATTGGAGGGCACGTTTCTTTGCGTAAAGTAAAAGTTACGTGGGTACATTTTTGTTCATTTATCTTTATTCCCCATAACTTTGCCCATTTCTCAACTTGGGTTACGTGTTGTTGCAGCTGGTTAGAAGCCTCTTTAGGGTCTTTGTGAATACTAATAAAAGCAGTGTCGTCAGCAAATGTCGACGTGTGTGTGAAACTATTGGTTGGCATATCTGCCGTGTAAAGCAAGTACAAAATTGGACCTAGTATACTTCCTTGAGGGACACCAGCCTCTATTGGTTGGGAACAACTTATTTGGTTTCCCTCTTTGATCATAAATTGTCGGCCTGTTATGTATTTTTTTAAAAGGTTGAAAATATAAGCTGGAAGGTTGAGCTTTAGTTTGTTTAGAAGGCCTTCATGCC
Organism: Melanophora roralis; assembly: GCA_963583895.1. NCBI lineage: Eukaryota > Metazoa > Arthropoda > Insecta > Diptera > Rhinophoridae > Melanophora > Melanophora roralis. The sequence goes on from OY757191.1 coordinate 37,682,582, forward strand.
ATACTTTGTCGAAAGCTTGTGAGACATCGATAAAAAGCCCGGAGCAGTACTTCTTTTCCTCAAAGGCTTTTCTTATAACCTGTACCAACCTGTGAGTTTGTTCGATGGTACTATGTTGACTTCTAAAGCCGAATTGGTGATTTGGAATGCAGTTTTTGTCATTCAGGATCGGATTTAGCTGATCGCCATAAGGAATAATTTGTCTGAGGAGTACTTCCAGGTACTCTCTCAGTGATGCCATTCTGTGAGCCTCCAACAAGCTTTTTAGTTGGGTTGTACATTCTTTCAGCTTAGTTTTAAGTTGGGGCGATCTATGTTTTTGCCATTCCCTGCGGGCTCTTCTTTTTTCAGATACCAGCTTTTCCACATCTTCAGAGAATATTTTGTTGTACCTAGCCTGGCGGTAGGTAGAAGACGCATGTTCAACGGCTTTTTTAATGTTTTATTTTAGGACGCTCAAACAATCATCTATGTTTCCGGGAGTTTTAACGGTTGGTTCTCCGCACAGTGGCTACTAATATATTTTTTATATTTCAACCAATTAATTCTTTTAGATAAGAAAAACTCACTAGCTGCTATTTGGTGAGGACTGCAAATAGTGATTATTGTGGGTGAGTGGTCAGAAGATAAATCCAAGGAGGCTTGAGCCTTAATGAGCTCCGAGGATATACCTTTTGCTACGCCAAATCAATTACGTCTGGAATTTTATTGTGGTCTGTTGGCCAGTAGGTTGGTTGTCCAGTTGAAATAACATAAAGTCACATTTCAGACACGGCATCATACAAGACACGACCTCTGGGACTAATTAGTAGGGAGCCCCAGTACGTGTGCTTGGCGTTATAGTCTCCAGTAGCTATGAAGCGGGGACCTAAAGATTTGTAAAAACTGTTGTACTGATCCTTCGTTATGGAGAATCTCGGTGGACAATAAACTGACGAAATAAGTAGGTTATTGAAAAATTCATCAATGCAGACGTTTGTTGCTTGCATATAACATTCAGATAGGCCACCCAACCATTGGTGCTTAATTCTTGATTTGATTAAAATAGCAGAGCCACCACAGGAACTATCCCTGGGATCGTTTGAATCATAAAAATTGTATCCACTAATTTTAAAAGTGCTTCTAGATGTCATATGAGTTTCGGAAATCAACATGACATCGATTTTTTTGGGGGTTAAAAAGTATTCGAGCTCGTTTTTGTATTGGCGGATGCCGTTTGCACGTTGTTGAAATTGTTTTGAACTTCTTACATTATTCTCTAGTTCTAATAACGTTTTTCGCCCTAAAGTTTTGCGGCATTTTTCGAGTTTCACCTAGTTACACGGCTTTATTAGGAATAAATTTGTAAAATATGTTCATATCATGTATACATACATATACATATATTTACTTTCACAATTACAAACTAAATGAACTTTTCTACTTATTTCTTGTTTAAAATCTTTTTATTTTTGGGACTTCAATTTGTGGTAAAATTTTTTTTCTTACTATGGTTTCTCCCCAACAACTACTGTCAATTTGGACATTTCTTTTGTATGCTGCTAATAAGTGTATTATCCTTTTTACTTGTTCAATGTTCAAATTTCTAATTATCATTTTTAAAATTTATTTTTGATAAATAGATTTTTTAGTTAAGCTCATATATAATATAATTAAATATTTGATACATTTAGATAAGAGGACTCAGGATTGTGTGTGTTTATTATGTATGTATATATGTATGTATATATAATGGCCTGGAAGGCTTTGTATTACTAAGCTGAATTAATAAATAACTAAATAAATAAATAAAAATTTTGGATTACAAAAAATTTGGATATTTTGGATTCTGATTACGATTAACCAATATTGCATGCTAAAAGTTAAATAAATATTACGATTCTGAAATGCTGTCAATATATTTAAGAACGTATAGAATTGACCATAATTTTTTTTTTTTAAATAGCGCCCAAAACTTTTACCTTATAACGAGAAGCGCACATACTGCAGGGCTGCTGGTCTTCCTTTTTAAATAACAACTGATTTACAATAATATTGTGGGTATCAATACCACACTTTGTTAACTCCTGAACGAGACGTTCAGTCTCATAAAGCGACAAAAATTCGGCAATACATACACAAATGAATGTTGTTTGATCCTGTTATAGAAATTTCAATAGAATTACTGATTGTAAGAACTGAGTAAATCACTACTTACAGGATCGCGAAATTGTTCGTTTACTTGACGTATAATTTTTAACATTTCATCAAGCTTTTGACTTAAAGAATCTGCATTAACTGGCATACCAAGTAAACTACCGAACTGTGTGATAAATGGCGCAATTTTTAACTTTAAACGTAACAGTTTGCCGAGGCCCTTTTCGACTACTTGGGGAAATGATAGTAGACGAAGTGTATGACCTGTAGGTGCAGTATCGAAAATAACAACAGAAAAGTTCATTGCTTTTACAAGTCTATAAATAAATAAAGAGGAAAGAAATGACAAGAGAAACGAAAAGTAAACATACTTCATAACTTCAGCATAACTCATTGCCTCATCAATGCCAGGCAATGCGCCTACAACTTCATGTAAAACTCCTTTGCTCAATCGCAGCGCTTCGTTATCCCCTTCAAAATATTCATCGGGAAGTTCATTAAGACCAGCATTTGGATCAATTTCCATCGCAAACAAATTTGTAAAACCATTTACCTACAAATAAAAAAGTATGTTTAAAAAAAAAAAAAAAAAAAACAACTGTACCTTAGTTGGAACTTTTGTAAACTTCTGATTAAAAGCATCTGATATATTATGTGCTGGATCTGTGGATATAATCAATACAGACTGTCGCACTCTCGCTATTTGAACAGCTAAACTGCAACTGTAGTGATAAAAAATGTTTAAAACGTACATAATAAATAAGATATCGCACACTAAATCAAAAAGTCGTTTTTATGTATATGTTTATATGCACATGTCGCTTATTTACTATGTTTAAATGTAATACACAATATAAAGTGAATCATAATGAAACAAATACTTTAAACTACCTCAAAAAAAAAAAGTTAGCTCACTTTCTCTAAACACTTAATACCAAACGTATATTTAAAACTTATTAACATTTTACACGTGAAAAATATCTAGAAATTATATTTTTAGATGAATTGACATAAAACCTTCAGGTTTTTTTTAATGTTTTTTGTTTTAGTTTAAAATTTCTCCCATACATTTTCTCTGGGATGGTTTCACTTCTCATGATACATAGCAACTGAGGCTCACCAGGAAATATTTTATTAAAAACTAGCTGACCCGGTGAACTTCGTACCACCTAACAATCATTGAATATATGGATTTTTTAAAAAAAGTACAAAGTTTATTTAGTCAAATAGTTCATTGGAATATATTTATAAGGAAAACAAAAATTCAAAAAGATTACCAAAAAATAAGGAGATTCAGGTATAAGCTGTTAAGGAAGCTATGTATTATCGTGCATAGGTTATGTTAAGGTTAATTCCCTTCAGTGCAGTACCTTGTGATATATGACATTTTTCGTTTTGTTAATCGTCATTGCGAATGCAAAATGAATAGCAAATTGAATTCGCTTAAACTCGTCGGAATTCTCGGTATGAGAACTTCTTCACCATTGAATTTTTCTCTAAGTATAATTGCGTGAATAACATGGACTATCAATTTTGTTATTACCAAACGCATTCCATTGCAAAGTTTTGGTTGGTTTAAATTTCGAAGCATTATAAGTTGTGCGGTGGTAAGCCAGGCACATCCAAGGAGTTCAAAACTTCAGTTGGGTAGTTGGAGGCTTCATGTTTGTTTGTTACACAATCAATAGATTTAAAAAAATGCAGAGTTCCAACGATTTGATTCTCAACTATATAGTTTAAATCATCCACATCTATATTTTTGGCTGCTAAAATTTCCCGTTCACTCAACCAGTCATAACGTTTCCCGTTAGCAATCATGTTGGGGAACACTTTCTGGATGAGCCCTTCTTTTGACGATACAAAAATACAAAAATCTTGAGGAAACAAAATCAATCCGTTTGATTCGTAGACAGGAATACGGCCATGACCGATAGTCAAAAATTGGTTGGAGAAATCTTGAGCTGATAAGTTAGTGAGCAATGTAACTCTCATGTTTTCTGTTAACTACAGTATCTTTGCAAAACGTCACAGAATTGAGGATTTAACGCAAGCACTTATTCGATCAGCAGCCGTCGATCTTGGAATAACTGGAAGTGTTTGGCGGAAATCACCAGACAGTAAAATCATTGCACCTCCAAAACATTTTGAGTCACTGCGCAGATCTTTTAGTGTTCTTTTAAAAGCTTCTATTGCGCGTTTGTGTGCCATTGTGCATTCGTCCCAGATAATGATATTACACGCTACTATAACTTTGAACATGGCGGAATTTTTCGATATGTTACATGTCGGTTGCTCTATATTTTAAAGGTTTAATGGCAATTTTAACGCTGAGTGAGCTGTGCGGCATCCTTCTTACAATGTGGCCGCCATTCCAGATGAAGCTACCGCTACAGCAATATTGGATCTCGCACGAACAGTGGCTTAAATCAATGACATGACGAATGTCTTCCCAGTTCCACCAAGGGCATCCAAGAAAAAAAACACCATTTCCATCATCAATTGCCTTCAATATTATATCATAGACTTCCTTCTGTTGGAGGTTTAAGAGGGAAACATTGGTTTGAACTAATTGGTTCAATTCATGTCGATCGTATTCACGTTCACGCTCCAATACTCGATTAAGTAGCTCATTCATTTCATGTCTTGGTGCTGGCAGTCCTAACCTGACTAATAAACTGCCGCAAATAAGGTAACGCGTGTCTTCAATTAAGAGCAAGGCCCGGTTATGTATCTTTGCATTGACTTCAAGATTTGGATTTCTCGAGCTGACGCGATATTGATGCAAAATGTCTTCTGACATATTGTCCTTGTATTTGTTCCACAGGTCACTTGGATTTGACGGGAAGCATGTCGAAATGATAATAGCAAATAATGTTCGTATCTGGCTTGGATATGCAGAAATAATTGCCTCAGCGATTGTCGTATCCCAATGAGTATCGTTTTCAAGCAAATTGAGTTCTTTAAATGCAGCACGAAATGTTGGGCAGACTATACCATTAAGAGCACGAAATGCTGCAAATGATGTTGGACCATGAACATTCGCCAGCAACAACCGCAAATAAGAGCATTCATCATTTTTCGGATGAACTGTATAAATGCGACCAAGAGCATCACTTGAACGCACATCCGGATGCCCAGGAATCAAGTGCCTTTGTTTCGACGTTAAAATTTTTTTGAAGAAGCGTTCCAAGTGTAATACAGTAGCATCTCCGAGTAAAATAAAGTTTGTGCAAACGGATCGCTTTGACAAACAGCAAAGAAACTTGCCAATGTTGTCCCTGGAGGTATTTCAGCACTTTGAACAATATTTGCCGCAGTGAAATGTACTCGTTGGCCATTCTCGAGATGCACTGCTAAATGAGCAACAGTCGGATGACGTTCGTGAATAGGGAATGAGAATATTCGCCAAACCGCCTCATTGGAGTTCACATATCGCTCAACTTGATAACGCATAACTTCATCGTTGCCATTGTAGGTTTGGATGCTAAAAATAGCCATATCGCTGCCTTTCGTGACATATTTGCAGATGTACTTGATCAACTTCACTGAATTAGAATATTCAACATTGCAATGTGTCTTTAATGATTTAGAAAGAAGTGGCGAATATGGCACAGTCCAACTGTTGTCAATCACAAAATCGTTTCCTTTTACTTTCTTTGTAATAGTTTGATCGTTGTCATTGGGCGATCAACGCCGATACAGTAGATAACCGTCATTGCCAGTGATAGTTTTCGCCGTCAACTTTGATGGATAATGCTTGGAACACTTGCCGTCGACCATGAATCATATTTGTAATTACAACATCATGTAGCTCTTGATCTGTTTCGGGATCAGGGATCTCGGCACTTATAATATCATCTATCTGGTATGGTCGAACTTTTTCGACTAACCAAATTTATTGAATACATTCAGCATCGAGTATCTCCGATCACGTATTGCCTAACAATATATATAATCAACAAACGAATTTGTTGCTTAAACACACACAATTCGCAAAATATTATCCCTAATAGCATGTCAATAATGTTATAAAAATGTTTTGTTTGTTTCTTTAATAATTACTGAAAATTGCTGATAAAGCGTGAATAGAATAGCTGAGCCTATCGCATCAGTTTAGTTTATAATGGCTTCATTATTTTGTAGCCCTATCCGCCATTTGTAAATATTTTTTTTATTTTTTTAAATGTTTGTTGTGCTTACCAAAACAATATATAGAAAAAAAATGCGTTAATGACTTGCTCACTGACAGACAGATTCATCATTGCATAGCCTAAGTACTTAGGGCAAGACTTGAACTATGTTTTGGTTAATTTTGTAGCTTCTGAACTAAAAAAAGATAGAATTATAACTTAATTTACGCTCGACAGGTTTCAAAGTTGTGAATGCATTTTTCGTACTTTTTTTGAAATATTAGACCATTAGAGGCGAGACAGGGTAAAAACCATATTTTGAAACTGCTTATACCTATTTTGTACATTCGAAACCGAAAAAGATAAAAAAGGGGCTCAAATTATATTTTATTGCATTCGACAGGTCTCGAAAAAACATGAATATAAAATTTTGATAATTTTGATCCTAAGTGGTAAAAAGGGTTAAACATTTTATTGCTCATTTTTATGTTATTTCTGTTACTTTTAAACTAATAATTTAAATTGCGTTCAGCTGGTTTAAGAAAAATATGAACACGTTTTTGGAAGTTTTTTTTGCAGTTATTGAGACTTATATAAGAAAGTATTTTTGTTGTATTTGAGATGCCATGCCCATTATTCCCCTTTCTCCTAAGTATACTGGCCTCAACTATGTATATTAGCAAACATAAACATCCATAGACAATCTTAAGACTCTAGCTATAAGAATTATAAAAGTACATGTAAAACAAATTCAATTGTACGGGAGGTGCCACGCCAAAAAGTTTGGAGACCTAAGCTGTCACAGTTAATGAGATACACATATAAATATTTCCATGCTATCAAAGGTTCCACAACCATAATTCACTTCCTGCCTATACTCATCTTAGTTACGCATATTAGCATAATAAATACCCATATTAAATTTGGAGATTTCAGCTGTTACATTTATTGACATATATATGTAAAAAATTTTTTCTTGTAAAGGAGGTGGCAAGCCTATTATTATCTTCAAGCCCAAACTCAGCTTAATTGTAAACATCATGGGAGATGCCACGCCTATTTATTTTTTCCCGCCCATAGAAAGCTCAATTTTGCATATTAGCACTGTAAACATCCGTACGAAGTTTGGAGACTTCAGCTATTACAGTTGTTGAGATATATACAAAAAACTATTTTCGTTGTATGGGAGGTGCCACGCCTATTTATTTTTTCCCGCCCATAAAAAGCTCAATTGTGCATATCAGCGCTATAAACATCCCTACGAAGTTCGGAGACTTCAGCTGTTACAGTTGTTGATATATATACAAAAAACTATTTTTGTTGTATGGGAGGTGCCACGCCTATTTATTTTTTCCCGCCCATAGAAAGCTCTATTATGCATATTAGCACTTTAAACATCCGTACGAAGTTTGGAGACTTCAGCTGTTACAGTTGTTGAAATATATACAAAAAACTATTTTCGTTATATGGGAGGTGCCACGCCTATTTATTTTTTCCCGCCCGTAAAAAGCTCAATTGTTCATATTAGCGATATAAACATTCCTACGAAGTTCGGAGACTTCAGCTTTTAAAGTTGTTGATATATATACAAAAAACTATTTTCGTTGTATGGGAGGTGCCACGCCTATTTATTTTTTCCCGCCCACAAAAAATTTGATTATGCATATTAGCACTATAAACATCCGTACGAAGTTTGGAGACTTCAGCGGTTACAGTTGTTGAAATATATACAAAAAACTATTTTCGTTGTATGGAAGGTGCCACGCCCATTTATTTGTTTCCGCCCATAGAAAGCTTAATTATGCATATTAGCACTATAAACATCCGTACGAAGTTTGGAGACTTCAGCTGTTACAGTTGTTGAAATATATACAAAAAACTATTTTCGTTGTATGGGAGGTGCCACGCCTATTTATTTTTTCCCGCCCGTAAAAAGCTCAATTGTTCATATTAGCGATATAAACATTCCTACGAAGTTCGGAGACTTCAGCTTTTACAGTTGTTGATATTTATACAAAAAACTATTTTCGTTGTATGGGAGGTGCCACGCCCATTTATTTTTTCACGCCCACAAAAAGCTTGATTATGCATATTAGCACTATAAACATCCGTACGAAGTTTGGAGACTTCAGCAGTTACAGTTGTTGAAAAATATACAAAAAACTATTTTTGTTGTATGGGAGGTGCCACGCCCATTTATTTGTTTCCGCCCATACACAACTCAATTATGCACATCAATAAATAATTTAGTTGTACCAAATTTGGAGACTTCAGCTATAATAGGTATTGAGATATGTGAAAAAAACTGTTCAATTTGTATGGGAGGTGCCACGCCCAGTCGGAATTTCCAAAAACAAATAAGCCTAAAACGCATTCCCAGATATCGGGTATGTCTTTTTTTCAAGTTTCATTAAAATCGGTCCAGCCGTTCTTGAGTTATAAGCGGTGTCACTAACAAAAAAAAAATTGTTCTTTTATATATAAGATAATAATAAAATCATCGCTGGCATCAGGGGTGTTTCCTGACAATTTATTAAAAATAATAATAAAATCATCGCTGGCATCAGGGGTGTTTCCTGACAATTGAAAAAAGGCAGTAGTGATGCAAATTAAAAAGGTCGCGAAAACGAATTAATGTTAAGAATTAAGGCCAACAAATACGTTAAAAACTTTTAAAAAAATGTTGAAGACAATTATTGTTATCAAAATACCATCCTGGTACTATAACACTGACTGCCACTCATGAAGGCACAAATTTTCAAATAACTTGGCATTTCCAGAAAAATTACATAAGTATGTACATATCTCAAATAATACCATAATGGTTCAGAAATGTAGTGGTAAACTTCAAACGTTAACTTGCAAAATATTTATTTATATTTACCAATTTCTTTTACCCCACATAACTGCTCCTTTTTTTGGTCTGAGGTTTGTTAGTAAACTTGACTTGTCCCAAAATAAGTCAGGGGCCAAATCGTCGCATTCGATTCGAAATTTCATTCGATCGATCGAGTTGTCAATGCTTTGAGTATACGAATTCTAATAAGAATTTTTAAATTTCGATTCGAATCGAATGCGACGATTTGGCCCCAGGTTTTTAATAATGTTACAAATCTAATTTTAATACATTTTTATAATTATTTATTTGAACTTTTTCTACATCTTATAATAATTTATATTTTTTGGGCCTTAAGTTCATTAATAAATTTGTGATAGCAAAGAATGAAAATTTTTTATTAAAAATTAAGTGCGATACCAGCCTTTTTGAAATCAGCTACTAAGATTTCTCGACAGCAATCTTTTTACTCGGTTCCATTGTAAGTTGATTGTTAATCTGTTCTTTTTAAATGAACTTTTTTTAGAATTTTAATACTGGAATTATATTCATATTCTATATTGTAAAGACCGAACTAAATCCACATATAACCCTCTTATTATATAATTAAAAATAATTTTCAAATCTTTTGCTTGCAATTTGTCGTTTTGAGGCACTGCCAAAGTCAGGCAAAGAAATTTGCCCGCAATTTATTAACTTTTGATGGTTTTGAGAGGTTTACAATATATTTTTTTGTAGCTAAACAAAAAAAGATTTTACACTGATTTTTTTTTCTCTGCGAAAGATTATACATATAAGCAGCTACCCTATTTAATTTTTTTTTTTATTTTAAGTTTTATTTTAAAAAAATTCCTACGAAATTAAAAAAAGGGTTTTTTTGTTCACTTTTTGATTAAAAAAAATAAAATCAAAAGGTTTTTGAAAGTGATGGCACTCATTATCTTTTTCATCACAATAAAACCTGAAATCTCTACATTTAGACGAAAAAAGAAAACGTTGCGCGTTTTTGTGCCATTTTTTTGGCGAATTTTTCAAAATTTCACTTTTTTCTGTTTTTTCTCATCTTGTGTGTTTACATATGAGTAAGAAACTGTTTTGTGGGTCATAAAACGTTTGGATAATTAATTGTTTTTAAATGTTTTTTATTTAAATTATTACAGGTAAATTGAAATTAATTTTTAACAGGTTAAATTGGGTTTTACACTGACATTGCATGTATAAAAAGGAATGTGCGAGGCAGTAGTTTTTATCCGCCCCTAAACTGGTAATACCTGTGCGACAACTTTCTTAATAACGCTATTTTATGCAAAAAAATAATTTACCTGCCTTCAAAACCTTCAAAAATTGTTTAAAAAATTTATTTTTTAAAGAGAAACAAATCTGTGCTTCAAGTACTTTTTTTTTGTTAGTGTATATATAGTGGTTATTGCACGAAATTGTTTTCAGGACACTTTTAAAACTACGAGAGTAAAATGGAAAACGTTTATAAAAGATTAGAGTAATTACAAATAGTACATGAATGTAAAGGTAAATCTGTTAAGGAGAAAATGCGATTTTTAGTAAAAAAATTGTTATTTTTATATTTAAATTATTTATTTTCCGATAAATTTCATACATTAAATTACAAAAAAGGCGACAAACAAGCTTAAAAATAAATTTTTTGGGAAAATTAGCAAATTATGTATATAAAAACAAAATTTTTTGTACAGGGCCGTTCCGGGGGGTGGGGTTTGGGAGCATTTCTGCCCTTACCCATAAAAGCTTAAATATTTTACTTTTATAGTATTTGGGCGTAAGTTTTTCATTATTTTTATTTTATACATTATTTGCAAATTTTACTTTATGCCGCCGCCCACGAAAGGGGAGAGGACGACACTGTTCAAGTGTAGATTTTTTTTAGCTTTTTCTTACGTTTAAAGTTGCATTTGCATATCAATAGTATTAAAAACTTTAAAAAAATTTCAATTTTTCAGAGGTAGTATAAGTTCTTCTAAGGGGAACTTTTTCCCCCTTGGTTCGATTTTTATTATTTTTTAATCATTAAATACATGTTTTTGCCAAGTTTCATCAATCTAAGAGCACTCAGTAATTTTTAAGAAGCTTTATTGTAAAAAATAAAAAGTAATGTCCGGCTAGAATGGCAAAATACCCCTATGTGCGACGGTTTCTATGCTTTTCTATTGACTACTATTTTTGTGTGTTTTAACTTTCTTTTGTCCAAGTCAGCGAGTAAAACCAATGTTGTCAATTTGTGCGTGACAGGTCAATTTGTACGTGACAGCTCGGCCGTTCCTGACAGGGGTTCGTCCTCGGACCAGTCGTCGGCCCAATCCATGATCGGGGTGGTTTTGCATTACGGGCAAAATCGTCTTGAGGTAATTTGCATATCGGGGATATCTTCGATCAGAAATCTGTTCTTACCAAGGCTTTTGGTTACGTGATAAGGACCTTTATATTTCGGTTCTGGCTTTCGAGCCTCGCCTGTTGCCCGTTTTTTGTTCTCTTTTACGACGAGGTCTCCGTCGCGGTACTCCGTTGGCTTAGCGTGCATCTCTTCAAAACGTAAGTTCCACCTTTCTATTTCTTTGGCAATATGCTGCCTTGGGCGATCAACAGCTTCAAACGATTTAAGTCACCTGGACCGGATGAACTATTTCCAGCGGACCTGCAGCGTAACGTTGAGCTAGTTACTCCACGGCTTCTCAATATTTACGAGGCTTGTCTCCCCTGGTCATATATCCCCACACAGTGGACGGAATCCAATGTTGTCTTCATACCTAAGGGAGGTAAGATATCGCACACAAAAGCAAAGGACTACATACCGATAAGTCTCACGTCTTTCTTGCTTAATACACTGGAGAGGCTGGTCGACGTGCCCCTAAGGGCGTCAATCCACCCCAGCCTCCTATCGCGGTCCCAACACGCCTATACCAAGGGCAGATCGGTGGAGACGGCTCTCCACTCGCTAGTTAGTTATATTGAAAAGTCTCTTGAATTTAGGAACTATACAATTGTGTCGTTTCTGGATATAGAGGGCGCTTTTAACAACGTCAACCTACCAAGTGTCCTCCGGGCCTTGCGAGACAGGGGTTGATGACTCTCTGGTTGCATTCATTTCCAATCTGTTGAAACGTAGGATAACTGTTCTAGAACAAGTACAAGATTCCTTCATTTAAACTCCCGACGCTGAACGGGGTAAGACTGACTTTGTCGGATAGTGCGAAATATCTAAGAGTCATTCTGGACAGCAAGCTGTCCTGGAGGCCGAACGTAGAGGCGAGAGCGGCGAAGGCACAGACTGCGATGTATGTGTGCAAACGCGCCATTGGTAGGACCTTGGGACTCAGCCCCCGTAATGTAAGCTGGCTCTACAGGGCGGTAATAGAGCCGCTTTTATTTTATGGAGCCATGATCTGGTGGAAGGCTATGGACTCTGTCACGAATCGCCGTCGTATTGAGAGAGCGATGCGCAATGCGGCGATCCTGATAACAGGCGCGATGAGGACAACCCCGACTAGGTCACTTTTTACCCTACTCAACTGGTTCCCAGCGGATCTTCTAGCGAGAAAGCTGGCGCAGAACACCGCGATAAGGCTGCATGCTGTGGGAGGATGGAAGCACAGGACAAGCGGCCACGCGAGTATTATCGGGACGGTCGCTATTGTTTCTGATCGGATTGACTACTGCACACCGGAACCTTTCATCCGCAGGAAATTCTCCTTCGTTGTTTCAGAGGAAGGGGGCGGATAAATTGATCTCTTCGGGACCCATCGGTCTGGAGGTATACACGGATGGGTCTAAGAGGAGAACTGCAGGCTGAATTGTCGGCGATATGCAAGGCGGCAAACTGGCTACGGTATTACAGGATGTGCGGCAGGAATATCGGGATCTTCACTGACAGCCGTGCCGCCATCAGGTCCATTACTGATGTATATTCTACATCACATCTAGTCCGTAAATGCCGGGCATACTTGAATTGGATGGCGATGCATTCTGACATCACCTTGGCGTGGGTGAGGGGACACGGGACCAATGCAGGTAACTGTGCTGCTGATGCACTTGCCAGAAATGGTGCAGGTTTGGATGATCGGGCAATTGACTACTTTTGTGGCATCCCCCTCTCCTCTTGCAAATTCCGCGGGGCTGAATATTCTCGCGGAATTGCAGTGGCTAGATGGTCTGACGAACCCAGGTGTGGAACTACTCGGATGACCTAGCCGAGGATATATCCGGGCCGTTCGAGGTCCCTCCTTGATTTGGATAGGAGAAGGATAAGGGACACCGTGGCCGCAATCATCGGCCACTGCCGATTTGGCACCCATGCCGAAAGATTGGGATTGCCTTGGAACGACTTCTGTAGAAGCTGTCAAGACGAAGAGGAAACTGAAAGCGTACAGAACCTCTTGTGCTTTTGTCCGGCACTGGAGGGTATTCGGATCAGGCACTTTGGTATCGGTAGACTAAATGGCCTGTCGGACGTGGCCAACATTGGTATAACCAACCTGGCGTCCTTTATCAGGGATAGCGGTTGGTTCGGGGACAGCGGCCAGTATGGGACGACTACCGCTGACCATACATGATAACTTTCCTTCTAGCTCTCTATCTTTATTTCTTTTGATCTAATCTATCTTTTTTCTTCTTCTCTTCTCTTCCCTAGGTATCACAAAGGGACCGAGGAAACGGACCCAAGTGGGCTGCACAACCATCACTTCCGCAGCCGCCTATTCTACCTAACCTAACAAAAATAGTATTTCGAAAAAGTTTATCGCAAAAACATGTTATAAACAAGTTTATGATTTGTATGGATAAATACGTTTCTCAAACTAGTTTAACGCCATAAACAACTTATAACATGTTTATAGGGTAAATGAAAATGCACCATTATCTAGTTAAAACTTATGCCTTGATATTGAATTTATTATTTCCCCGTTTTAAAAACAATAATAGTTTTTGTGATATATGTATGTATGTACTAAACTAAATTTGCTTTCAAAAATTTCTAAGAAAAAATTAACCAAAGATATATAAAAAGTTGTTTAATATAGAAAGTAATTGAGAAAGTGTTTCTTCGGACTCCGAAATAGACGAATCTGATTAGTGTTATCATTTAACAAAGGTATTTCTTATTAAAATGAACTTCAAAGTACAAAGGAAGATTTAAAAAAATTACCAATATTGAAGTGTCTTCAAATGCAATATCTGAGTGCTGGAAATATTTCGGCGATTTGTATATTGCTATTAAAAAAGTCCTGAAAAATATACATTTTGTAGGCAGTGATTCGAATAAAATTTGAAAAAGGAATGCGTGCTTATTTTTATCGCTTTTGAAACAGTTCAACCTATTGTAGTATACAATTTGCATGTGGGTCTTCATTAAACTTAATATAACCTTATTTAAACTTTTTATATCAGTACACATTTCTTATAAAATTTTTTTGTAAAAACTTATTTAATTTTATTCAATAATAACCAAAATTTCAATGAAAATGTTTACTATTTACTATTATTGCTTGTAAAATATTTTTTAAGCCGGCGGCTTATAGTTACATCTAATTGCAATAGTATCCCTTCTTTTCAGACGAGTGTGTCCACTATGTTGCAAAATGTTTCGAGCGAGCGGATTTGGATGTGTTTCCAGCTTGTTTAAATACTTGTCCACATAATTAAGGATTTCGCATTTAACTAGTGGAACTTGCAGATCTTTGTGGATGTTGCTGTTTTTAATATACAAAGAAGCACCAGTTATCATTCTTAGGATTTTTTTGACGACGTTGTATTTTTTCTATGTTAGAGGCTGAAGCAGTGCCCCATAATTGTATACCATAGCATCAAATTGGTTTTAAAATCGATTTGTAGAGTAGAAGTTTACAATCAAGACGAGGCACAGAGTTTCTGCCAATTAGCCAATGAAGTTGTGTAGCTTAAGGTTTCATTTGCGTCAACTTCGCATCTATATGTGTCTTCCATGTAAGGCGACGGTCCAGGTGAGTGCCAAGGTATTTTGCCTCAAATCGTTGAGGCACCATATGGTTGTTAATAAGGATTGGAGAGCACGTTTCTTTGCGTAAAGTAAACGTTACGTGGGTACATTTTTGCTCATTAATTTTTATTCCCCATAATTTTGCCCATTTCTCTACTTGGGTTACGTGTTGTTGCAATTGGCACGAAGCCTCTTTAGGGTCTCTATGAATACTGAGAAAAGCTGTATCGTCAGCAAATGTAGGACGTGTGCGTAAAACTGTTTGTTTGCATATCTGCTGTGTAAAGCAAGAACAAAATTGGACCTAGGATACTCCCTTGAGGTACACCAGCCTCTATTGGTTGGTAACAACTTATTTGGTTTTCCTCTTTGATTTTTATACCCTTCACATACATAAGTGATAAGGGTATATATAAGTTTGTCATTCCGTTTGTAATTCCTTTATTATCCATTTGGGACCCCATAAAGTATATATATTCTGGATCCTTATAGATAGGAAAGCCGATTTAGCGATGTCCGTCTGTCCGTGTTATGGTTGAAATCAACTTTCTGAAGCCCCCCGATATCGCTTAGACCCGAATGTGGTCTCAAACTGTCACAGATAGTCGCAAGAAAATCGGTATTGAAATTCAGCAAAATCGCCCGATAAATGACCGAGATATAAGAAAAAACCACGACTACCTCGGCTTTTTGAGTCTACAAGACCAACAAAGAACATACTTTTGCATGTAATAATAAAAAAACAACAAAAAAACAACAAAAAAAGAAAAAAACAGAATCAGTCATGTTGATATTATTGAAACACACCCTAACCAAAAATTTTATTAGTATAAGTGTTCATACATATAACAGCGTTGCCATACAAAGCTTAATTTAAACATTTTTAAACCCGCTCCTACGGCTTCCAGGGTTCTCCTACAAAGGTAAAATGTAAGACCGACCCAAATTATTTTTTCCATCCAAACATTTTTGTGGAACATACTTACTCTCTATCTCCAGCCCCTGACATGGTTGCCATACAAAATGTTTAAAAAAAAAGGTAAAAACCGCTACAACTTCCCCGGAGTCGCCCGTAGAGGAAAAAAATGTATCACAGACCCCCATTAGTTTTTCCTCCCAAACGTATTCCTAGAGCATATTTACCCCCTATCTCCACGCCCTAAGGGGGTTGCCATACAAAATTTACTAAAATTATGTAAAAATGCCCACAACTTCTTTAGAGTTGGCCTTAGAGCAATAAAGTGTAAGACCGACCCCCTTTAGTTTGCCCTCCCAAACATATTCCTAGAGCATACTTACCCCCTATCTCTACGCCCTAATGGGGTTGCTATACAAAATTTACAAAAATGATAAAATGCCCACAACTTCTTCAGAGTTGGCCTTAGAGCAATAAAGTGTACGACCGACCCCTATTAGTTTATCCTCCCAAACATAGTCCTAGAACATACTTACCCCCTATCACCACGCCCTAATGGGGTTGCCATACAAAATTTACAAAAATGATAAAATGCCCACTTCTTCAGAGTTGGCCTTAGAGCAATAAAGTGTACGACCGACCCCTATTAGTTTGCCCTCCCAAACATATAACTAGAACATACTTACCCCCTATCTCCACGCCCTAATGGGGTTGCCATACAAAATTTACAAAAATGATAAAATGCCCACAACTTCTTCAGAGTTGGCCTTAGAGCAATAAAGTGTACGACCGACCCCTATTAGTTTACTCTCCCAAACATATTCCTAGAACATACTTACCACCTATCTCCACGCCCTAAGGCGGTTGCCATACAAAATTTACAAAAATAATATGAAAATGCCCACAACTTCTTTAGAGTTGGCCTTAGAGCTTATTTAAAAATTAGAAATATTTCATAAGTAAAAAAATGGTTAAAAATAAAAAAAGTTTGGGATTGCGAAAGGTCAATATGAAAAGTATATAAGATTCGGCACAGCCGAATATAGCGCTCTTACTTGTTTTTAATTGTCGACCGGTTATGTACTTTTTTATTAGGTTGAAAATATTAGCTGGAAGGTTAAGCTTTAGTTTGTTTAACAGGCCTTCGTGCCATACTTTATCGAAAGCTTGAGAGACATCTATAAAAAGCGCGGAGCAGTACTTTTTTTCCTCGAAAGTTTTTCCTTTAACATGCACCAGTCTGTGAGTTTGTTCTATTGTGCTATGTTGACTTCTAAAGCCTAATTGGTGATCTGGAATGCAGTTGTTTTCATTCAGGATCGGAGTAACCTTGTTTTTAGGCAGCTTTTCAAACAGTTTTGACA
The DNA here is from genome assembly GCA_963583895.1 of Melanophora roralis. NCBI lineage: Eukaryota > Metazoa > Arthropoda > Insecta > Diptera > Rhinophoridae > Melanophora > Melanophora roralis. The sequence goes on from OY757191.1 coordinate 37,699,944, forward strand.
AAGTTGGTAACAAACTTATAGGCCTATAAGACTCTACCTTTGAAGGATCTTTGCCAGGCTTAGAAATCATGTTTACTAAGGCAATTTTCCATATAGGCGGGAAATGTTCAAGCCGAATTATTGCGTTAAAAATAAAAAGAATTATTCTTTTTGCCGTAAAAGGTAGCTCTAAGAGCATTTTGTTGCTTATATTATCAACGCCAGGAGCTTTTTTACCATTTAGGTTAGCAATAGCCTATACAACATCTGTAAATCGGAAACGTATTTCTAAAGGACGTCTAGCAACAACTGGTGGTAATTCCCTCACGTCTGTGCAAGAAGAAGCATGTTCAACGACTTCTTTAATGTTTTCATTTAGGATACTCAGGCATTGTGGGTAACAAACTTATAGGCCTATAAGACTCTACCTTTGAAGGATCTTTACCAGGCTCAGGAATCATCTTTACTAAGACAACTTTCCATAATGGGGGAAAATGTTCAAGCCGTATTATGTCATTAAAAATAAAAAGAATTATTATTTTTGCTGTAAAAGGTAGCTCTGTGAGCATTTTGTTGCCTATTTTATCAACGCCAGGAGCTTTTTTATCATTAAGGTTAGAAATAGCTACTACCACATCTGAATATCGGAAACGTATTTCTATAGGACGTCTAGAAACAACAGGCAGTAATTCCCTCAAATCAGTGCATGTATTGGGAGTGAACACGTTTCTTAAATGGCTTGCAAGCAGATCGCATTTTTCTTCATCATTTCTAGCCCAGGATTCTCTTAGATTGCGCAGTGTTTTGCGATTACAGGTCTTTTGAGACGACTGGCTGATTGCCATAGAGAATAATTTGTTTGAGGAGCCGCGTCTAGACCTTCCAAATAATCCTTAATTGATGCAATTCTGTGTACCTCCAGCAAATTTTTTGAACGATTTGTACACTTTTTTAGCCTCGTTTTAAGTTGGGGCGATCTATGCTGTTGCCATTCTCTTCGCGCTCTCCTTTTTTCAGATAAAAGCTCTTCAACATCGACAGAAAAAATTTTGTTGTATTTGACCTGACGGTGTGTTGAAGAAGCATGTTCAACGACTTCTTTAATGTTTTCATTTAGGATACTCAGGCAATCATCGATTTCTTGGGGAGTTTTTAGTGGTATGTCTTCCGAGCAGTTAGTGCTGATATATTTTTTATATTTCAACCAATTTACTCTTTTAGATAAGAAAAAATCACTAGTTGCTATTTGGTGAGGACTGCAAAGAGTGATAAGTGTGGGTGAGTGGTCAGAAGATTGAAGAGGCTTCAACAAGCTCCTTTTGCTATGCCAAAATCTATGTCGTCTGGAATTTTATTGTGGTCGGTTGGCCAATAGGTTGGTTGTCCAGTAGAAATAACACAAAGACCCATTTCAGATACGGAATCATACAAGATACGACCTCTGGGACTAATTAAGCTGGAGCCCCAGTAGGTGTGTTTAGCGTTATTGTCTCCAGCAGCTATGAAGCGGGGATCTTAAAGATTTGTAAAAACTGTTGTACTGATCCTTCGTTAAGGAAAATCTGGGTGGTGAATAAACCGACGAAATAACTAGGTTAGGGAAAAATTTATCAATGCAGACGTTTGTTGCTTGAATATAGCATTGTTGCTTGAGTATAGCCGAGCACCCACATGATCTATCCCTGGGATCCTTTGAAACGTAAAATAAATAGCCACTTATTTTAAAAGCGCTTCTAGATGTCATGTGAGTCTCCGAAATTAACATTACATCAATGTTTTTGTGTGTTAAAAAATGTTCGAGTTCGTTTTTGTGTTGGCGGATGTCGTTTCCGTTCCAGAAACAAACCCTCAGGCAGTTTATGGTCTTTTAAGCATAGCCTGAAAAAGAGCAAACAGCATTCTTTGCATTTCTTGCATCATGCCAGCCATTTGTGCCATGATCTGCGTAAATTGCTTAACCATATTGTCAATTACGGCTTCTAGGCGGCCAAAATTTGAACCAGTTGGTTCATTTTTTGGTACCTCTTGATGTGTTGTTGGCTGGGCAGGCTTGCGTGCTTTGGGTTGGTTAAACTTTAATACGCTTGTAGGTATATTTAATGGCTAGGAAGGGGCAGGAGTTCAAGTTGATTATCAAGTTGCGTGCAGCCTACGTCACGATCATCAATTCGAATGAATTTGACAAATATGTGTGATCAACTTAAAAGCGAAAACTTGAACTTGTGGCCGCAGCGTTAGTAAAAATTGGTGAGTTTTTTGCAACTTGAAAGGCAAAAATTTAACGTCTGGCCGCTAGTAAATGGCAAAGCGAATTTCTATAACGCAAAGCAAAGCAAAAATTTTATCTGACATAGCCTTTACACTCAGCTAGTATCGGAATCAGCGTTGCCAATTCAGCCATTTTCTGGCTAGATTTAGCCATTTTTGAACATACTTAGCAAGAAAGATTAGCTATTAGCCAGGGTTTTTGCGTGCACCAGGTCACACATTCGACACATTTATTAACAACGCTCAGCAAAGAATTATTCTTTACATCAATCTACCTTCACTGTAGGTTAGGTTAGGTTAGAAGGACATGCAGTGAGAAACGCTCACCGCATCACCCAGAGACAATTTGCCCATTGTGATTGTCCTATGAGAAGAAAAAATAAGGAAAGAGTAAAATAGAAAAAGGTGTGCCCAGATTCGGGAACATGAAAGATAAAGGTAGAAAGGACAGAGGTTAGAGTAGTAGTAGTAGACTAAGTACGTGAGAGAGTGGCAGTGTCCGTCACGAGTCGTTGCCGGTTGTCCATTTGGCACGTGTTCTGCCCCGGATATTAGTCGCAACCTCTCGCCAGCCATGTCATCCCTCTCGCGAATCCCAGTAAGACCATTGGGTCACAGTCGGCGAGCGCAGAGAGGTGGTCATTGTAGGGTACACCAAAGTACCGGTTCCTCCTCCTAGCGATCGCCGGGCATCGACACAACAGGTGCTCCACAGTCTCGATCTCCTCTTCGTCTTCGCATAGTCGACAGAAGTCGACCGAGTTTGGCTTCCAGTTTGCCTCCAGCGATCTTATACTGTGACCGGTCAGAAGGCCGGTGATCAGCTTAAGGTCCCTCTTACCCAAAGATAGAAGGGGTTTCGTCCGGTTTTCCGAAGCTGCTTTCCATAGGGATTTTGAGACCCTACATCTAGCAGTATTCGTCCATTATTCCGTAGAGTTCGCACAGAGAGAAGGATCGATGTGACTGCCCCAGTGGCCGGTAGTTCGGTTCCTTTCCGTGCCAATTCGTCGGCATATTCGTTACCGGGTATCTCGGAGTGACCGGGAACCCAGCACAGCCTTACGGCCCCACCAAGCTCCCTAAGCGCCTTCCTGCAATCTCTTACCGCCTTTGACCTTACAGAGTTTGAACCCAAAGCCTTTAGGGCGGCTTGACTGTCCACGTAAATGGTGACCCATTCATTATGGCCTTGATTAGTGCGTCCAATCAATCTTGCGGCCTCCTGTATCGCAAATATTTCCGTTTGGAAGACACTGCAGTGATCGCCTAGCCTAAACGACTCCGCAATGTCGAGTGCTTCGCTAAAAATACCAGCTCCAGTACCATGATCAGTCTTCGATCCATCAGTATAAACGACTACTCCTCCGTAAGGAACGTGGCCATCATCCCATACCGACCTTTCAGGAATGGTTATCACAGCGGCAGAGTTGAAGTCCAGGTAAGATGGCAAGTAATCTGTGCTCCCGACTAAGTCTCTTAGCTGCTCAAGCCTCCCCATCTCGATCAAAATGCTGGCATGTCCCGATTGAGAGTCGCGCCAAGTTCCTGATTCTCGAAGTCTCAAAGCTCCTTTAACCGCAAACCGCTTCACAAAAAGTGCCAAAGGTAAAAGGTTCAGCATTGTATCCAGTGCAGCCTGTGGGGTGCTCCCACGCGCTCCCGTGATGCAAATAGAAGCAGCCCTTTGCACTTTGTTCAGCGCTTTGAGGAGAGAGGTTTTCGTTGTGGCGGTTTGCTAAACCAGACAACCATAAGTGACAATGGGTCGGACAATTGCCGTGTACAACCAATGGAAAGTACCCGGCCTTAGTCCCCAACTCTTCCCTATTGAGTTCCTGCACGCATATAGAGCATTCAGCCCCTTCTTAACTCTTTCCTCGATGTTCCTTTTCCAGTTGAGTTTCTGGTCCAGGATAACGCCAAGGTATTTAGCTTCCGGAGACAGTTGTAGCTCTACTCCATCCAGTACCGGTCCACAGAAATCCCCGATCTTCCGCTTGCGAGTAAAGAGAACTATTTCGGTCTTCGTAGGATTTACTCCGAGTCCATTGAACTTGGCCCAGTCAGACAGTGATCTCAATGCCCCTTTACCTTCACTGTAAAGACAGTGGTGGTTACAAGGCCTGAAGTACGGTCTACCTGTGCTATTTTTTGCATACTCGTTTTGGACAAATCTAACTATAAATCTAATTGTTTAACAAGTTTGCACGCTGGACGATGCCATCTCTGTGAAGGCAGTTTGATGTCAAGTTTTTTTGCGTGCACTTGGTCACACATTTACACATTTACTTAAAAAGCTCATCAATTGATTTATTCCGTACATCAATCTACCTCCACTGTAAATGCATTGGTTGTTACGAGGCCTAAAGTACGGCATACCGTGTGTTATAGTTCCTGGAAAGTACCCTGGCACTGTGGCTAGGAGCCACTTACTGCAATTCATCGCAGTATACTCTTTAGTATATGCATAGCCATTAGCCATTTTTTTTTGTTAGCCCTTTTACAAAATTATTTAGCCATTTTTATACTTTCAATTTCTAAAGTTTTAGTATGGTTTTTATCTCTATAAACAGTGAAAAACGCTTTAAACCATTGATAGGCACCGCGCAAATTCCCTCTTTTATCTTAACTACACGTATACAAAGCATAAGAAATTTTAAGTCAATCTCAGATGAGTTTTCAAACAAAGTAGTCGAATACCGCTTGTTTGTTCAATTACAATAACAACAATATAGAATCTATATTGTTCTTAGTGAAATTGAACAAAAACTTCCCTCTTTTATCTTAACTACACGTATACAAAGCATAAGAAATTTTTAGTCAGTCTAAAACAAAGCATAAGAAATTTTTAGTCTGCTAGGGAAAGACTTAGCGTTAATAAAAAAACACGAATATTTAATTTTGGGTAATAATTGACTGCACCAAGTAATGATTGACTGCAATCAAAAAATTTACGCCTTTATATTTAGCAAATGACACGTTTTAAAAAGTAAAATTTTTTTGACGGCAAAAATATATTGGGTTTAAAGCATTGATAGGCACCGCGCAAATTCCCTCTTTTATCTTAACTACACGTATACAAAGCATTAGAAATTTTTAGTCAGTCTCAGATGAGACTGACTAAAAATTTCTAAAGGCTGGATTAGCCGAGCGCAACCGTACTGTAATGTATCAGCTGTTGGCTTTTGGCTTATGAGAAGCAATGCAAAAGCTTAGCGAAAAAAAAACGTACTGTAACCGCAACGTACCATTCTGTATAAAATAGAATTTCCTTACGTTGTTGCGTGACATTTGTATGCCAGTGATGGGCTACTTGTTTGTTTTATAATTTGAGGGTATTTTTGCTCATTTTCATGGTACTTTTTTTATATACTTTTATATGCGAAAGAAAGATAAAATAACCATTAGTACTTTGCGTGTTTCTTTTTTTTATTTTATTTCACGCATTTTTGAAATGTTGTTTTGTGAACTATGAAGATTTAGGTATTTTCTTTGTACACTTGATAATATTGTCTATTATTTAACTTTATATAATGCTTTTTTTAGTATTGGTTTTTTTTTTTCGCTATACTTGCTTTACAGATAATTACCACTATAATAATTATTTTCGCTTGAAAAAAATGCACAACTGGAGACTTTTAAGCGTCTTGCGCATACGTTTAGGGTACCGTGAAATAACTCCCAAATGAAATAACTCCCAATGAAAAAATGAAATAACTCCCAATTTTTTTCCATACAAATTGGGAGTTATTTCATAATGAAATAACTCCCAATGCTTTGGGAGTTATTTCATTATTTTTCATTGGGAGTTATTTCATAATGAAATAACTCCCAATGAAATATTGTTGGGCGTTATTTCATTTTTTCGAAGTGTTGGGAGTTATTTCATTCTTGTTGGGAGTTATTTCATTTTCTATCATTGGGAGTTATTTCATTTTTATTGCGAGTTATTTCATTTTTATTGGGAGCTATTTCATTTTTGTTGGGAGTTATTTCATTTTTATTGGGAGTTATTTCATTTTACTAAAAGCAAGTGTATATACCAGAGCATTTAAAAAAATTTAATCACGCTAGTATAAAAGGTGACATTTATTTAAAAGTTTTGGGGTTTTAAAACCGTGGGTATATAGCCGGCCTTCGGCCGGGCGCAAGGACAAAAACTCCAGTCCATTCGATCCGCCGGCTTCGCAGTAGCCTTCGGCCGGGGAATATACTTTAAACTGTAGTGCATCGGAAGTATTTGCAGCTTCATAACTAAAGTGTCATAAAATTCATGTTTTATTTGGCGAAGCTTTATATGGAAAGCAGTAGAGCTTAAAGCCCATTGCCCCGCCCAAGGCTACTGCGAAGCCGGCGGATCGAATGGACTGGAGTTTTTGTCCTTGCGCCCGGCCGAAGGCCGGCTATCTAAATCACTCCCTTTTATTAAAAAAATTATTTAACCAAGAAGGTGCTTAAAGTCCACGCGCCTGTCCTAAAGCTGTAACGAAGCTGGCATATATAGCCGGCCTTCGGCCGGGCGCAAGGACACAAACTCCAGTCCATTCGATCCGCCGGCTTCGCAGTAGCCTTCGGCCGGGGAATATACTTTAAACTGTAGTGTATCGGAAGTATTTGCAGCTTCATAACTAAAGTGTCATAAAATTCATGTTTTATTTGGCGAAGCTTTATATGGAAAGCAGTAGAGCTTAAAGTCCATTGCCCGACCGAAGGCTACTGCGAAGCCGGCGGATCGAATGGACTGGAGTTTTTTTTCCTTGCGCCCGGCCGAAGGCCGTCTATCTAAATCACTCCTTTTTATTAAAAAAATTATTTAACCAAAAAGGTGCCTAAAGTCCACGCGCCTGTCCTAAAGCCGTAACGAAGCTGGCATATATAGCCGGCCTTCGGCCGGGCGCAAGGAAAAAAACTCCAGCAGATTCGATCCGCCGGCTTCGCAGTAGGCTTCGGCCGGGGAATATACTTTAAACTGTAGTGCATCGGAAGTATTTGCAGCATCATAACTAAAGTGTCATTAAATTCATGTTTTATTTGGCGAAGCTTTATATGGAAAGCAGTAGAGCTTAAAGTCCATTGCCCGACCGAAGGCTACTGCGAAGCCGGCGGATCGAATGGACTGGAGTTTTTTTTCCTTGCGCCCGGCCGAAGGCCTTATATCTAAATTACTCCCTTTTATTAAAAAAATTATTTAACCAAAAAGGTGCTTAAAGTCCACGCGCCTGTCCTAAAGCTGTAACGAAGCTGGAGGTTTGAGCCACGAGAGTTTACTTATCCTGCGTCCTGACGGAGGCCGCCAGTCATTTGGTTTGTTTGTTTAGAAAATAATTTTACGTTAGTAACATCTTATTTATGGATACTAAAGGTGACAATGAATTGAAAATTTTGGGTTTAAAAAAAGTGGCATATATAGCCGGCCTTCGGCCGGGCGCAAGAAAAAAAACTCCAGTAGATTCGATCCGCCGGCTTCGCAGTAGCCTTCGGCCGGGGAATATACTTTAAACTGTAGTGCATCGGAAGTATTTGCAGCGTCATAACTAAAGTGTCATTAAATTCATATTTTATTTGGCAAAGCTTTATATGGAAAGCAGTTGAGCTTAAAGTCCATTGCTCGGCCGAAGGCTACTGCGAAACCGGCGGATCGAATCCACTGGATGTGTCTTTCCTTGCGGCTATCTAAATAACTCTTTTTATTAAAAAGTTATTTAACCAAAAAAGTGCCTCAAGTCCACGCGCCTGTCCTAAAGCTGTAACGAAACCGGCGGTTCGATCCACGAGAGTTAACTTATCCTGCGTCCAGAAGGAGGCCGGCAGTCATTTGGTTTGTTTGTTTAGAAAATAATTTTACGTTAGTAACATCTTATTTATGGATACAAAAGGTTTTCGCATTATATATATTTTAATTGGGAGTTATTTCGTTTTCGTTGGGAGTTATTTCATTTTCGTTGGGAGTTATTTCATTATTGTTGGGAGTTATTTCACTTCCGTTGGGACTTATTTCATAAAACAATTATTTTTTTGTAATTGGGGGTTATTTAATTTTTGTTGGGAGTTATTTCATTTGGGAGTTATTTCACTTTGTTGCGACTTTTATGAAATAACTCCCAATGTTTTATTTCATTTTTACCGTTGGGAGTTATTTCATTTTTTTCGATTGGGAGTTATTTCATTTTCGTTGGGAGTTATTTCATTTGGGAGTTATTTAATTTTTTCCATTGGGACTTATTTCATTTGGGAGTTATTTCACGGTACCTACGTTTAGTACATATATTGTGTATAATAAATGTAAAATATATAAGGATTTAAATTGTATAGAAATCTATTATTAGGTATACACATACATATACTAAATAAACTATAATTTGGTTATTATATTTAAATTGTAGATGCTAAATAATAAATAAAACATATTTATAGCCATACATAAAAATATACACAAAATATTCTCTAATGTCATTAAGAACTTTTGCTTCATAACGAAAACCCATTTGAAAAATTTTAATTCCCATCACTGTCTTTTAAACAGCTGTTTATTTTTCATACCAAAATCAAAAATAAACTAGTCAAATAAAATAAGTTTTTAATTAATTTATAAATTTAAAGTTTTCGTGCAAATAAAAATAAAAATGGACGACGAAAATCTAATTTTACTTGTTCAGGCAAACGAGTGCCTGTATAACAATACCTTTACTAATGCTATTTTGTTTATGAATGCAAAAACATATGTCAAGTTTTTAAATATTCTATAACTGCATCAACGTGCTTACAGTACGTAACATTACAGTACGGTTGCAGCAACGCTCGGCTAACTAAGGCTTAATGCTTTGTATACGTGTAGTTAAGATAAAAAAAGGAATTTGCGCGGTGCCTATCAATGCTTTAAACCCAATATTTTTTTGCCGTCAAAAAAATTTAACTTTTTAAAACGTGTCATTTGCTAAAAATAAAGGCGTAAATTTTTTGATTGCAGTCAATCATTACTTGTTGCAGTCAATTATTACCCAAAATTTAATATTCGTGTTTTTTTATTAACGCTAAGTCTTTCCCTAGCAGTATGTATTGCTCCAGGTACCGCACAAAAGAATAGCCTGAGACTCAACTTAAATTATACCGACAGACTCAGAATCACTTCCTTAGCCAATTTAAGCATATCTGTCTGGCTGGGTGTCCATATATTCGTACGCTCAAAGTAAAGGTAGCATTTCTGAAAAAAATTTAGCATAGTTTGTGGTTGTGATCGAATTAGACTTAAACCCCAAAACCAAGCTAACCCCACTAACAAAAGTCAACTTGTTTTTGCTTAAAAAAATTTGATGCATTTTTTCGAGTAATCAAGTAATTGCAATTTATTTTTATCTACCAGCTGTTTTGAGTAGGTAAACTTTATGTTAAAATTTTCTGTTCGCGTACTTTTTACTTCAAAAATTTTAAGTGAGAGAAGTTTTGTAAAATTACTCAGTATTTGTCAAGTTACTGGACTTTACTGGAAAAGTAAACGAATGAACCTAATATGAACTACCAAAAAAATTGATTGATTGGAACAAATGAAAGTTACGTTGACAACAATAACAAGCTTGTTGATGACGATGATATCTTATTCTTTTAATAGTTTTTTATAAATTTTTTTAATTATATTTTTGTTATTACTAGTCAAGGAAATACTACATATGTATGTAAATCATGGCTCAAATAGGCTGTTGATGTTTTAATTGGTTATATATTGAAGCCTTTATACTAAAATGATTTAGCTTTTTTAGCCATTTTTCTGCAGAATTTTAGTCATTTTTGGTTTTGGCAACGCTGATGGGAATCACCTAACTTTTAACAAAAAATTTGAAATTTTGATAATGAACTTAGGCCGCATAAATAGAAATTGTTAAAAAATTTAATTTTAAGTTGGCACATACATACTGAACCCATTTGTATTAAAACACAGTACGGTTCACAACTTACCTGCACGTAGTTTTGCCAACACCTCCTTTACCACCAACGAAAATCCATTTTAAAGAATCTTGATCAATAACATTTTTTAAATTCGGTTCCATTGGTTCAAATTCATCACCCATTTTTTTGATATATTTAAAAAAAAACAAAGAGATATGCAACTTCCTACCAGAGACCTGCGACGAGCAGTCTATGTCGGCGGCTGACAGTAAAATAGGTCGGCGACGGCTTAAATTTTGCTTTGAGCCGGCTGAAAGATTCATACACATCATGGCGCAATAATTTATCAGGTGGTGTTGATTTTACAACAACAAAATTTGGTGAATATAATTTTCGTTTTTGTTGTAGTTTTCGTTGGCTCTGTTGTCAAAAAAAGATATGTAAAAGAAAACAACTTTGACTACCCAGCCTCGATTTATGCATGAAAAAAGTAGATCAGCTGTGCTTGTAACACCACCTGGTACGATTATTTCACCATGATACACATTTAAGTCAAAACTATGAACATAAGGACAAACATACATTGGTTGGTCGTTCTTGCAATTCATCAAACACTTTTTAAACAAACTAATAATAAAATTATTTTGAAAAAATAACATACCCAACGTAGTTAGTTTTGTTAGGTAAGTCTTCTTTCATTTTCAAAAATTTTCGAAAAAAATATATTGACGTCGAAAGTTTTCTTTTGTTTTCTGTTTTAGGAGATGGACTTATTTGTCAAATTTATGACAAAATACAATTCAAAAATTGATAAAGCTGCGTCGTTTCGTGGATCTGTCCACATATCTAACGCCATTGCAATGGTTTCAGGGCAACTATTCTTTAAAAAATTTCAATTGCAATTTTAAAAGTTATATTTACGTTCTCCAATGCCGAACGGCTTAATGTTGTTGCAGATGGCATCATAATGCTAGGTTTAATAAATTTTATATAATCTTCGAATCCTGCGTGCTCAACCAAGTTAAAGGGACGTAGGTCTCTGCAGCACATCTGAACAAGCAAACGCGCGTTTGCCAACTTGTTGGCTTCTGGCCTTTCCAAATCGTTACCACTTCCAGACAGAAGTGATTTAGTTTTTCGCTGCGAAATTTTCATTTGTTTTGAGTTTACATTAATTCGATGCGCACTTTTTAAATGGTTTCTTTAGCTAGATGTAAACGTGAGATGCTAAATCTTAAAAATTAAATAAAATTATAAGAGCCCAGTATTGTATGCATTTTAAAGTACTTTCATAAAAGGGTGATTTTACCTCAGTAAATAAGAGTATATATAGTATATATAATCTGGAGAAGAATCTGAACTTCTTTCTAAAAAATATTTTGTAATATTACTATCCATTTTAATATTTTTTTAACCTTATTATTTATTAACCTTATTATAAGAGTTACCATACAAACAGGAATAACGGTAAACTTTTCATTAGAATTAAGAGATTACCATACTTTGTTTTTCAGTTATAACTACACACAAAAAAATAATAGAGGTTATATTGACTAAGCTTCGTTAGTTAATTTCTTTTTGTATGAAAAGAAAAAACCAAGTTTTACTAACTAAGTCAAATAGATGATTTCAAATCGCATATTACAAAAATTTCAAGCTAGCGTTACAAAGCAAATTAGGTATCATCTTCGAAATTATTTTTTACTGTTTGTTTTTGTATTTAGTTGTCAATGGTAAAAAATGTTTTAGAAAATGAAGGTACGTAAAAAATTTTATTAAATAAATTGATAAAAAAATTTTGAATTTGATTTTTTTTAGAAAATGCAGAAGGAATTCTTAAAAAAGATTTAAAAAGTAAGTAATCTAACTTATTTTTTGCCCCCTTAGTTTTAAAAAAACAATTTTCTTATCAACAGAACTGTTCCCAGCCTGTTCAAGAAGCAATGTAGTAACATACTAATAGCAAGTTTGGCTCCTAGAAGTTCAGACCTTGTTAATCTGCTTCCGGAAAAAGTGAATTCAAGATTTCCTGTAAAATCCAGTCATGGCGAAACTTTGTGTACGTGTGATCTTGCGTCTCCCTCGCACCTTCAGATGTGATAGAAATATTGGTCACAAATGACCGAAAGAAAATGTTTTAGTGTTAGTTTCGGTCACAAATTTCTTGTAGGGTAGTTACTGCCATTCTACCCTTTTTCTTAGTTAAATTTATACTATCCCTACAAGAAATTTGTGACCGAAACTAACACTAAAACATTTTCTTTCGGTCATTTGTGACCAATATTTCTATCACATCTGAAGGTGTGAGGGAGACGCAAGATCACACGTACACAAAGTTTCGGTCATTTTTTTCACATCGCCCTTAAGAAAATGATAGAAAATAATGACCGATTGACCGGTCATCTGTGTCGGTCATATGACCGGTCAAATGACCGTCACTGTTCTGGTAGGGTATGTTTTTAGGAAATATAGCCTATGGAATTTTTTGTGTGTACATGAAAAATTTTACCCGGCGGCTAAATTTAAGCCGGCGCGAAGCCGATAAAACCATCAGCGGTGGCGACTTGATGAGACTGACCGGCGGCCTGGATGAGGCGGCTGTCAGCCGTCAGGCGCAGGTCTTTACTTTCCACCAGATAAGGCGCATTCATTACAGGTGGGAGCCGTTAATAAAGGTACCTTTACACGGTAATACAAAGTAATTAGATTTTGTAGAATCAAAATATTATGAAATTTTCTCCGTGTTTAAAAAAAGAGAATAAAAATCTGTTCTATTTTTCATGTTTACACGGTTGAGGTTGATAAAATCTAAATCGTTTGTTTCTTGCCAGTTTCCTTTTGGGGTAACGCCATATGGTTAAGGTTCTACAATATTAACAAAAACAACATGAAAAAAATCTGCTTTGATTTTGATTGTTTGTGTATTGTTTAATTAAGTGTAGCCACTAGAGATGAGTGATATTTCCGTACCTGTGATTTTATACCTGTTACTTGCAAATCACTGGTAACGACAGTGATATAAACTGTGAAGTAACTGCTACTGCTACTTTTAATTTAATGTGTTACTCAAATAACATTTTGACATGTAACGACAGTGACATAAACCGTGAAGTAACTGTTTCTCCTATAGTGTTACTTTTAATTTATTATATTACTCAAAGTAACATTTTAAAATATTGTGCAGCAGTGTAGCAAAAGTTGATACGATCGTACTTTTTTTTGATACTATTGGATGGTACAAAATACTGTGTTACTCCTCTGACTAATTTGATACCCTCTTTTGTTTTTTCTAATTATTATTTTAAATGGTTTAGTTTTGCTTCTTACCAACTATCTTTTTCTTTCCTTGTGCTTTTCTTTAATACTTAAATACGTAAATATGCTCCCTTTTACGAGAGGCTGTACATAATATTTTTTGCAATATCATTTTACAATCAAAGGTTTCGAATAGCAAATGATAAACAGGTTTAAAAAACTTGACTTTTATTTTGACTTTAAAAAAAATATATTTTTCTTAAATATTTTTTTAAAATTGTAAATTGTAAAAGTGCAATCATTTAATTTTTGTTAAGAAATTAGAAGGTCCCAAAATTGTTTTAAAGTCTTTAATGGTAAATTACGTACAATATTCTTACCAATGCAAAATTTTGAAATCTTAAATAGATTTAAAATTCTGATTTTGTATGAAAATTTCGTTAAAAAACCTATTTTAAATAAAAAAAAATTAAAATAAAAAGTGCAAAAAGTGACGTATACAGAAAATGTAGCTTTTAAAACTTTCTCAACGATTAAATTAGTTTTTACATTAGTCAATCAGTTTTTAACCATTACTTTCACAAATATTTCATACTTAGGTAATAAAGTAATCAGTGGTCGTCATTTGTAACATTTTTTTATAGTATAATATATTAACCTATGGGTAGTTGCCTTGCTAAATGTTTTAAATATACTTATATCTTTGGCATAGCGTATAAAAAAAGTTGTAAATAAACTTTTTAATTTGATGCGATAAGATAAATTCGGCAAGTCAATGAAGAAAAAAATTTAAATTTAAGTTTTTCAAGCGGCTAACGTCAATTCCTTAAATTAAGGGTCAGATTTTTAAAATAAATTTTTACAATAGAATTGGATGATTTAAATGGCTTAAACCAAAATTCAAATTTTTCAGTTCAGTTTCAATTCACTGTTGAACAAACTAAAAACACCTAAATTTTTTAGGGCTTTTTTGTATTTATTTTTGTGGATGGCCTTTTTAACGGCAATAGTATCGAAACATTTTTTTGATACCCAAATGAAATTCTCATTTTTCATCACTGTTGTGCAGTAACTCTTACCTGCGATGTTACTCTTATTATGTTAAACTTTGCAAAATGTAAAGTAACATTTTTGTGCTTCATGTTTACATTCTGTTCTATAAAAGAAGTAAAGCGCTTATGTTTTTATATGTGTGTTTGTATAAGTTGTGTTAAAAACTTTACCAGAAAGATGTCGTCAGAGATCTGTGCCGAGCACTGTTTGTCCGCGACGGCGGATTAAATTCAGCTATGAGCCGGCTAAAGCATTAATACTCAAAAACAGATTTATACACACATTTATTTTATATACATATCGTTAGCTAAAATGAAAAAAGCACAGCTAACAAAAATATAACTTTACACGAGAAGCGAAAATCTTTCTAAGGGTACAACAATAAACAATTCGCTCATTTGCGCAAACAACGCCGTAATAAAAAATATATTTCGAAAAAAATGCGTATGAAGTTTTTAGTTTGCTTACGTTATATAGAAAAGAATAATTAAATTCTTTTAATACGTTATAAGTAGAAACATTTTCAATATGAAACTTATATACGACATAAAGCATAGCAAAACAAACAGTTCTGAATCTAATATGTATATAATTTGTTAGCTGAAATGAAATTTTAGTTATTACGATCAGGCTTTTTGAACTTCACTTTCAATTATCAAGAAATAAAAATATTTTTAATTGGTGGAGTACAAATAAAAATACACATCCAAATCTTTCTCAAATAGCTCAAAAAAATTATTGTGCAAATGTTATATTATACTTATGTAGTTGTGTTATGTACATATACAGCTTAATTTGTGTTATTTGTTTATTTTTAGGTTTTTGTTTTTGTTACAATGAATTTCAACTATTCTTATATATTTTTATACTTGGAATCTCTTTAACAAGAATTGTAAGCTGCTTTTCTAAATTAAAGCTTTACCTCAATGCTCCAAGGGAGCTTTAAAACTTATCTCAAAAGGTATAAATTTAAATTTTGTATCAAAATATTGTGTTTAAAGTAAATTTAAAATATTTATATAAATATGGGATATTGTTGTCACTACATACCTATTGAAAATTGATATTTCTTATTCATAAATATTTTGAATTCCTATTTATCATTTAAGTTTTTTTTCTAATGCGTTGTTCAGAAGTTCGTTAAAAAGAACTAAAATCGCATAATCACTGCTTAAAATAACATTATGTATATTAATTTAACAGAGATTAAAATAACTCTTTTACAAGAAGTGAAAAATGCTAAACAGTGATCACCGTCACTGTTTAAATAACCGGTGATTTTTAAATCGCATTCACTATTAACGATATTCCCTAAAAATCACGGGATCGCTCACCTCTATTATACACATCCTAAAAAATAATGAACTTTTAAAAAATTTGACGCAAGATAGCTGTTTTAAGGGCAGTTAATATAGTATTAAATAACTAATAATATACAAATATTATATATCATTAAAAAGGTAAACAGATGGAGATTTGCATACAAATCATATTTTTGACCAATCAAAAAAATTAGGGGTCAGATTAAAAAATTTCTAAAATATTATATTTACAGTTTTTTTTGTGAAAATTTTTTATATTTGAAAGCTTATAAAATATTGCTGATTTATGATAACGTAATGAATTTTAAAACTTTAAAATAGTATGATGTTATTTATTATATAAACAAAAAACAAAAAGAACTAAGTAAACTTAAAGATATTTTCTGAGCTTTTATATAACACGCATCTTAAAATTTGCCTATAATAATAACATTTACCCTCGTGACCCCATTTTTGAGCGGGCGGTGAATAAGTTAATTAAAACTGAAACCTCAAAAGATAAGTTAATTTTATTTTAAACTAATTTTTCAAAAACTGTCTTGCGTTTTTTTTCTCGGCCGATAAATTTGAAATTGCGTTGAAAAATTCCATATTTTCGACCAATGCCTGGCGTAGGGTGCACGTCTAAACACTTTCAAAAATATACTACTAATATATTTTGAAGCCTGCTTTTTCAAAGAATGTAAAGAAAGAAATAATTATTTTCACAAATATTTGCAAAAAAAGCTAATCAATTGTGCTCAATTTTTGTCAAAATTATGGCATTTTTGGAATAACCATGAAAATTTTTTTTTGTTTTCATATTTTTATTATTGAATCTTCGCCTTTGGCGAACTAACAATAAATATTCAAATCTTAAAACTATTTAATTTTTATAAGACCAGCCAGTGCCAGACTAAAATTCAAGTTCTCATAATAAATTAATTTTATTATGAGAACTTGAAAATTTTGACTTTGAATATTTTTCACGGCTAGACGAATAAAAGTAATTAAATAAATTTTTTTGAGTAGGCTCAACAAACTTTTCAAAAAAACAAAACTATTTTTAAAAATATTTTTATCATAACTACAATTGCAGACATTTGCAAAAAACCAAATAAAGTCAATGCCAAAAACAACAATTTTAAATTGACATCTAGAAGCACTTTCAAAATAAGTGGCTATACTTTTTATGATTCAAAAGATCCCAGAGATAGGTCATGTGGTGGTTCAGCTATATAAATTAAATCAAGAATCAAACACCAATGGATGGGTGGTCTCTCCGAAAGTTATATACAAGCAACAAACGTCTGCATCGACGAATTTCACCATAATCTCGTTATTTCGTCAGTTTATTGTCCACCCAGATTCTCCATAACGAAGGATCAGTACAACAGTTTTTACAAATCTTTAGGTCCTCACTTTATAGCTGCTGGAGACTATAACGCTAAACACACATACTGGGGCTCCCGCCTAATAAGTCCCAGAGGTCGTGTCTTGTATGGTTCTGTATCGGAAATGAGACTTCACGTTATTTCAACTGGGCAACCAACATATTGGCCAACCGACCACAATAAAATACCAGACGTAATAGATTTTGGCGTAGCAAAAGGCATATCCCCTGAGCTTATTGAGGCTCAACCCTCCTTGGATTTATCTTCTGATCACTCACCCACAATTTTCACTATTTGCAGTTTTCACCAAATTGCAACTAGAGATATTTTTCTGTCAAAAAGAATAAACTGGTTAAAATACAAAAAATTTATCAGCACGCACTGTTCGGAACACCAATCTTTAAAAACTTCCGAAGAAATCGATGAGTGCCTGAGTAGCCTCAATGAAAATATTAAAAAAGCCGTTGAAAATGCTTCTTCTACCTACCGTCAGGCCAGATACAACAAAATTTACTCAACCGATGTTGAAAAGCTCTTATCTGAAAAAAGGAGAGCCCGAAGAGAATGGCAAAAGTATAGATCGCCCCTACTTAAAAATAAGCTGAAGGAATGTACAAACCGATTAAAAAGCTTGCTAGAAGTACATAGAATGTCATCAATGAAGAAATACCTGGAAGGTCTAGACGCGGCTCAAACAAACAAACTATTCTCTATGGCGAACAGCCAGACGTCTTAAAAGACCCGTAATCGCAAAACCACCACTGCGTAACCTGAGAGGATCCTGGGCTAGAAATGACGAAGAAAAATGCGATCTGTTCGCAAGCCATTTAAGGAACGTCTTCACTCCCAATTCATGCACTGACGTGAGAGAATTACCGCCTGTTGTAGCTAGACGTCCTATAGAAATACGTTTCCGATTTTCAGATGTTATAGAGGCAATCGCTAACCTAAATGACAAAAAAGCTCCTGGCGTTGAAAAGATAAGCAACAAAATGCTTTTAGGGCTACCCTTCACAGGTAAAAGAATTATTCTTTTTGTTTTTAATGCCATAATTCGGCTTGAACACTTTCCGCCAGCATGGAAAGTTGCCTTAGTAAAGATGATTCCCAAGCCTGGTAAAGATCCTTCGAAGGTGGAGTCTTATAGGCCTATAAGTTTATTACCAACTTTGGCGAAACTATTCGAAAAGCTGCTTAAAAACAAGCTGAGTCCGATCCTGAATGACAACAACTGCATCCCAGATCACCAATTTAGTTTTAGAGGTCAACATAGTACAATCGAACAAACTCACAGACTGGTGCAAGTTATAAGAAAAGCCTTTGAGGAAAAGAAGTACTGCTCCGCGCTTTTTATCGATGTCTCTCAAGCATTCGATAAAGTATGGCACGAAGGCCTGTTAATCAAACTAAAACTTTATCTACCAGCTAATATTTCAAGCCTGCTAGAAAAATATCTAACCGGCAGACAATTTATGATCAAAGAGGGAAACCAAATAAGTTGTTCCCAACCAATAGGGGCTGGTGTACCTCAAGGGAGTATACTAGGTCCAATTTTGTACTTGCTTTACACAGCAGATATGCCAACCAACTGTTTTACGCACACGTCCACATTTGATTTTCTCGTATTCATAAAGACCCTAAAGAGGCTTCGAGTCAACTGCAACAACACGTAAGCCAAGTTGAGAAATTGGCAAGGTGATGGGGAATAAAAATAAATGAACAAAAATGTACTCACATAACATATACCTTACGCAAAGAAACGTGCCCTCCAATCACTATTAACAACCATTTGGTGCCTCAACGATCCGAGACAAAATATTTTGGTATTCACCTGGATCGCCGCCTTACATGGAAGCCTCATATAGATGCAAAGATGACGAAAATGAAACTTAAAGCTGCACAAATCCACTGGCAAATGGGCAGAAACTCTGTGCTTCATCTGGATTGTAAACTTCTACTATACAACTCAATTTTAAAATCAATTTGGTGCTACGGTATGCAATTATGGGGCACTGCTTCCGCCTCTAACATAGAAAAAATACAACGCCGTCCACATACAATCCTAAGAGTGATAATTGGTGCTCCATGGTATGTCAAAAACAGCAACATCCATAAGGATCTAGAAGATCCACTTGTTAAATTCGAAATCTTGAAATATGTGGACAAGTATTTAAATAAGCTGGAAACACATCCAAACCCGCTCGCTCGAAGTATCTTGCAACATAGTGGACACTCCCGTCTGAAAAGGAGGGTTACTATTGCGCTTAGATGAAGATAACTATTTATATTATGAGAACTTAAATTTTGTCTGGCACTGGCTGGACTAATATTATTTCCTTAGCCTTAAGATTTGAAAACTTATTGTTATTTCGCTAAAGCGAAGATTCAATAATAAAAATATGAAAAAAAAAAAAAAAAATTAAATTTCAAACCAAAATATCTTTTAAACTGTAACAGGTAACAAGTAAGAGTGAGTATGTTTTCGTTTTAGATTTTAATTTTGATCAAATAAATCTTTAAATCATATAAATCGGTTGATATTTGCAAAAGTTATGAGCATAGAAATGTTTTGCAAATGTTTTGAGGCACCCTGTACCTCAACGTATGTATATACAGGGTAGTCCAAAATTTTATTTTCTAAGATCTTGGGTCCTCCTCTACGACTGCTTCATACATTATTTTATAATTGGACAAATACTTTCAAAGATACAAATTTTTGCCATTGGACATTTTGCGTTTGGCCCCACTGTGCGCTATATTACAGGAATTATAACAGCTATCGACTTCAAATGTTCTACAAAAAGTAATTGAACAATAAGGACTTTGGAGTGAAAATGTTTTGATGGGGGCAAGGGAAAGGGTAGCACCCATACAAGTTAACAATTTTTTTTTATTTTCGATATGCTATATCTCAGAAATTATAACAGCTATCGACTTCGACACTTTGGAGAAACAATTTTTTGGGTGGAAAGGGTGGAAAAGGGTGGCTACCGTTAAAAATTAACAATTTTTATGAAAAAAATAAGGCTATTTTTTTCTAAAACGCTAACGGTATCCGCCAACACAAAAACGTACTCAAATATTTTTTATTAAACTAAAAAATTGATGTCATTTGATTTCTGAGACGCAGGCTATTCTTTTTACGATTCAAAGGATCCCATAGATAGATCATGTGGGGGGTCGGCTATAATAATCAAAATGATAATCAAACACCAATGGATGGGTGGTCTCTTCGAATGTTATATACAAGCAACAAACGCTTGCGTTGATGAATTTTTCCATGGCCTAGTTATTTCGTCAGTGTATTGCCCACCCGGATTCTCTATAACAAAGGATCAGTTCAACAGTTTTTACAAATATTTAGGTGTCCGCTTCATAGCTGCTGGAGATTATAACGCTAAGCATAGGCTCTCGCCTATTAAGTCCCAGGGGTCGTGTTTTGTATGACTCCGTTTTGGCGTAACAAAAGGTATATCCCCGGAACTTACCGAAGCTCAAGCCTCGTTGAATTTATCTTCAGACCACTCTCCCACTATAATCACTATTTGCAGTCCTCAACAAATTTCAACTATTGATAGTTATTTAAAAGAGTAAAATGGTTAAAATACAAAAAATTTGTCAGCACCCACTGCTCGGAAAACCAACCGCTACAAACCCCCGCAGACATCGATGATTGCCTTAATGAGAACATTAAAAAGCCGTTGATCATGCTTTTTCTTGTTCGTATCGTCAGGATAAATACAATAAATTTTTTCAGCCGATGTGCAACAGCTTTTATCTGAAAAAAGAAGATCCCGAAGAGAATGGCAAAAGCACAGATCACCCCATTTTCAAGCCAAGTTAAAAAAATTTACAAACCAAATGAAAAATTTGCTAGAGGTTTACAGAATAGCACCTCTTAAGGAACACCTCGAAGGTCTAGACTCGACTCCTCAGATGAATTATTCACTATGGCGATCAGCAAAACATCTTAAAAGACCCGTTATCGCCAAAAAACAACACTACGCAATCTGAAAGGATCCTGGGCAAGAAACGATAATGCACTGACATGAGTGAATTACCGCCTGTTGTTGCTAGATGTCATATGGAAATACGTTTTTAACTGTTAGATGTCATAGAGGCTATCAATAATTTAAATGCTAAAAAAAGCTCCTGGTTTTGATGAAATTAGCAACACAATGCTTTTAGAGCTGCCTTGCACAGCAAAAAGAATAATTCTTTTTATTTTTAACACCATATTACGGCTTGAACATTTCCCGCCAGTATGGAAAGTTGCCTTGGTAAAGATGATTTCAAAGCCGGGAAAAGATCCTTCGAAGGTGGAGTCTTTCAGGCCTACAAGTCTGTTACCAACTTGTTTGAGAAATTGCTTAAAAACAAACTGACTCCAGGTCACCAATTTGGATTTAGAAATCAACATAGTACCATCGAACAAACCCACAGATTGGTACAACAAGTATCCCAAGTACAACAAGTAAGAGCGCTATATTCGGCTGTGCCGAATCTTATATAAGCTTCACATTGGCTTTTCAAAATCCCCAACTTTTTTATTTTTATCCATTTTTTTACTTATGAAATATTTCTTATATTTAAATAGGGGTCGGTGTCACTTTTTAACGCTCCACGGGTGACTATCCCAATTTTTTCAAATTTTGTATGGCAACCTCCTTAGAGGGAGGAGATAGGGGGTAAGTATATTTTAGAAATATGTTTGGGAGGGGAAACTAATGAGGATCAGTGATACATTTTATTCCTCTAGGGGCGACTCCGGGGAAGGTGTACCCTTTTTTACCTTATTTTTTAAAATTTTGTATGGCAGCCGTGGTAGGGGCTGTAAATACAGGGTAAGTATGCTTCACAAAAATGTTTGGGTGGATAAACTAATTGGGGTCGGTCGTACACTTTATTGCTCTATGCCCAACTCTTAAGAAGTTGTGGGCATTTACATATCATTCATGTAAATTTTGTTTGGTAACCCCCTTAGGGCGTGAAGATACGGGGTAAGTATACTCTAGTAATATGTTTTGGAGGGCAAACTAATTGGGATCGGTCATACACTTTATTGCTCTAAGGCCGACTCTGAAGTAGTTGTGGGCATTTTCATTTCATTTTTGTAAATTTGGTTGGCAGCCCCCTTAAGGCGTGGTGATAGGTGGTAAGTATGTTCTAGGAATATATATTCGGGAGAAGAAATTAATGGGAGTCGGTCGTACACTTTATTGCTGTAAGGCCAACTTTGAAGAAGTTGTGGGCATTTTTACATAATTTTTGTAAATTTTGTATGGCAACCCTCTTAAGGCATGGAGAAAGGGGGTAAGTAGGTTCTTGGAATAGTTTGGGAGGGCAAACTAATGGGGGTCGGTCGTACACTTTATTGCTCTAAGGCCGACTCTGAAGAAGTTGTGGGCATTTTCATATCATTTTTGTTAACTTTGTATGGCAACCCCCTTAGGGCGTGCAGATAGGGGGTAAGTACGTTCTAGGAATATATTTGGGAGAAGAAATTAATGGGAGTCGGTCGTACACTTTATTGCTGTAAGGCCAACTTTGAAGAAGTTGTGGGCATTTTTACATCATATTTGTAAATGTTGTATGGCAACCCCCTTAGGGCGTAAGAATACTCTAGGAACGGTTCGGGAGGAAAAACTAATGGTGATACATTTTTTTCCTCTAGGGGCGATTCCGGGGAAGTTGTAGCGGTTTTCACCTTATTTTTTAAAATTTTGTATGGCAACCAATGTTTAAATTAAGCTTTGTATGGCAACCCTGTTATATATATGAATACTAATACTAATAAAATTTTCGTTTTGGGTGTTGTTCAATAATATCTGTTTTTTTTATTATTACATACATAAGTATGTTCTTTGTTGTTGTTGTAGCCTGAAAAAAGGTGGTAGTCTTGGTTTTTTTCTTATATCTCGGTCATTTATCGGGCAATTTTGCTGAATTTCAATACCGATTTTCTTGCGACTATTTCTGACAGTTTGATACTACTTACGGGTCTATGCAATATCGGGGGGCTTCAGAAAGTTGTTCAACCATAACATGGACAACGCTAAATCGGTTTCCCTATCTATAAGGATCCAGAAAATATATACTTTATGGGGTCCCAAATGGATAGTAAAGAAATTACAAACGGAATGACAAACTTATATATACCCTTATCACATATGTGAATGGTATAAAAATGGGCAAAGTTATGGGGTATTAAAATAAATGAACAAAAATGCACCCACGTTACTTTTACTTTACGCAAGGAAACGTGCCCCCCAATTATTATTAACAACCATACGGTGCCTCAACGAATTGAGACGAAATATCTTGGCATTCACCTGGATCGCCGCCTCACATAGAAGTCACATATACATGCGAAGTTGACACAGATGAAACTTAAAACGGCCCAAGTTCACTGGCTAATCGGTAGAAACTCTGTAATACGTCTTGATTGTAAACTTTTACTTTACAACTCAATTTGGTGCTCTGGGATACAATTATGGGGCACTGCTTCCGCCTCCAACATTGAAAAAAATTCAACGCCTTCTAAATAAAATCCGAAGAATGATAACTGGTGCTCCTTGGTACGTTAAAAACAGCAACATCCATAAACATCTGCAAGTTCCACTAGTAAAATTCGAAATCCTTAATTATGTGGACAAGTATTTAAACAAGCTGGAAACACATCCAAATCCGCTCGCTCCTAACATTTTGCAACATAGTGGACACACTCGTCTGAAAAAAGGGATACTATTTCGCTTAGATGAAACTAATGAAATTAATTTATTTTATTATGAAAACCTAAATTTTAGTCTAGCACTGGATGGTCTACAGCGATGCCAACTTAGCTTTTTTGGAGCTCGATTTAGCTCTTTTTAATTGCTTCTAACTCGAAAATTTTCCCTTAAGCTCTTTTTTTAAAAAAAGGAGCTAACACAGCTCTTTTCAAACGTGTAAGCGGCACGTTTGGAACTTTTTGCATTTTATAGTAAATTTTTCCGTTTTTACCCTATTGTTTTTGCCTTTGTGGCATTTACGGAACATACAAAGCTATTTACTGATTTTTTTTATTACAAAGCCTGACAAATAAAATCATTCTACCGACAGATGACTTCGATTATATAGCTGCAGAATTTGAATCTTTAATAAATAGCGACTGTTATCTGGAATATATGTAACTTTGAGAAAGCATGCGAAGATTCTAATATAACTGAATCAGATAAATATATGGTTAAACGTAATTTAATACAGTTCACAAAAACTTTGATTTATGAAATTAGGGCAAAGCTTCCAACAAATTTTAAGATATTGGAATAAATTTGGCATTTACCGTAACAAATGTTGCAGGATTAAAAAATAGTTTATGTGTTATAAAAGAATTTGAGGTTGATTTTACAGAAATTGAAGAGCTGTAAAATTGCTTAAAAAATTTAAAATTGTACCAGTGGAAAAATTTAGATAGAACCGACTAATTTTGAATCGAAGTGCATCATTGTTAGTTTTAAAAATATGTATTTTTGTATCCATACTCTAATGCTGAAATGGAAAGAACATTCAGTGCTATGAATTTTTTAGAAATAAAATAGGAAACCGCATGGCTTTGAATACGGTTAATAGTTTTTTAATTCATATAAAATATGGTTTACAAAGGTGTAGCACCTGCTGTTTAAACTACGAGTTACCAGCAAGCGTATTTGTAACGATAAATTCAATTGATGTTTCAAAATATGTATATATTATATAAAAACAAATCTAACTTATTAATGTGTAAATGTGTATGGTCATATTGTCAATGCTGTAAAACATTTGTATCAATTATTTTTATTTTGTAAACAAATTTTAAAGTACAAATTAAATAATAAATACATATATTCATAGATTTAAAACGGAAAAATCTTCAATTTTTTAATTTAGCTCCTTTTAGCTCTTTTTGACTACTCGTTTTGGAACTTTTTGCCTCTCAATTGTTGGCATCACTGCTGGTCTAATATAAATTAAATAGTTTTAAGATTTGAATACTTTTTGTTAGTTCGCCAAAGATTCAATAATAAAAATATGAAAAAAAAATGTTTTTTTTAAGCTTCAGGTCTATTTTTATATTTATTTTTTGTACAAAGTTTTCAAAATGTCGCCACTCCTTTGTGGGGCATTTTTGGGAGGTTACTTCAGTTAATTGTTATTTTTGTTATAATGGCTTTAAAATTAGCTTTTGGTTTCTGGTTAACCTAAAGCTTAAAAAAATTGACTCATTTATAAATATGAAAAAGGTCAAAAAACTAGAAAAATTAAATAATTTTTATGAAACTTTCAATACGATATATATTTCGGAAACTATAACAGCTGTCGACTTCAAATATTCTTCAAAAAGTAATTGAACAATGAGACCTACACTTTAAAATGAAAGTTTTTTGGATAGGGGCAATTTTTATAAAACTTTTGATACGCTACATCTGGGAAGCTATACCTGCTATTGACTTTGAATGTTTTACAAAAAGTAATGATCAAATAATTCATGCATTTTGGAAAAAAAATAGTTGAAGATGAGCAGGGGGACTAAAACATCCCATAAAAACTAATAACTTTTATTAAACTATCGACCTCAAACCTTTAATTTCTTAATTCATACGAACGATAATATTTTGTAAAGTTTTCTATGGACTTTAAAGCTTGCACAAGGTATTTTTATTATATTATTTGCAGTACAAAATAACTCGGTTAGAAAAGATGGCTGGGTATATTAAAAGACCAAAGTGAAGGGTATATAAGATTTGGCACAGCCGAATATAGCGCTCATACTTGTTTTGCAACTAAAGAAGGGTTACCATTCATACTGATTTCGTCAGTACATGTACTGATTTTATATTTGGTGTACTGATTAAAAATGTGTGTACTGATATGTACTGATTTTTGACAAAACGTACTGATTGTAATGATTTTTCAAGATATTTAATTTAATATATTTTTCCAATTTGCTGCATGAAAACTTCGTAAGGTTTAAGTATAACTGCACCATTTTTAATTGTTTTCAAAGCTTTCTTATTATTTTTTAGAAATTTCTAATTGTATTTCAGAACGTTTTTTCAATTTCTTAACTTTTTACTTAATTTAAAAAACTTCTAACTTTCAAAATTCTGAAATTTATTTGTTATTTATATCTAGCATTTTCTAGCTGTACTTAAAAAATGTTCATTTTGTATTTAAAAATTTTCTTTAAGAATTTACTAACTGTACTTCAACATTTCCCATATGCAAAACAATATCTAGTCACTCTCTTTACAAATAATGTAATTCGATTCGAATCGAAAAGGAATTTTCTATTCAAAAGGCAAATCGTATTATCTAATACTTTTTGCTCTTAATTTTTAAAAAGTATTTGATAATACGATTTGCCTTTCGAATAGAAAATTCTTTTCGTGATAAAGTATCAGTTGCATTCTTAATCTCGTAGTGTACGGACGTGTCTACGCGAGTGTAATATTGGTAATAGGTGTATTAGTAATAAGTGGTAAACGAATTTATTAATATACATATATACACATAATAGTGAGAAAAACAAAAACAACAAACTAAATAAAAAATAAAAAAAGCGAACTGTTAATAAGTAACAGCAATCGTAGTGACAGTGGGCCTGAAAGCCGAAATGCTTACATTGTGTTAAGCTCAACAAGCGTCAGTAATGAAAATATCAGAGACCCTGAATTCAATAAAAACTATTTAAATGAGAAACCAAAAATAAATACAAACAATTTAAGTGCAAGTGCTCCAAATTTAAATAAGTGCTTTGAACAAGGGACAAGTTTAGCCCAATCTCTTTTTAAAAATTATAAAAAAATACCGAAGTACCATCCTCCCCGCGGTCTTCCTTATCATATTCTGGAACTGAATCTACCCTTGCTAAAGGCAGTTCCAGTGCACTTTCATCAGAAGTTCCAAAGGTCCAGGTAGGGATGGACCGCTACATAACAGTTCTTAAAAGGGGTAGAAGCCCGAAATCCGCAGAGGTTACAAAACCAGCAAAAATTTCAAGAGATGAAGAAAAGCCAATCTCATCGCAAAATCGTTTTGCAATTCTAGAAGAGGAGAACGATATCCCTGTCACCGAAAAGAAGACATTTAAACCTCCTCCAATTTATTTGAGAGAAAGGAACTCTAACGACCTTATTAGGTTTTTAGTCGGATTAATTGGTGAAAACAACTTCTATGTGTTTAATATTAAGCGTGGTAACATTTACGAGACAAAAATTCAGGTAAATCACGAAAACGTTTACCGCACCGTCGTTTCAGAATTTGAAAAACTGAATAAAAACTTCTACACTTACCAACTAAAAAACGCTAAAGGCCTCCAGGTTGTTATAAAAGGTATTGACGCTAATGTCGACCCGGAAGAGATAAAGACGAGTTTGTATAGCAAAGGATTTAAAGCTAAAACTGTATTAAACATTAAAAACAGAGAAAGGTGTCCAACCCCATTATTCCGGGTAGAGCTTGAGCCTAGTGATGTAAAATTGAGGAAAGGTGAAACTCACCCCATTTATGAATTCAGATAAATTTTGCACCGCAGAGTTGTTGTTGAAGCCCCACATAAACGATCTGGGACAGTAGTGCTTGAACTGCCAGGAATACGGCCATACCAAAGCCTATTGTAAGTTGCTTTCTGTTTGTGTTGTGTGTGAGGACCTGCATGCCACGACCAAGTGCAATAAACCTAAAGACGACCCTAGGGTGAAGAAATGCAGCAATTGCGGCGGAAACCACACGGCCAACTATAGAGGTTGCCCTGTTTTTGAATCAGTTAAGCGCTCATCTAAGCCAAAAATACTTTCTGCCCCTCCCCAGCCTTTAAATATACCAACTACAAATATGCCTCCGTTAGCACAACCAACTACAAATCAAGTTTCTTACCCCGCGGCATTAAAGTCTAACCAGCCTAATGCACGTAAGTCTACCGAGCCTACAACACAACAAGAAGTACCAACAAGCGAACCAACCAATTTTAGCCGACTGGAAGCCGTAATTAACAATATGGTCAAACAATTTACGCAGTTTATGGCGCAAATGGCCGGCATGATGCAAGAAATGCAAAAAATGCAGTCTGCACTTGTGCAGGCCATGCTTAAAAGGCCATGAACTGCCTCAGGGTTTGTTTCTGAAACGCAAACGGCATCCGCCAATACAAAAATGAGCTCGAATACTTTTTAATACACCAAAAAATCGATGTCATGTTGATTTCCGAAACTCATATGACATCTAGAAGCACGTTCAAAATAAGTGGCTATACTTTTTATGATTCAAAAGATCCCATGTGGTGGTTCAGCTATATTAATTAAATCACGAATCAAACACCAATGGATGGGTGGTCTCTCCGAAAGTTATATACAAGCAACAAACGTCTGCATAGATGAATTTTGCCATAATCTCGTTATTTCGTCAGTTTATTGTCCACCCAGATTCTCCATAATGAAGGATCAGTGCAACAGTTTTTACAAATTTTTAGGTGCTCACTTTATGGCTGCTGGAGACTATAACGCTAAGCACGCATACTGGGGCTCCCGCCTAATAAATCCCAGAGGTCGTGTCTTGTATAGTTCTGTATCGGAAATGAGACTTCACGTTATTTCAACTGGGCAACCAACATATTGGCCAACTAACCACAATGAAATACCAGACGTAATAGATTTTGGCGTAGCAAAAGGCATATCCCCTGAGCTTATTGAGGCTCAACCCTCCTTGGATTTATCTTCTGATCACTCACCCACAATTTTCACTATTTGCAGTTTTCACCAAATTGCAACTAGTGATATTTTTCTGTCAAAAAGAATAAACTGGTTAAAATACAAAAAGTTTATCAGCACGCACTGTTAGGAACACCAATCTTTAAAAACTTCCGAAGAAATCGATGAGTGCCTGAGTAGCCTCAATGAAAATATTAAAAAAGCCGTTGAAAATGCTTCTTCTACCTACCGTCAGGGCAAATACAACAAAATTTACCCAACCGATGTTGAAAAGCTCTTATCTGAAAAAAGGAGAGCCCGAAGAGGATGGCAAAAGTATAGATCGCCCCTACTTAAAAATAAGCTGAAGGAATGTACAAACCGATTAAAAAGCTTGCTAGAAGTACATAGAATGTCATCAATGAAGAAATACCTGGAAGGTCTAGACGCGACTCCTCAAACAAACTATTCTCTATGGCGAACAGCCAGACCCGTAATCGCAAAACCACCACTGCGTAACCTGAGAGGATCCTGGGCTAGAAATGACGAAGAAAAATGCGATCTGTTCGCAAGCCATTTAAGGAACGTCTTCACTCCCAATTCATGCACTGACGTGAGAGAATTACCGCCTGTTGTAGCTAGACGTCCTATAGAAATACGTTTCCGATTTTCAGATGTTATAGAGGCAATCGCTAACCTAAATGACAAAAAAGCTCCTGGCGTTGAAAAGATAAGCAACAAAATGCTTTTAGAGCTACCCTTCACAGGTAAAAGAATTATTCTTTTTGTTTTTAATGCCATAATTCGGCTTGAACACTTTCCGCCAGTATGGAAAGTTGCATTAGTAAAGATGATTCCCAAGCCTGGTAAAAATCCTTTGGCGAAACTATTCGAAAAGCTGCTTAAAAGCAAGCTGAGTCCGATCGTGAATGACAACAACTACCAATTTGGTTTTAGAAGTCAACATAGTACAATCGAACAAACTCACAGACTGGTGCAAGTTATAAGCCTTTGAGGAAAAGAAGTACTGCTCCGCGCTTTTTATCGATGTCTCTCAAGCATTCGATAAAGTATGGCACGAAGGCCTGCTAATCAAACAAAAACTCTATCTACCAGCTAATATTTCAAGCCTGCTAGAAAAATACTTAACCGGCAGACAATTTATGATCAAAGAGGGAAACCAAATAAGTTGTTCCCAACCAATAGGGGCTGGTGTACCTCAAGGGAGTATACTAGGTCCAATTTTGTACTTGCTTTACACAGCAGATATGCCAACCAACTGTTTAACGCACACGTCCACATTTGCTGATGATACCGCTTTTCTCAGTATTCATAAAGAGCCTAAAGAGGCTTCGAGTCAACTGCAACAACACGTAAGCCAAGTTGAGAAATGGGCAAGGTTATGGGGAATAAAAATAAATGAACAAAAATGTACTCACATAACTTTTACCTTACGCAAAGAAACGTGCCCTTCAATCACTATTAACAACCATTTGGTGCCTCAACGATCCGGGACAAAATATCTTGGTATTCACCTGGATCGCCGCCTCACATGGAAGCCCTATATAGATGCAAAGCTGACGCAAATGACCCTTAAAGCTGCACAAATCCACTGGCTAATGGGTAGAAACTCTGTGCTTCATCTGGATTGTAAACTTCTACTATACAACTCAATTTTAAAATCAATTTGGTGCTACGGTACACAATTATGGGGCACTGCTTCCGCCTCTAACATAGAAAAAATACAACGCCGTCAAAATATAATCCTAAGAATGATAACTGGTGCTCCATTGTATGTCAAAAACAGCAACATCCATAAGGATCTAGAAGTTCCACTTGTTAAATTCGAAATCCTGAAATATGTGGACAAGTATTTAAATAAGCTGGAAACACATCCAAACCCGCTCGCTCGAAGTATCTTGCAACATAGTGGACACTCCCGTCTTAAAAGCAGGGATACTATTGCGCTTAGATGAAGATAACTATTTATATTATGAGAACTTAAATTTTAGTCTGGCACTGGCTGGACTAATATTATTTCCTTAGTTTTAAGATTTGAAAACTTATTGTTAGTTCGCTGAAGCGAAGATTCAATTATAAAAATAAGCAAAAAAAAAAAACTATGCTTTTTTCCATTAAAAGTATTTTTGGCAACACTTGACTAACGGACAAGCATTAATCCATCTCTCAGATGGGATGAAACGCTTTTTATTATTGTATATCATACAATAGGGGGGTTAGATCTTTTTTATTTCTTTTTTTGTCAACGACAAATGAACTGAAATATAAAGATCATTTTGCACCGTGCTATGTGTGGTTTATATGCTATATTTATTTTGTAATTTACTGATTTTGAACCAAAAAAAAAATGGTCACCCTACACTTAAGTGGAGTGGAGATCCAAAGAGCCCTATTATTAAATGTATCTCGTCAGAGTCTTTAGCATGACCTGAACCCGTGACCTCAAAACTTTCTGACTTTTGTACTACTTGTGAGACGCAGAAACAAAACAAACATTCAAAATTTTCGTAACATTTATTACTAAATTTTTATATGAATTTTTTTTCTTGTTAAGTTATTTTTACATTTTTGGAGATTTTGTTACTTTAAAATGTATTTGCTTTTTGAAACCAAGAACTTAAAACGTCGCTGCTTTGGTTGTTTCAATAAAATTGTGTTTTTTCATTTTTCGTTAAGTTTAGAGACGGCAATAAATATTTTAACTAAAACTAAAGATTTTTTTTGGTTTAATCATTAAATAAATAAATAATGTGTATAAATTATTTTCAATAGATATTTATGTAGTTGTAAGTAAATATGTATGTAACATCATAGAGGATTGACATTAGAGACCTGCATCAAGTTCTATTTCAAGATAATTTAACTCCCGGATGATTTTCTAATTTTTGTTCTGTTGTGTGATTAAACTGTTTAAGTGCTGTAATGTAGTGTAGCTGACACAGTTTGTGTGTTGCAGTGTAGTGTAGTTAAAAATAAAGAGTAGTGTCATGCACTGTTGTTGGCGAATTTTATATACTGTCATGATGTGTGGTCGATAAAAAAAAATGACTGTGATGAGATGTGGTCAACAACAACAAAACTGTGTGTATTACACACATTGTTGAATGGATACATACACAAACATATTTACAAGCAGGCAAATCAATTTAAAATTCATACGCAATTACATTACATACATACATTAAAAATCAACCCCCGTTTTTAAAACTAACACACCAGGAACATGCCGTCAACAGTAAAGTTTCGAGATAAATTGAAATTGAAGTGTGTGATCATGATGAATTGATGTGCCGTTGTTGTTTACTTAAGTGTTAATATATTTTTCATTTAAGAACTTTCCATGGTATAATCCAAAGATACGCTTTTGAGGGAGTGACAGGTATGCGCCTACTAGCACTTTCAAAACAGCATTCCAAAGGTTCGAGCACAGATTCAAGATAGAGATAAATATTAATAAAAAAATATTTCATCATCAAATCAATTTTAATTTGCCCAAAGAAAACACATAAACAATAATTTAAACGCCCTTATTCTGCATTTTGATTATGATTCCGCATGCAAATACACACATATCAAACTATAAATAAAATACATATGTATATTTTTACAGTTCCAGTATTAAAAAGCACAAGAGTTTAGTGCGAAAAGATAAAAAATTGCACAATAAACTAAGTAAAAGTTATTTGTGGTCAGCCTATTCCACAGTGGAAAATACTGAAAGAGAAAATTTCGATTTAAATAAAAACGCAGAATAAGGGTAAATATAAAAGCATAGAAAAATTTACAAAACCACGTAAAAAACAAAGCACTTTTTTGTTCTGCAACTGTACAAAGTAAAGTTAAGCTTTTGTCAGCTCCAGGACTTGTTGTATCCCCCTTTTCAAATGAATCTCCTGCTACAAACGCAAGCCAATACGTTACTTAAGTGATCTGTGTTCGCTAAGTGCAGTTCATTCAATAGATTTAAATACCCCGTTGAATTGATATGGGTATGTGGGCCGTTAACTTGTTTACCTTCGGTGGCGGCTGCGCGAAAATGTACTTCTCGGTTTTTGTGCCCATTAAATAAAATTTCTTCAAGATCCCTCCAAGTAATGGTGAAAATATCTTGACTCGCTGTATCAATATTTTATTGGCCTTTCGCTATGATATTCTTAATGTGTGCCGAAGAATATAGATTTTTTTAAAATTGCTTACAATAGTTGTGTTCAATAACTTTCCAGTAATTACTAGCAACGAGAGAGTACAAAGAAATATTTTCAAAATTGCTCTCAATATTTAAAAGTAAATGAACACTTTTACAGTCAAAACTTGCAAGCAAATGTATTTTGTTATTGTAAACTCATAAAAATTTAAAACTTTAATTTTTTTTCAAGCAAAAAGACAGAAAGACTGTTTGAATAATTTCTGATAATAAAATTTTTACTAGCAGAAATTATCAGAAACATTTTTGTTTCTAAACATATTACGCTCTTTTTTGGCTCTCTAGCTGCTAATTTTTTGTGTACGTGAACACTTACTAGTAATAATTATCGAAAATAAGTGATAATTTTCTGAAAATGAACACACCTAATATTTGTAGGAATATTGTGCCAAAATATTTAATAATTTGTACGCCAACTATTTAGCTTAGCTGATCGTCAGCTGTTTAAAACAATTATTGACAAATTGTCAAAATTTGTGTTTTTTTATCTGTTTGTACCCGCTATTTAATTCAGAAGTTGTATATGAAAAAAATTGTGTTAAAACTTAACAAATTGTTACAAATTTAATATAGATGTTGGAGCTAGGGCTAGTGATTTTAAACACAAAAGTGGGCTTTATGGAATGTATTTAATTGCTGGGGACTCATCGATTTTCAACTCATTTCAATGGCTGGTAGCCAATATTGAATTCAAATTTCCAGTCAAAGTTTCAGTAGGAGGTTAGCCAATTTAAAAATGATATAAATGTGTACACATATTTGTATGATATATCGAGCTACCAATTCTTTTTAAATTTTTTACAGAAGCCAAAAAGCCGATTCGCTCTCCTTTGCCGGAAATTAAACATCAATTCCTTGTGCCGGATTAACGCCCTTCACGTATAGTTTCAGATATTTTTACAGGACTATGTTTGACCCCGTTGGTTTTGCTTTTAATTTTCTGGTCCAAATTAGGCATCAATGTTGGAAATTTTACTTTTGATCTGAGTACTATTGGTTTTCATCTTGGCTTTGGCGGTATTTTAGTTTTGTTCACGGTATTTTGGTTAAAATTAAAAATGTTTCAAACATTGCGCTTATTAATACCAATTGCCATTTTTACATTTCTCTGCGGCAACCGTTTATTGAGACGCTTCTACGCTCAGCGTATTGGCAAGAATCCAACGTCAGCGTCTGTTGCAGCTTCATCATAAAATTATTAAGCTTGCGCATTTCATTTTTTTTATGCTACTGTATTTAAATTAATAACAAATATAAATGTGACAAAAAAGCATTGGAGTAACAAATTATTTTCAAACATATTAAAGACTGCTAAAAACTCCGTCAAACTTAGTTTCCTTAAGTTTTTTGTTTATTATATTTTCTTGGTATATTTTAGATTATTCTATTCGTCTTTTCGAACTAAAATTTCGTGCTTAATATTAAAATTGGAAAAATAAATTTTTTATTTCTCTTTTGATATATGCATATTTGCATGAGGAATCGTAATCGAAAAGCAGAATAACCCCCAATATAACACGTATCTAGATCAGTGGTCTTCACCCATATTACCCAGCTAACGAAGATTTTCGGGTTTTTACTTACTCTCTTCGTGAATAATACAACCAGGGTTTTCCAAAATAAATTGTTTTCCTACCAAAATGTTTCTTAAAATATGCCAACAGCAACTGAATAACTAATCCTGATTAAATTGTATTTTAAAATAAATATCGTATTTTGTTAACTGATATTGCTTTTATAATTCATGGCGAGCTATTTTTATTTTATTTTTCGATCGTAAACTTAAGAAAACATAATAAATTATTAACATTACACAATCTTTCATAAATAAAAAATCCATACGCTTTGTTTTCATCATTGCAAACGGTAATCATAATCAAAACAACAAACATAAGTTACATATACAAATTCAAGTATTAACACTTATACAAAAAATTACACTATTGATGAGTTTATTGAAAATATAATTAGCACAAAATAAATTCAAATTAAAAAATTGTAACAGCAAACTCATTTCCTGTTAAGAAAACAAAATTATTTTTCGGTCGCAATTCCAGGAATTGCAACCGTTAACTATTAATATAAAATAAAGTAAATTTTAAGAATAAGTAAACAAAAATTATAAAATGCATTTTAAGCAGAATTAACAATTATTTGTATTAACAATAGGCTTTATAAGAATTAAAGAAATTGAAAATAAAGTTAGTTGTTAAATATCCACAGTTGAGCAAAGTATTTTATTTTTTAAAAACACTCCCAAGAAATCCTTATACAAAATTGGCGCAGTCGGTACTCCTTTTTTTTTATAGAAAGGAGCGTGAAACGAAATAAATAATTATTAGTGCAGTGACGACATACTTTAAATCGGTGTACGAACCACTAATTAATTAATTAAAAAAACAATTATTTTCCATAATAGTGTAGTGACGACACACGGCAAATCGGTGTACGAACCACTATAGAACAAAAACGAAAATAAAATAAAAATCTTGTGAAAGTGCAACAAACATCAGTACAAGCCACAAAGGCAAAGTAAAATTCAAAAAGTCAAAATTCGACAAGCAAGGCAAAAGAAATTCGACGAAAGAAGGATGGAACAAGAAATGGCCAATGTGGATATCGTGGAGCAGCTTGCAAGAAGGGAGCAGCAGCTGGAGCAACTCAGACTCGCTTATGTCGAGTTACAACAAAAACAACAGTTCCAACCACAACAACTCCAACAACAACAATTCCAACCTAATCAGCTCGAGAGAATTTATAAAAATGTGGCATACCTGCCAATATTTACTGGTATTGGAGACATAACCATAAACTCATTCCTTAGCAGCGTGGAGTATCTGCTATCCAACATAGAAGACGAGGAACTAAAGAAGGAAGCTACAAAGGCCATTTTCTACCGTAACATACAAGGAGAAGCAAAAAACGTGGTCATCAATGTACAACAACCGGACAACTGGCTGATAATCAAAAGGACTTTGAAGCTGAGATACCGCCCGAACCTGGAACCTCACCAAATCTACAGGAAAATTAATGAACTTCGAGTTAACACCGTAAGTGAATTAGCTATAGAGTTACAAAATCTTAAATATAAAAATGATGAACTAAGTATCTATTATCAAGATGATCATTGTATAGATTTGTCTAACGTAGATAGCCTATTGGTTAATATAGCCAAAGAAATTACACAAGGAATACTATTAGATAAGATATACCCAGAAAGAGATCTAGGTACAATAATAGAGATAATGATGAAACGTAGATATGAAGATGAATGTATTAGGCAGGAATTTAGAAAATTTCGCGGAAATTATTCTGGTACCTTCAAACCAGCAAATAAACATAATAACTCAAACTATAATAGGAATCAGTACCAAAATAGGCAAAATGTTGACAGGGCATATCATGGTAGGGAAGAAATTAATAAGCGACAGTATCAGGATAGAAATAAATGGAACCCAAATTTTTATAGACACGAAGAACAGAACGGCTTTAATAAAAATAATAATAATAATAGTAATAATAATAATGGTAATAATAATAATTCTGGAAGATACAGATTTCAAAATAATGTAAGAGATGACAAATTTTCAGGACAATTTAAACAACTAGGGAACTCAAGACCAAATTCCAATCAGGTTCGTTGGAATCGTTATAGAAATAATCAACCAGAACCCATGGAAATTGACAATGTAGAAGAAAATTACGAGAATCCTCAGGTGGCAGGACACCCTAATCACAGGTTTGGCCAAAATCGCTTAAACCTGGATAGGCAAAGCCCAGAGGGACCTGAAATTAATAATACAGTTTTTTTTACGAGGCAGCCACAGAATGCCTGCCAAAGATAAAATTAAATATTGAAAATAGGGAATACGTAGCACTAATAGATACTGGTGCTAGTCTTAGTTTAATTAGTAAAGAAATAAATGATTTTAAAATATATAAATTAAAATACCCTATAACATTTAGTACAATAACGAATAAAGATACAATAAATTATGAAATACACACGAAAAGCCCAAAACAATTTAATTTACCTAACAATGCCAGGATTCGTTGGAAGATCACTCCATTAAGAGGAAGAACTTATGATTTTATCATAGGTATCGATATATTAAACTTTTTAAATGCACAAATAGATATAGAAAAAGGACAAATAACACTAAATGGAAAGGTATCCGATTTTCTTAATAACCCATACAAGTTTAATCAAATTTACACGCTCGAAACTGGTGATCCTAAATTCGAAAGACTTCAATTAGATCATTTAAACCATGAAGAACGTAGAGAAATAATAAAATTATTAAACCGATATAACAAATTATTGTTTAGGGAAGGAGATTTATTAACTAATACAACTGAAATTCAGCATGAGATAAAAACCACTACACAACAGCAAATTTATTCAAAACTATATAGGTATCCACCTCAACACGAAGCGGAGGTAAGAAAACAGATCAGAGAAATGGAAGAGCAAGGTATAATTAGAAAAAGCCATTCAAGATATGCCAGCCCACTTATTGTCGTACCTAAGAAAACGGATAATTCAGGAGAAAAAAAGTACCGAATAGTGATAGACTATAGAAAGTTAAATGAAATAACCATAGACGATAAGTTTCCTTTGCCGAATATCGATGCGATATTAGATAAGCTAGGAAGAGCGCAGTATTTTACTACCTTGGATTTGGCAAAGGGATACCACCAGATTTTAGTAAAGAAAGAAGATAGGGAGAAAACGGCATTCGTAACACCACACGGGTTGTACGAATTTATAAGGATGCCATTTGGCCTAAAAAATGCGCCAGCCACGTTTCAAAGGCTGATGAATGAAATTTTGAGAGACTACATTAATAAAACTTGTGTCGTATATTTAGACGACATTCTAATTTTTAGTACATCCTTAACGGAGCATATCAAAGCAATAGGAGACATTTTCAAAGTTCTGGAAAGTAAGAATTTAAAAATACAAATAGACAAATGTAACTTTTTAAAAAAAGAAACAGAATTTTTGGGGCACGTTTTGTCAAAGGATGGCATGAAACCAAATCCAAACAAAATTAAAACTATTCAAAATTTAGAATTACCAAAAACCGAGAGACAGATAAAAAGTTTTTTGGGACTAACTGGGTATTACCGCAAATTCGTAAAGGATTATGCGAAGGTAGCTCAGCCGATTACGAAATATTTGAAAAAAGGCACAAACATTAATACGAAAGACCCAACTTATATTGAAGCCTTCGAAAAGTTAAAAACTTTAATAAGTACACATCCTGTTTTACGTTATCCTGATTTTGAGAAACAGGTCACATTAACGACAGATGCATCCAATTACGCGATTGGTGCAGTGTTGTCACAGGAAGGGCACCCGGTGTGCTACGCTTCAAGAACATTAAACAATCACGAAAAAAACTATTCTGCGACAGACAAAGAGTTTCTGGCGATAATGTGGAGCGTCAATTATTTTAGGCCCTACATTTATGGAAGAAAATTCAAAATCTTAACTGATCACCAGCCAATCAAATATCTCCATTCCAAATACAAAGGAAAAGACATGTCGCCCAGGCACCAGCGTTGGCTATTAAAATTAGGTGAATACCAGTTCGATATTGAATATCTAAAAGGGAAAGAAAACAAGGTAGCTGATTTTTTAAGCAGATTAGAAAATAGTGAGGACACTATTTCAGAAAAGAAGGGAGGTAAAGATTCTGATACTTTTTCAGTTAATAATATTGAAGACGACATAACTATGGCAACAATACACTCAGCAGAAGAAGATTTAGGTGATCATTTTTTCATAAAGGAGGAAATTGTGAATAAATATAAAACTCAAATAATTTTAACAAATAATAAAACAGATGAATGTAAGGAAATACATGGGAAGAGAATTATTTTTATTGCAGAATGCGATTTTGAACAAATGGGAGATATTTTTAGAAGATATATTTCCAAAGGTAAAATAGGCATTTATTCAGAGTTATCAGAGCATAGTTATAATTTAGTGCAGCAAAAGTTAATTAGTATGTATTCAGGCGATAATCAAGTTAAATTCATAAAATCTACCATGAGAGCAATGGACATTGAGACAGAAGTTGAAGCCATAAAACAGATTTCCTTATATCATATTAGAGAAAGTATACACTCAGGAATAATAG
Source organism: Melanophora roralis (assembly GCA_963583895.1). Taxonomy (NCBI): domain Eukaryota; kingdom Metazoa; phylum Arthropoda; class Insecta; order Diptera; family Rhinophoridae; genus Melanophora; species Melanophora roralis. The sequence goes on from OY757191.1 coordinate 37,739,157, forward strand.
AAACTTATAACAATATTAAAAATAAGATATATTACCCAAAACTTCTGGAACTAATTCAAATCGTAATAAACCAATGCGACCTCTGCCAACAAGTAAAATACGATAGACGACCTATTAAAAATAAATTTCAATTCACGGAAACACCCTCAGATACAAACCAAATTATACACATTGATACGTATGTAATTAAGGGTAATCGTTTTTTAACAACAATAGACAAATTCTCAAAGTTTGGGGCAGCTTACTCACTGAACGATAGAAATCCTATTACAATTATTGAGCAATTAGAAGAACACTTTGCAAAAATTGGTAAACCAAATAAAATTATAGCTGATAACGAATTTAAAGCAGCACGAATTCAAGAATTTTTGAGCCAAGAAGGTATTCAACTACATTTAACAAAACCCAATAGTCATACGGGTAATGCAGATATAGAAAGGATGCATAGTTCACTAGCAGAAAAATTTAGAATTTTATATCAAACAGACAAGGAACTACCGATAAGACAATTAATCCAAAGAGCAATAAGAAATTACAACGATCGTTATCACTCAAGCACCCAATATACACCGAATGAAGTTCAATATGGAAAAATAGAAAAAGAAAAAGTTAGGGAGAATCTAGAAAGTAACAAAAGAAAGGTTATACAAAGGCTAAATAAAACCAGAGAAGAATACAATGAAATTAGAGAAGAGGGATATATTAAGAATTATAAGGCAGTCAGACATAAGGAACAACCAAAATATAAGAAAGCAAAACTAGAAAAAGTACATCCAGACAATATTAAAAGACCGTATAAATTCTCGGACATTAACAATGAAGACGATGACATTGATTTCGAATACTTGTCTCAACGTTTAAAAGAAATTAAAACAAGAAACAAAAACACTGTAGAAACTCAATCAAACCAGGAATTAAATATTACTTAAATTAAAATTTTCAGATAATAATTATGATACTGGCTCTGGCGACATGGACACAACCGAGTAAGGGCACAATGACTATAACCGAACTAGTAGACCAATCAGGATTTGTTGACTTACAAATAAGAAACCAGGAGATAGTAAAGGACAGTGACATAGTACTACACATAATTGACCTTAAACAAATAGAAAATATTATTAACGAAATGACGGACAACATTATATTAGCGAAAACAAGTAACAAGGACATACTACAAACCGAATTATTGGAAGCAAGGAATAAATTACTAACTTTAATACCAACAGAAAAAAGACAAAAACGAGGACTTATAAATGCAATAGGTACTGTTGCTAAATGGACAATCGGAACAATGGATGATGAAGACAGACAAACGAAACAAAAACATTTATCACAGACTGACAAGACACTAGATGAACAGGTACATATAAACAATCACTTTAATTTAGCGATAAATCAAATAAGAAATATTGTAAAAGATGATAGAAAAGAAATTGAAAAAGGTATTAATACTATAAATAAAATGGTAGATGAAGAATATCAACAACACATGTACTTACAACAAATGACAAAAATCCAATTAATAAAAAGCAAAATTGAACAAATTCAAGACAATGTAGTTTCAGCTAAATACGGGTTAGTTCACCCAAATATTTTGACAAATCACGAAATTGAAAAATATAATATTGACTTTAATAAATTAAAATATTTGCAATTAGGAACAGCAACTTGTAATAATACTTATCTAATATTAAGCCTTAGAATACCAAAATTGTTCATACAAGTAAAAATAAGAAAAATTATACCATTACCGGATAAAAATCAAAAAGAAATAGAATCCAGAATAGAAGAAGTTTTCACACATAAAAATAAAACTATGCAATTTAAAGAAAGTAAATATCTCAGGCAATTAAAACCCAGTAACCATTGTATATTAACTAAAAACTGTAAACTAATAACAAACAGAGCATTAGAACTTATAGCGCTGGATGAAAAAACAATCTTGGTTAAAAACACAATAAATTTGTTTGTAAATACTACATGTAATAAAAATAATACTATTTCAAATGGAAATTATGTAATTCAATTTAACAATTGTTCTATAAAAATTAATGATTACTATTATTCTAATTTAGTTGAAAAAATTAAAGGAAATATTATGCGTTTGCAATACATTGATATAAAAAATTTTACAGAAAAACTTACGTTCGAACAATTAGATGAAAAAAATGAATTAAATTTTAAAAATATTTCTAATTTAAAAATCCACAATAAAGTAATTTACGGATGTAACTTCTTTCTAATACTTACAATAATATTAATAATTATATTTTGGAGGACAAAGTTGAAATATATTAAAATAAATTTGAACAAAAGAATTCAGGAGAATTCGAATCTAAAGGGGGGAGAAGTTACATATACAAATTCAAGTATTAACACTTATACAAAAAATTACACTATTGATGAGTTTATTGAAAATATAATTAGCACAAAATAAATTCAAATTAAAAAATTGTAACAGCAAACTCATTTCCTGTTAAGAAAACAAAATTATTTTTCGGTCGCAATTCCAGGAATTGCAACCGTTAACTATTAATATAAAATAAAGTAAATTTTAAGAATAAGTAAACAAAAATTATAAAATGCATTTTAAGCAGAATTAACAATTATTTGTATTAACAATAGGCTTTATAAGAATTAAAGAAATTGAAAATAAAGTTAGTTGTTAAATATCCACAGTTGAGCAAAGTATTTTATTTTTTAAAAACACTCCCAAGAAATCCTTATACAAAATTCATATGAAAAATAAAAAATTTCAATTAGTAGCTTGTTAGCTTTCAAACAGAGTAGGTGTGTGTCGCATGTTTTTATTTTTCAGAGAGAGCTAAAAATGTTTTTTCTGCACTGCAGCGTTGCCAATTAGTGTGTAATTATCCAAAAATAATTTGAAGCTCTTTATGTGTGCAATATAGGTAGAGCTAAAATTTTTTTGATAATTACAGTAAGAAATTGATAGCAAGCTACATAAATTTATGCAATTTGATAACTTTTTCATAATTCAGGTAAAAACATACGGACATACATATAAATTTTTTTTACAGCATTTTAGAAAAAAATATTTATAATAATTATGTGGGATATTAAATGGGAAATCTTTTTTGTTTTCTTTAAACATATTCAAAGAGGCTGAGTGCCTTGTATGCAACCAGTTACTAAAGAATATGTTTGCATCGCACCTTAAGCGGCATACAATGCATATTGAGTTTCATTCAGGAAAGGAGAGAAATCAATTAATAAAAAAACTAAAAGAAGATTTTCGACTCAAAAATCTTTGTATCCAAAATAGATGCTCAAATAACTCTACCAATACAGATAGCCAAATCAAGGCTTCATATATCATCAGCTTAGAATTAGCTAAGAAATATAGTTATAATAAAACAAAATATTAATTATTTTATATTTTGCCTTGAAATAAAAAAAAACATAAGCTTACAAAACACTGATAAACAAAAACATATATAGTAAAAACAATACTTAAATTTTTTAATAAAAATGAATTATTTTGGTTTTTTTTACACTTTTCAGTTAGTACTGTGTTACTGAATGAGCGCGATATGTTGTGCTATGTTTTTATTTTTTTTTATATATAATTTGTTATGTTCTGTTTTTTCACTTTAAATGCAGATTTGTTTTTTTCCAAATTTGCAGTTCTTATAAAAAAAATAATGGCAACGCTGACAATAATACTCTCATTTTAAGTGCGTTTCTCTTCGTGAAGACCACTGATCTAGATAAATACAGAGTTGTGTTAAATGACGTGAAGCTATAGATAGTAACGCAAAACATTTATAAAATCTACAGTGGTTCAAACGTATAATTGGACACTAGGTGTGCGATTATTCAAATGCCAATTTTTTCACTTCTACGACAATAATTTTAAAAAACTTTTATACCGAGTTATAGGTTATTGAAAGACCTTTAAAACAATGTATAATACTTAACACATTTTATCCAAAAACATTTTTAAAAATAAAAAAGAAAACAAAACCATTAAATTTTATGTCAAACGTATAATTGGACAGTCTGTAGTTTTGGTTCTTGGAAGCAAAACCTTTTGCTTTTATTACTGTTTTCAACCGCCTGGGTATCGACTGCACGAGATTGATGAAAAAATCCGGAGATATGTTGTTCCACTCACGCCTTATTCTCTGCTTCAACTGCTCCACTGTGTTGAAAGTGGACTCATAGAGTTAACGGGCAAGTTCTTCCCAAACATGCGTGAAAGCGGTAAAATTGTTGATCGATGCCCGTCTACAGTTCACGCTATCATTAAATGGCATAAAAAAAGTTTCTAGTCGAAAATAAAAGTTGTGTTGGTCAAGGAAAAAAATTAAATGATCATGATGAGCGGCGGATTTTGATGAAAATAAAAAACACAACCATTCACGACGGCGAATAAATTAAAGAATATGCTGCAAACGGCTTTGAAAAAAGACGTTTGCGCCGAGACCATTCGAAACGTGTTAAAGAAGAATGATTTTCATGGGCGAATGGTCAGAAAAAAGCCCGATATAAGTCAAAAAAATAAAATTGCACGGTTGGAATTTTGTAAGGAGTACTTGTTTAAAGATTCTGACTTTTGGAAGACGGTAATTGTACAAAAACTTGTTTAATTTAATTATTTTAAACCTTGTTAATTATCTTAAAGGTACTTTTTACTGATGAGAGTAAATTTAACCTGCATGGCTTAGATGTAAAACAATACGTTTGGCGTAAGCTAAATACTGAGTTTTTGCCTACTAACACTCGGGCTATGGTCAAGCATGGGGTAGGGTAGGTGATGGTGTGGGGATGTGTTTCCAGTGCAGGAGTAGGGAACATTCATTTTATAGAGGGCAAAATGAATCAATTCCAATTATTGGAAATTTTAAAACAAAATTTGAAGCAAAGTGCCGAAAAATTGAACATATTGGACACATTTTCTTTCTATCAGGACAAGGATCCGAAGCACACTTCACACGTTGCGAAAATGTAGCTCATACATAATTGTCCAAAATTACTGCAAACACCGGCACAGTCCCCAGATCTAACATTATTGAGCATGTTTGGGAAGAACTTGCCCGTTAACTCTATAAGTCCACTTTCAACACAGTGGAGCAGTTGAAGCAGGGAATAAGGCGTGAGTGGAACAACGTATCTCCGGATTTTTCATCAATCTCGTGCAGTCGATACCCAGGCGGTTGAAAAAAGTAATAAAAACAAAAGGTTTTGCTTCCAAGAACCAAAACTACAGACTGTCCAATTATACGTTTGACATAAAATTTAATGGTTTTGTTTTCTTTTTTATTTTTAAAAATGTTTTTGGATAAAATGTGTTAAGTATTATACATTGTTTTAAAGGTCTTTCAATAACCTATAACTCTGTATCAAAGTTTTTTAGAATTGTTGTCATGTAAGTAAAAAAAATTGCATTTGATAAATCGTACACCTAGTGTCCAATTATACGTTTGAACCACTGTATATATGTAGATATATATAAATCAATTCCTATAGTATGTTTTTATTAATTTGGCTTTATTAGTTTAGTTGTAGGTTTTACCCATTAAAAAATAAATTAAGGCATTTGATTAAAAATAAATTACTCTATTTATAACAGTCCATCACACCGTTTCAAATTGAATGTTCTTTTTTACATATTCTATTAGTAAAATAATACATTTGTGCATAGAAGTATAAATAAATCGTAAACATCATATGTTAAGTTTTTTCAAATAAGGCCCCAGTTCTAGTGCGTTTCAATTACTTAAACCACTTCTGATAGAAAACCATCTGATACTTTGGTAACAATAGTATCTATGTTGTAAAAGATTGCATGCAAGGAAATGGCAAAACAGAAAGCGCCTATAATAAAAAATATGAATAACAATCAGGCTGAGTTTTCGTTGTTTTTAGTTACCTAAAGTCCAAAAAAGTGCAGAACCTGCACCTACTACAAAAAGTATGGGAATAGACGCAATGTTTAGCCAAACACACTGACTGGGGTTTCAGCTTTTCTAATCCTGTGACTTGCATAGGCCACACCGGCTAAGACAACCATGATTAAAGGTGAAGTAATGCTAAAAACACAATTGGTAAAGACTGTATTTAGTTTCAAAGTAGAGAACAACACTCTCCCATATGTATATTATGTTCACTTACATGCAATAAATCATCAAAACAATAAAAACAAATTTGCACTTGCTTTTAAAGTAGTCCAGGTTTTTTACAAACCGACTAGTAATGCGTGGCATACTAGCGGCTGTCTTGAAGTTATTCGTATTTAAAAATACTGACCAAGGTCTGATATATCGTCTTGTCAATTGCACCAATTCCATTGGTGTAGAGATTTTTTATAAAATTTCGTAAAAGAGCTAAAATTAAGTTGTGATGTTGCTGGGATTTTCGGAACATTCATGTCTCCAGACATATCTACTTTAATTTAATCCATGATTTGCAGCAAGATATATTATTTAAATTTCCTTGATTTGCAGGCAACAAGGTTACTGTTTTTCAGTTTGCTTTTAATAAATTTATTTAAATAGTTAATTTTTATTATTACTTATATCACTGCTAAATTTAATTTTTCTTTGTTGACTTATCAAGGCGAATTTATTTATAAAATCCAGAAAAAAAAATCAAACTTTGAACACTTGTATTTATATTGTACTAGCTGACCCGGTGAACTTCGTACCACCTAACAATCATTGAATATATGGATTTTTTAAAAAGAGTACAAAGCTTATTTAGTCAAATAGTTTATTTGAATATATTTATAAGGAAAACAAAAATTCAAAAAGATTACAAAAATAAGGAAGCTCTGTATTTTCGTGCTTGAGGTTAGTTCCCTTTAGTGCAGTACCTTGTGATATATGACATTTTTTGTTTTGTTATTAGGCGCAAGTATAAATAAAGTAGATGGTTTGCCCACACGTGAACATGAAACGTATAGTTGGCCATAAGAAAAACATGAATTCTCTAAATTAAGACCACAAATACTCAAGGATTGTCCAAGGCGAATTTACTACAGGTGAACTTAAGAAAGCAGCTGTGTCGTTTTTCGCTTGAACGGCCAAATGTCAGATGTTGTTTATGTTTGACAGTTCATTTGAATTTATATTTAAAATCGGAAAACGTTAAATTTGTGAAAAAGTGGAAAAAATTGTGTAAAAATTTGTGAATATTAAAAAAATTAAATATAATATAATTAAATAAGTGTTTTCTTTTTATTTCGAAATGCGTACGTCTTGTATTTGTAATAAAAAACAAGTTGTTGGTAGAAAAAACACATTTTTTCCAAAAGATGAGCGCATAAGGCAAAAGTGGACAAATATTTGCAGAGTGCAATTTAAGATCAACGCTTTAGTGTGTATGAACCACTTTCTGCCCTCTGATATAATAAGGGCAGGAAAGCGTGATATTTTATTGTCTAAAGCTTTGCCTCTCCAATATACCTCTCAAGAAACCCAAAAACTGTAAGTAAAATGTCTATGAACATCTGTATTTATGATAATTTATTGCTTTATAAAATAGTATACCGCAAAACAGTTCCGTCGCTATAAAAGCAATTTCCACAGTTGCGATTGCGTCGTCTTTAGGAAACATTGTCTCCCGACCTTAAATATTTCTGTTTTGGGGAGAGAAAACGTGGCAAACGACTAAAAGTTCAAAAGGCAAAACAAAGAATTATGGGGTACACGAAAATGATAAAAATCAATCTGTGAAAAGGTGAGTACCTATATTTTAATGTGTATATATAATTACAAAAAAATTATTTTTATAAGGTTTGTCTTTATTAAGGTAAAGAAATCCAAGACCCTTGCGTCAATAATAACCTACCCCGAACTATTAGAGAGCTTCCAACCAGTTAAATAATTTGTCGCTGTTTGTCTTAAATAATAATAATAAAAATAATTTATTTATTTATTTATTTACATTATAATAATAAATATATTTTTTTTTATTATACAATATTTATTTGTATAAAAATAATAATAACTTACTAAAATCAATTTAAAAAATGTAAAACAAAATGTGTCTTAGCAATGCATACATGTATGAATTTGTATGTTTTTTTTTAAATTATAATAACATTTAACGTATATTTATATATAAGCAAACATTTACATATAAATATATTAAATCTTTAATATCTGCTTGAGGCTAAATTGCAATATAATAAAAGAAACAATTTTTAACTACCCAAACGTAATGAAAAAAACTTTTATTTAAATATGACTTTTCAAAATTTTGTCGGGCAAAGGTAACGTATTGCTAAAATGGAATGTTGCATATATAAAAAGTATATTAAACTATTACTTAAACAATAAAGTGTTCCCATTTTTAAAATACATTCTGTGATTGCTTTTTGCGTGCTAATTTTAATGTCTATTTTGAACATTAGAGCAATACAAAAGAAAATGTATTGATTTTTCTTGGCCCAAAAAATACACATTTTTTTCTTTTTAATTTTTTTTATTACAGGCATGTTCTTAAAATCCCTTCTTGTGAAAGTAATTTGAAATCACAAGAATTATTGTTACGTTCTCAAAGAGGGTTTAAACATGCGTAATTGGCTTGCACCATTTCCCAACTTGTATTATCCTGGTGAATTCAAAATTAAAAAAAAAACAAACGTACTTATTTATGTCTTGAAACAGTACAACGGGAAGCTTAGTGTTCTCTTTTTTAATTTGCTGAAAGCCTTCTAAATAATAAATACTATTTTAAACCCCCTTCTAGATCAACTTTGTTAAGCACGTTGTTTTTTGTAATTTGTGCCATCAAGCCAATATTGAACTCAATTGAAGCACGAGTGCAATCGTTTTCTTATTTGTCTTCAGCACGTTTTCCATTAACATCACCTCCTAGCAATTAATTGTGTGTATTGTTAATTTAAAATAACTTAAATTTATTGATTAAACCTACCAAAGATCAGAAGCAGTTCTACCCAAACTAGATTCGCGTTGTTCAAGTGGTATAATTCGTATTTGTGAGACCAGTTTTAACTCAATATTTATTCCACAAGGAGTCGAGTAGCTTGCGATCAAAAGCCGATTTAAAGAAACTCACTTCCGAGGGGTAGTAATGCTTGCCATGAACACCGAATTCTTATATTTCATTAAGCTGTATAGTTTGGTATTCAGATGGTTATTCATTTGGGGCCTTGTACCTTTAAGGTAGGTACGGAAAGCGCGCAAGCACACCTTTCCAGCAGGCATTTTACGAACGGGATCCTCAACTATCGTAACTATGCAAAAACTTTAAACTGGATATTAATGTTTTACTTTTATCTCCCTTGCTGTGTATATTTTTTCAACAAAACACCAAGTCTTTTAAACAAATCACGCAAAATATGCAATATGTACACATTTACTTATGTTTGCAGCACAAAACCTTTATTTATTTTAGTTTTTTCAGGTATTTAATGAGCAAAATATTTTTTTAATGTCTTTCATATTTGTTTACTTTTTGTGTCTTTTATCAGCTGTAATTAATTCGTTTTGACTTTGGAACGTACTTTTTACAAGAACAAAATGCACGTTGTTTTTGCCTCAATTCGCCTCGCTGCCACCTGGTATGAATTCGCCTTGAGTATGCACAACAGGGTACCACAATTAATAAAATAAAAACAAGTAAAATGGTATTTTCATTCATGGGAAAAAGAAAATAGTGAAATAACAATAATTTTAAAAATTGAAAAATGAATGAAAATACATGCCTACTAAAAATCATGATAACCCGATACTTTAAAAGCCCATGAGGCAAGGAAAATTAAGAAAAATCTAGAAAATATCTTACATAAAATATGGCTGTTGGTAAGAAATTTATTTATTGAAACAAGTCCAACAAAATTCTTGTATAGGCGCGAAAAATATTTTTATAATTTATTTTATTTATTTATAAATATTATAAATCATGTGGAGGTAGTTAAAAGAAAAAATTTAGCGCAAAATTAACTACCAATACAAAGAAAATTTGGCTAACATCAGGAGAGAAAAATATTTTTTAGCGGGATAGTTTTCGGGTTTTGACGAAAATTTAGAGGGATATTTGATGATTATAAAATGGCAAAAGTACAGAACAGCAAGATCAGTTAGTGAAAAGTGGTGCAGCAGAAAATATAAAAAAAAAAAAGTTCTCAGTTAAAAGTAATAAAAATATTAAATTAAAATTTTTAAAAAAAATAACAATTAGTTAAAATCTATTGTAAAACAAGTTAAAATCTACTGTAAATCTATTATAATATAGAGTGATTCCGTAACGGAAAAGCGGAGTTTGGCCAAAAAGGAGGATTTTAATAGTGCTCAGTTTTTGTGTTTAAATAAAAAGAAAGAAAATTTTACGTAAGTTTTTTTTTATAATAGTTAATTTTAAAATAGAATTATAGAAGTTGTGTTTTTCAAATAGCTGGCTATTGATTTCAGGGGAAGAAGGCCAAGACGTCCCCAATACAAAAACTAAACACCAAATAGCCAGGTAATAAAATTTATTCTATTTATTTTATATATTCTGGTGTTGTGAAAAGAAAAAATTTGCGGTTAAGCCAAAAAGTTCTTGCTGCCGGCTTAAATAAAGTTATAAAAAGAGCAGAATAAAATCCAGTTGTATGAATAGATGAATTCAACAACTAGAAAATAAGAAAATTTTTCAAGAAAAAAACTAAGCCAAGAAAAGTTAGCCATACGGAAAGAAACGGAAATAAGGAATCATTGTGAATGTATCATTTTTTTTAATACTTACCAGAAGAGGAAACCCGGGAAATAAAAGCAGCAAGAGAAGTGTATTTTTAGGAGCAGTTTTATTTTATTTGTGTAAATGTTTTGTGTATCGTAAATGAAATGTGTGCTATTGTGAATATGTTTGTTTTGTGTTTAAATTAAGATTTTAGTTAAATTTTGTTTTTAAAAATTATTTAAATTGAAAAGAAAAAAGTTACAATTGAAGAAAGTTTTAAACTAGGGAATTTCTGTGTTTTTACGCTCAATACGAGGCGCGAAAGAAATTAATAAATAAATTGAGTTTAAGGAAAATAGTAAATATTACGTCCCTAGAGAGCTCTTTCAGGCGTAGGCAAAAAGAAATCCGTAAAACAACGTCCTAAAGTGAGGGCATTATAGTGTTGAGTGAAAAAAAAACCTGAAATTAGAAAAGTTTGAAATAAAATTATAATAAAAACAAATATAATATATATAATAATTGTATTAAAAGTCGTTATTGTATGTTAGTTATTATTAGTGTTAGTGTGAGAATAAAATTGTTAAATAAGTGTTTGTTTTAGTATTTAAGATATACAAATTTAATAAATATGATTTTTTATATTTGAGATAGTTGAAAGCAAGAATAATGGAATAAATTAATTCGAAAGGCAATGGTGTAAGGTAAGTGGTAGAGCAGTCGTGCGGAAAGTGGGTCGTAAAGGAATTGTTTTGGATGAAAGGAAGAGAGTTTACGACAAGGTAGGGTGGGCAACCTGGGGAATATCATCTGTCTCCAGCTATAGGCATCACGTATATGGGAAGTTTGTTTAAGTGTGTTTTTGTTTGTTTGTTTAACTTACGTTTTTTTAAATGTTGACGGGCGATTCGGCGAAGGGTTGGGACCTCCTGAGAGTCTATTGAGCTAGCTTGGGAACTCGTCGGATGTGCGGGCCGTAACAACGACTGAAATCAAACTGAAATAAAAGAGAACAAGCGTCGGTGTGAGTTTTTTTACTGTTTTTGTAGCACAATTGTGCACTGAAAATTAAGTTTCGCCGACCTATGATCTACAGTACGAACTCTATAATCCTGACACTCGATTTTACGGAAACATCTATAATCCGAACACTGCTACAAACCGGACAGTAACACTTTTTTTCTTTAAAATCCGGACAGTATTTTTTTCCATTCATATAATGCCCTTTGTTTAATAACGGATTTTTTTACCGCTATAAATATTTGTCTACGCGTGGAATTTTTGCAATTTTGATTTATGTACATACATACATATGTATAAATTTTTTTTCATATTCTAAATATAAATGTTAAATGCATTGAATTTTATTTTTGTTAGTAAAAACAAACTTGATATATAAATATAAAATTGATTTAGTGTCATTCGTGACAAGAAATTAATAAAAACGTGTTTTTTACATTATGTATGCATGTAAAAAACATAAGCATCTGTAACCTGGACACTTCAGTATTACGGACATGCTCAGTATTTATGGTGTCCGGATTATCCAGTTTGTACTGTACTTAAATAAGTAGGAATCAAATGCATAAATTGAAAAATGTTCCCTATCTGAAGTTAATGCATTTAACTTTTTCTATAATGTTAGTGTTAAATAACCGAAAGATGGTGAAACGCAAAACACTAACCGTATGTTAAAAAGTTCCGGTTAACGATATCGGCGGTTTGTTAATGTTCCTGTTAAATTAAAATAATCGGACTTTGTGAAAAGCAGCGTAAATTTGCTATAGTACCATTTATTGATGTTGAACTAACTGTATTTGACTGTTTTAAGTAACAATAGAATATAATTTAGTTTTTAAAATGTTCAAAAACACATTATTGTATTTTGCAATCAAAAATTTTTTTAAACAAATTGTACTAAATTTATTTTGGATTGTTTTATTTTATGGTACAAAGGTTTTTCCTTTTAATAATATATTGTGCCAATGTTAACTGGCCGCGCTCTTAAGTTTTCATGCAAACAACTTTTTTACTTAAATTTTAACCTTTACCGTACCTATTAGTACTGACGAATACTGTAAAAAATCCCTGTTTGTTTTTAAATTCAACCACTTTTACAAATTCATCCCTTTATTTTGGTACATTAGACTAAAAATCATTATAAAAACTTGTAAATGGGTGTATTTTCTTTCGACTTAAGCTTACTACTCGTTAATATATAAAATGTTCGAAAAGGAGTGTGAAAGTGAAAAAAAGAAATACTAATTCATCCTTGTCAACAGTTTTGATAACTAATATTGACGAAATATAAATTTAAATAAATATACCTACACGATTTTACCTAGTAAATATAAGTATGCTATACATATACTTATATATTAATATATAAATGCGAAGTTATTAAAAGTTTACATGTTTGATACAATTCTTAAAAAAATCAATAAAAATATACATATACCTACATATTTATCTCTTTGTGCAAGTTTTTAAACGAAATGTGTTCTGAACATACATATGTATGCAGCTCCTAATACATCTGATCTCTGAATCTGTAACTAATAAACATATGTACATGTAGAACTATTATATATATGTATGTACATACATATTTATGCAGATAACATGCATATTACTTAAATATGTAAATATTTATGTATATACATAGATGCATACATACGTATATACTTTTTTATATAATAAACATATCACAAATATACGTACATGTGCACATTATACGCCAAAAAACTCTACATATACTACATACCTACCCACACAATAATAATTTTTGAATGCCTTAATTATTTTTATTAGGAGCAGATACGAACAAACAGGATGAAAAAAATTGGATATGTAATATAAACATTGCGCTTTTTTTGCTGTCAAGATATCCCACATGATTTACATACATACACACTTATACAGTCTTGCTAAGCATCTGTAAATATTTTGTCTACACAAAAACATGTACCACATAAAGGAAAGAAAAAGTTAATTAAAAAATGTTCAAGGGTGTATGTTGGTTCTAGTACCTTTACAATTTATCCGAATTTGCAACCAAATATCTACGAGTTAATGGTTATCACCAGACAAACATACGTGTGTACCTACAAATGCACATGTAAACGTATGAAAAAACTTGGTAAGCTAACAAGCGAGTAAACTAAAGAAAATGAAAACTCGAAAACCTGACCAATAAAAAAACGAGTATAAAATTGATTTAAAAAAATTTTAACTGCCAATATAAAACAAACTAAAATAATTTCTAACATCAAACATTTAAAAATATTTGTAATAACTGCCAGTTTTAAATATAAAAAAATTTAAGCAACTTTATACCTATAAAGCATTAAATTTTATTAATATTAAACCAGTTTAAAGTATGCAGTGATATGTATACAAAACAAATTATTAATAAAACTAAGAACCATACAAATAGCAACCGTGCACTTATACGTGCATATGCATGTAGGTAAATACAAATGTGTATACATAATAACATATTGTATAAAAAGTGCAAATGTCTTCCTTTCCTATTGAATAATAATAAATAGTCAAAACAACAACAAAAAAAAACAATAACATGGAATAAACACATGCTAGGTACAAAAAAAACATCCACATTGCTGAGTTACAGATATCCTTCCACGTAGAACATACCTATTCTAAAACTTTTGATATGATAACAGTTCTGTATAACAAAACTTATTTAAACATTTGCTGATCGTATCCTTTCACGCTTTAAATTTTAAATGGCAGACCCTTTTTGTGGGATCTGTTAAAGCATGTCGTAATGGCAAGAGAGGTGAGTCTTAAAAATTGATTTAATTATTTTAATTTATTTGAGATATATAAATTAAATTAGGATTTACAGTGTGGATTTTAAATGTTAAACTTTTTCGCATTTTAAAATCTCAGTTTAAACATTCCCAAACCCGAAAAAGATGAAATTCAAAAATATTTAATGCTTCATCGAAACTTAAATTATAATCTTTTTACTAGAAAAAATCATTTTGCCATTATGTAAATATTTTAGTATTAAAATAGCTTTTAAATTTATTTTTTGTCTTAGGTCTTAAAAGCCTTGGACGTTAAATTAGTTAGTTAGACAAGAGCGCACGTAAAATTGATTAATTAATTTTTCAGTTAAGAATTTGTTCGACCATAGAAAATATACAAGTAACAAATTATTTTCTTTGAGCTTTTGGTCAGTTTTGTTAAAACATATTTATTTTGCCCATATTTCGTTACTCATCGAGTAACATCTTCAAGGCTAATATGTTTGTTGGGTTTTTGTCAAAAAGAAAAACAAAATGATAATATTAGGTTCATTTGTTTACTTTTCCAGTAAAGTCCAGTAACTTAGCAAATACTGAGTAATTTTGCGAAATTCCTCTCACTTAAAATTTTTTAAGTAAAGAGCACGCGAATGGAAAATTTTTACACAAAACAGCTGATAGATTCAAATATATTGCAATTACTTAATTAATCGAAAAAATTCATTTAATTTTCTAAGCAAAAACAAGCTGACTTTTGTGAGTGGGGTTAACTTGGTTTTATGGATAAAGTCTATACGATGATCCCTATACCAAAATATTTGTTTCAGAAATGCAAACTTTACTTTGACCACAAGAATATATGGACACCTAGCCAGACAGATATGCTTAAATTGGCTAAGGAAGTGATTCTGAGTCTGTCGGTATAATTTAAGTTGAGTCTCAGACTTTTCTTTTTGTGCGTTATCTGGAGCAATACATACTGCTAGGGAAAGACTTAGCGTTAATAAAAAAACACGAATATTTAATTTTGGGTATTGACTTTTGGAAAAAAACATTTATTTCTGAAATATTTGCTGAATTCTATTTTTGTGTTTTATTTGGCCACCTTATAGTTTACTTACTCAGTGAACTAACGAACAATGTTACCCGGTCTATAATCACATATGGTCGACCGAGATAAATTCAAACGATCTGCTAAGTCACTGAAGCTGCAGGCCTCATGACCAGCAAACCATTAGAATACAATTATGTTTAATCTTTCACATACTCCCTTATCAGAGCGCAGGTTTTTAAAAATATTGCAATCAAGAAATCATTTGCTTTAACTTTCAAAAAATGATTTGGATATTATAAAATGTGCTTAAAACTTAACATCCATATAGGTCGGGGCCGTGTCATGGAAGTAGCTGTTAACAGAATTGCGTAATACTCTCCCCTTTATCAAACACAAGTTAAGGGTAAAAACATCTTGGCTTTTTTAAACAGTTTAAACAAAATTTTATCTTCTTCATCTTGGCTTTCAGATGACGACTTTATTAGGTACAATACAGCATTTTAGTTACATTTACTCTTTCCCCCAAACTTGAGGTAATAGATATATCTCTTAGCTGTTCCATTGTTTCGCCTGTGAACATTAAATAACTTTTTACACCATTTTAATTTTTCTCATTATTCAATTTGTTAGCTGTTGGTTTTTTCACTTTTTTTGGCTTCATCAGAAAACATATGTTTTTTTTATTAGAAATTTTTACTAGAAAAATTTTGTCTAGTAAAAACTTTCAAATACTCAGTAAGACAACTGTCATTTTGCGCTCTTAATTTGTGTTCTCATTTACTAGATTTTGTGTGAACGAACGCAATCATTAAGAGGGAGTTTTTTAGTTTAACACTATCGTCTAGTAGTCAACTTATTTACTATGTACATATACTGGACGATAGTGGTAAAAAAATAACCGCTCTTAATATTATTATTGTTTTGGCAAAATAATTACATACAGTTATTTCCGCTTAATTGAGTTTCTAAAAATGCAATTAAACGGGAACTCAATTAAGCAGTACTCGGTTAATTGAATCGCTGACGAAATTAAAACGAAAGCCACTTAATTGATCAAGATGTGCAATAAAGCCAAACACCTATGTGAAGATAGAAAATGAAACTAATTTCTTTGTTTATTAAGTTAAAAATCTTTTTAGGTTTATTAAAACAAAGTAAAAATCAGGTACGTTCATCGTACAATGAACATATTAAAAACAAACAAAAAACAAATTAAGTAGACGAAAACAATTAACCGAAATATTTGCTCTTGTTTTTCGCAATGCGGTCTTATTTTGCGAAATAATTAAGCGGGTGGCGCAATTAAACGGTACTCAACTAAACGGGTATTTTTTCATAGATAGTTATACTGAATGATTACGTTCCATGATTTTTAGTGCAATAAAACGGGAAACTCAATTAAGCGGGGCTTAATTAACCGAAAACAACTGTATACCTATGTTTAAACAAAACTGACCAAAAACTCAAAAAAATTATTTGTTACTAATGAATTAATAAAAATTTTTGGAATATGAGTAAAGATCATCATGTTTTTAAATTTTAAGATATAAAAAAATATTTCTCATGCAAACATTTCATTAAATGATTAGTTTACTTGTCAACTAAATGTTGAATTATAATTTTTTTATGAACTTACAGCAAGTATTAAAATTTTATGCTATGTACACATTATGTCATTTTATGACATCGTAAGCAAACATATACATGTAAATAGTGTTTACTGATAGTAGAATTTGTTATTTTCGTTATTGTTCGGTGTGTAGCATTGCGTTATTATTATTATTGTTACAAGGTTCATTATTGACTGGGTATGCAACATGATAATTTTGTAAGTTGTGGGGCATTATAGGCGGTTGTTGTCTGCGCTAAGAAGTTATTTCGAAATTGTGGCTAAAAGCATAATGAATTAATTTAAATATAACTGCCATCTAGTATTCGCTAGAAAGTGCTAGGTTGTTTTCAAACTTTGTGGAACATTACAGACTATTACCATCCACTATAAATAGTCAAACAATAATAATGCCACAATCAGTTTTAGTTTAACCGTTGACTTAAATAAGTGGAAATTGCTAAATAATAAAGGTGAAAAGCTTTAAGTGTTTTAAAGAAGACTGTATAGAATTAAACTATAGTGTGTTTAAGTAAATAAAGTTCTTGTACTGTTGAAATAAATTTCAAGTGTTGTTTATTATTACTTTTGGCAATAAAAAGAACTCCCGGTTTATTTAAAGGAAATAAACCAACGTTTGAAAAAGGTATAAACGAAACAATATTTTATGTACGAACTTAATGTGGCGGAGTTGTCATTTTGTCGCTCATTTCACAAATTACAAATGTGACGTCCCAAAACACAACAAACAAGTAAAAGCAGTATATTCGGCTGTGCAAAATGTTATAGACCTTCACTTTTGCCTTTTTGTATATCTTATCATCTGGTCCATCTTTATTGTTTTTAATCCGTAAACACTAAAATAAAATTACTTTATGGCAGGCCTAAAGTCGATATCTGCATAGTTTTTGAAAAAAAACGTAATCAATGTTTTCCGTTTGATTGGGGGTGCTAAAATAAAGAAATCATAATAGAACTATTTTGTAGAAAGTTTCTAAAATATAGCTTATCACAATTTATAAAAAACAATTGTTTGTATTAGGGCTACCGCTTCTCTCCTCCTATCTAATACATTTTTTTCTAAAATCTACACATGATTCCAGAACTGGTAACAGCTTCCTTGACTTGGCTACGGAAACTTAAATTAAACAGACGCACATGGCAATATCGACTTCCCTATATTCAGTGATGATCATCACTACCAACTGTCAATTGATCTTTTGAACGACATAAACTGAACGGATATTTTAAATACTAATATAAATGAATGTGCAAATTATACCGATACCCTGGAAATAAAATTCTATTATAATATTTATTTATATATAACCCTACATTCCCAAACGATAACGGTGCAATAATCAGCAAACTTGTTTGCAGACTTATTTTCCTTCTACTTATTCTATCGTAATTTTTGGTGAATCTATAAATTTAGCTGAGGCTCTGGTTTTTTTTTTTTTTTTTTTTTTTAATAACCAGCACTCAGGGGATGGCCCCTACACATGCATTGCATTGTGTTGGTATCAGGAAAATAGGTTATGGGAAGGAGGATTAAGGGAGTAGTGTTTGTGGACATTTGATTTGAATTTCTCGATATTTACTGTGGCAGGAAAGACATTATTAGGAAGTTTATTCCACATACGAACCGTGCAACCGAAGAAGGAATTCTCCCTGTAATGAGTGGTGCGATTCACTGGCCAGTCAACTACATATGGGTGCGCTCTTCTAGAAGAACGTGTATCACGCAAAAAGTTCCGGGTTTCGGGAACAAGTTCCCTGATTTCTGAAGAGCACATTCCATTATAGTATCGATAGAACAGCGAAACACACCCCACATCACGACGGTGCTCGAGTGAATCCAGACGGTTAGATACCACAACGTCGCCGATGAGTATCTTCGCTCGTTCCTGTACGCCCAGCCCATACATGAGAGTTGTATTCCATTTTCGGTCGGATATAGGTGGTATAAATATTGAGAAGATCAGATGGTGTAAAGTAATTCCTACACCCTTTAAGAAAACCAAGACACTTCGATGCTTCTTTCGACACAAGAAAGATGTGTTCCGTCCAGCGGACATCGCACTGGATTCTCATGCCCAGAACATCAAGAGTCTCTGTCTTTTCAATACTTATACCATCCATTAATACAGACGAGGCAGCATCGTCCAATGTGCGTTTATGCGTCAAAAGACAACATTGGGTTTTACGGGCATTAAAATCGACCCTATTCGCACGGCCCCATTTGGAGATTACCATCAGATCGCGGTTAATCGAAACATCCATACTCTGTCTCCTAGCTCCAATCTCCAAAGAGCTAGGTCTATGGTCAAACGAGTATGAATGGCATATGCTGCTGTCGTCTGCAAAGGAATAAATAGGATTCGAGGTTTGACATAGAAGGTCATTCAGAAAGATAAGAAATAAGGTAGGAGAGAGGACGGAGCCTTGCGGTACCCCTGAATTGATTTTAAACTCATTGGAAGAGAACCCATCTATAACAATACGAATAGTGCGATCTCTGAGAAAACTCGATATAAATCAAGAAAATTTTTCACCGACACCAAAAGCAATTAATTTAGATAGAAGCGCACAGTGCCAGACCCTATCAAACGCCTTAGATATGTCCAGAGCCACCACTTTACTTTCGCCAAAATGATGAATTGAGGTACACCATTTTTCTGTCAGAAAGGCCAGTATGTCCCCCGTAGACCGTCCTCTACGAAAGCCATACTGGCGGTCGCTTAATAAACCGTTTATCTCCAGATAGTTAACCAGGCGGTAGTTAACCATACTCTCCATAACCTTGGAGATCGCTGAACAAATTGCTATTGGTCGGTAATTTTCAGGGTTTTCAGCCTTTCCCTTTTTGGGGATCGGCGTAACATTAGCTACTTTCCAGCACATCGGAAATACTCCGGCATGGTAAATACGGCTGAAAAGGTTAGCTAATGGGCGCGATAGCGTCGAAGAACATTCTTTCAAAACCTGTGCTGGTATACCATCCGGCCCAGGGGACTTACTAGTATTGAGATCCGAAAGAACCCTTTTAACTGCACGAGCTCGAAAGAATATGTCTGGCATAGTCCCAGACAATCTCTCAAGCTCGGGCAGTGGTTGGTTGCTTTCCGGCAAATATGAATTTGCCGCAAATATTTCAGCCAAAAGGTTAGCCTTTCCAACCGGGTCGGTGACTAATATGTCATTTTTTAACAGAGCAGGGATTGAGGCTCTGGTTGTCGCCCTTATGAAGCTCTTAATATATAATACATACAGGGGAATTGCGATGCCTAGTATTATTAAGAGTTTTCCGCGTGAGTATTTTTTGGCTCACTATCACGTACGCTCACGCACGTAGCAGTTTCTAACTATCACTCACAGTCACAAACATTATTTTTTTAATCGCGCACACTCATTTACGAAGATTTTATCTAACGAAAACTCATAAAAGTATATTTAAATAAAAAAACACACAATTTTTTTTCAACAAGTCCTTATTTTTTTATACGAAAAAGATATTTATAGTACATGTATCTACACACATATGTATATCGTTACAGAAAATGCAAAACGCCTTATTTGATGAAAACTCGAAATTTATTTTGTTTAAATTATCATGGTCTGTAAGGTCTAAAAACAGAGCTATATTTCAGGCAGTTGTAGCATATAATGCCTATTCAGGGAGGATACTTGTAGACCAATCATTGCCACAAACAATAGGCTTGATTCCTATGACAAAAAACTTATCTGTGCCAAATTTCATCAAAATATCTTCAAAAATGCACCTGCTTTTTAGTAACAAGAATATAATATACGGATGGAAGGACATGTTTTCATGCTCAGGAATTGATTCTGATCGGTACACTTGAAGTTCCCAGACTATTAACTTTGTGCGTTACAAGCATCGTCATAAACACATTATACCCCTTCACATTTGTATATGGACAGCTGTTGTAGGTTTATAATAAGCTTATTTTACAGATACATATATATGGAATAATTGTCAAATAAGTCCTTAATAAACCTCTAATAATTATTATAAATACATGCAAACAATTTAATAAGACATAAGCCGCCGGAAAAGGCAAAACCCTTTAAAAAAAAATTGAGTTACGCCTTTTTTATGTACATATGCAAAGAGCAAATATAAAACTTAAATGTCTTTGTAAAGCAGTTTAAAAATACCCTTTTGCTGTGTATTTCAACCTGGCTTTATTTTAATCTTAAGGTATACATTTGCTTCTATAATATCTTGGGACCACAGGATATTTATACAAAAAGTCTTTAAACTGTGTATTGCATTGTGTTAAAGGTTTAAGGTTATTACAAAATATTGCATTTCTGTCTTTATTTGTACTTTAAATATCATGTGGGATATAATAAATCTTGCCTTTAATTTCGCTTCTGTACTCTAGTTTGAGAATATCTAGGTCTTTAAATAGTGAATTTGAATTGAACATGGTTAATATCTTTTTGACAGTGAATTTCTTCACTACTTAACATTATTTCTAAATTTCAAAAATCATTTGTACAAACTTTAACCTGTTAAAAACTAGACTTAAACCGCTTTGTAGAAGGTAACGAAACTTTGCATAAATCTGTGCAAAAAATTTCTATAATACAAAATTTTTTTACTTCCCCCCGTTTGGCTGTAAGAAATGAATAATGAAAACAAGTAAAGCGTTATATTCGGCTGTGCCGAATCTTTGACACCCTTCACATTGGACCTTCGAAACCCCAAACTTTTTTTATTTATGAAATATTTTCAAATTTTAAATAAATTCTCTTAGAATGACTAGGAAAGCTGTAGGGAATTTTACCCTAATTTTGAAAAATTTTAAAATGCAATCCCTTTAGGGGGTGGAGATAGCGGCTAAGTATGTTAAAGGAAAATGTTTGTATAGAAAAAAAAAGTAAGAACGATATATTCGGCTGTGCCGAATCTTTGATACCCTTCACATTGGACTTTAGCGGTTGGTTTTCCGAACAGTGGGTGCTGATAAATTTTTTATCAGTAGTTGATATTGGGTCTAGACTTAAAACAGTGATTGTAGTGAGTAAGTGATCTGAAAATATTTAATTTTTGTTTTTATTTATTATTATATGCAACAATATAGAATATCTTATAAATGAGAGCATTAGAATCTGATTCGGTATACACATTAAACACTATAACACATACATACATTAATCAATAAATAGACAAAATTTAACAATAAAAAACTGAGTTGTACTCAATTTATATAACATGGTTATTAACAAGAATTTACATACAAAATTCAGAAAAAAAAACGATAAAATATTTTTAGATCATAAAAGTAAAAGATGGATTGTTTCAAACATTTATGCGTACTGCGTCATTAATAGTTTTTTAAATTTTGTTGCGTCGCTAATGGGTTGAATGCTTGTAGGTAGATACATAGTTCCAGAGATATATCATGTAAATGAAAAATGGATTAAAAGATGCGCTTTTCTTATATATAAAAGTTTGGATGCTATTATTTCTTGCGGACGTCGTAAATGTTAGTTTTTGATAAAGATATTTGGGTTCCCCTTGTAGAACCGATTTTGTGCAATAACAGTAAACTTTTACATTTTATATAGTCATCAAGATATATTCCAAGAAGTCGTTTAGATGCACTTGCGAACCTATGTAAACCAAAGACAAAACGCGCTATATTGTTGAAGGAAGTGTTAAGCTTTCGTTTACCATTAGCATTGCAGCGCTCAAAGACTTCAGAGCATTAGAGAAGGTTTGTTATTAGGTAGCACTTTGCTAATGTCATCCTGTAAAATACTGGGTCTTCCATAAACTTCTCAACATACCATATATTCTACCACATGATTGGTTTACGTGGTCTGACGAAGTAAGCCTTTGATTGAAAACAACATTCAAATTTTTGGCCGAGTTAACAACATCAATTTTATGACCACCAAGACTCATTTCCATATTATCGGCAACTTGCACTCCCTTATTGCCTATAATTAAGCATTTATTTATTAAGACGTACATAAGCCGTTTGCCTTTGCCCATTGGTATATTCTGTTAAGATCCAGGTTTACATTACTAACTTGTTGCCGCATAGTTGTCTTGGTGCAATCAATGTGTAACTGGACGTCATTCGCGTGCATATGTGTGTATGTTCGTATGCTTGATCTGAAGAGGAAGATCATTTGCATACAATGAGTATAAAAGTGGACCAAGAATAGACCCCTGAGGGACACCTCTAAATACATCCAAGTGACTGGATATATTTATTGATTAATTTCAATTACTTTAATACATACATAAGTATATACATACAAACATGCATTTGTACATAACAAAAAGTAGCTTCCTTGTGTCCCGTTCTCCTTTTGGTGCATGCAAACTTCTGACTGCACTTTGTTGTTGTAATGTTCAACAAATTGTTGTGAATTTCGTTACGTTTAAATCAAATTTTAGTGTGGATTCCAAAAATATGTAACGGTGCAGATTGCGATGTGTACGGCATTTATGTATTTTGTATGGATTTATGTAAGTATGTATGTAGAAAAGAAAATATGTACATATGTAAATATATAATTAGGCATGAAGTAATATTAATATACACTTATGTGTACAGTACATATGCATTTACTTATGTATGTATTCCCGTAGGTTAATGTTAATGGATCTACACTTACTTGGCGGTTGATGAAAGGATTTTTCTGGGGGGTTTAAGGGTAGGTGTCCTGCTAGATCCGGTTGGAAGAACCAGAATTGTTGGGGTGAGAAGGGGAGTTGATCTGTTTTCGCGTAGGGTGTATTTCATATTTATAATTACACTTAATTTTACCTTTTATTACTTGTAGCAACAACAAAGGTGTTTTTTTTTTTGGTATGAAACGGTATTTTATATATTATATTATACTTATATGTATGGTTTGATTTAATTATGTTTTTTTAATTCAATATTTTGCCCTTTAGTTTTATGATTAGAAGTAGCACTATTTATTAAATTCACTTTATTTTAAATGCTAGGTATATACAAATGTATGTATGTATAGGATATGCTTTACATAAAGTGTAATAGCGAATTGTGTTTAAGTATAAATTAGGTTTAAGTAAATGCAACGCGATCACGACCCAAGAGCAACTGCCCGAAAGTTAAAGAACAATCAAAGGTTATGCATTCCACAATTATTTCACTCAAGGGTGTTTTATTAGGTGCACCCTCCGGTGCATTTGAAAAAGGGCAAGAGCTAGTTTTACACGTAAACAAACTTTAAAGTCAAGATTATTACACGCTTTCCAGGCAAACAAAATTACATATATTTTCCAATGGTAAAATAGCAAAAAACACCAAATATGTTAGCGTCTTAAAATTAAACGAATTTAGAATTGTACAATGATGGAAATTAACAACACTGCAGCCGCCGCACATTGGGTTGAAATTGCTAAAAACGGCTCTTAATTCAGCCGTTAAACATAACAATTATTTTTTCATTTCGTAGTATTAAATGGGTCATTGGTAGGTAAAAAAATCATTTTTGAAAAAAAAAATTTTTTTAACTCCAGGGATATCCGTTTGTCTGCCTGTATGAATATTGAAATTGCTTTTCAAACTCCACCTTTAAAGATAAATAAATGAAATTTGGCACATATAATTTTTTAAGTTTAGTAACTCAGAATACAAAAATTCAACGGAATCGGTAAATGATTTCGTATAACTCCCATACAAAACTTTTCCGGAAATAGGCCATATTAATCCTTATTTATTAGAAAAGTTTTTATTAATATTAATATTTATAATAAATTTACATTTTATTTTTAATATTATTAATATTTATATTCGCTGTCACTAAAATATATGTCATCGGAATTATGTTCTTTAGAAATTTTAGGTAATATTAGAAGCTCCAATACCTGCTGTGGTAACACGCTACTTCTCTTTTTGTAATGTTTGCTTATATTACTTATAATAGGATCAGAACTTATTAAAAATCTATTAAAAATATCTTCATTGAACTTTTCACGACTGCATTTCCGTAAAAAATGTTCTCTGTATGATTTAAAATTTTTATTGCGAGCTTCCTGTGCTTCCTCCGATAATTGACCAATAGGTAACAGTACATGAGTTATAATCTCCGAACCATGTATTAATAATTTATGTAAAGTGAGAGACATGTTACACCATGGGTATTTTCCAACAAAGTATTTTGCGGACGATAAAGTAAAACTTCTAAATTTTTCAACATAAATCTGATGACCACACGATACAGCAACTAAAATGGTATGCAACTTTTTGATCAGTTCAACGTCGATTTTTGTAATTTCCGCTGAAACTTAGGGATTTTGGAAAAAAAGTCTGGCTGTATTCTCGTCATTTGAGTTCCCAAGCCCTGGTTTTCGCTGGTCAACTATAAGTCCGCTTTTTTGTCTGAACTCAACCTGTATTCTTGATCTGGTTTCATTCACTATCTTTTTTTGATTCGGACCTTGATTGCCATTTTTTGATTGGAATTTTATATGAGGATTGTATCTTTTAATTAATTCAGTCTGCAAAAACTTTCTTTTATTATCAATTCTTATAGAGTTTGCGTTTTTCATTATATTATAAAGCTCTCTTCGGGAAGTTTAAATACCAGAATTTGTTTCTTAGATTAGAAGTTTAAAGTATTGGATTTTTTTTTCTGTACCATGTAACGAGTAGTGCTTGTTCAAATCACATTTAGACAATAACACAACAGTTTCAAAATAAACAGTCGCTTCTGTACTCTAGTTTGAGAATATCTAGGTCTTTAAATAGTGAATTTGAATTGAACATGGTTAATATCTTTTTGACAGTTTCTTCACTACTTAACATTATTTCTAAATTTCAAAAATCATTTGTACAAACTTTAACCTGTTAAAAACTAGACTTAAACCGCTTTGTAGAAGGTAACGAAACTTTGCATAAATCTGTGCAAAAAATTTCTATAATACAAAATTTTTTTACTTCCCCCCGTTTGGCTGTAAGAAATGAATAATGAAAACAAGTAAAGCGTTATATTCGGCTGTGCCGAATCTTTGACACCCTTCACATTGGACCTTCGAAACCCCAAACTTTTTTTATTTATGAAATATTTTCAAATTTTAAATAAATTCTCTTAGAATGACTAGGAAAGCTGT
Source organism: Melanophora roralis (assembly GCA_963583895.1). Classification (NCBI taxonomy): domain Eukaryota; kingdom Metazoa; phylum Arthropoda; class Insecta; order Diptera; family Rhinophoridae; genus Melanophora; species Melanophora roralis. Next base: position 37,765,382 of record OY757191.1, read on the forward strand.
AGGGAATTTTACCCTAATTTTGAAAAATTTTAAAATGCAATCCCTTTAGGGGGTGGAGATAGCGGCTAAGTATGTTAAAGGAAAATGTTTGTATAGAAAAAAAAAGTAAGAACGATATATTCGGCTGTGCCGAATCTTTGATACCCTTCACATTGGACTTTAGCGGTTGGTTTTCCGAACAGTGGGTGCTGATAAATTTTTTATCAGTAGTTGATATTGGGTCTGGACTTAAAACAGTGATTGTAGTGAGTAAGTGATCTGAAAATATTTAATTTTTGTTTTTATTTATTATTATATGCAACAATATAGAATATCTTATAAATGAGAGCATTAGAATCTGATTCGGTATACAGATTAAACACTATAACACATACATACATTAATCAATAAATAGACAAAATTTAACAATAAAAAACTGAGTTGTACTCAATTTATATAACATGGTTATTAACAAGAATTTACATACAAAATTCAGAAAAAAAACGATAAAATATTTTTAGATCATAAAAGTAAAAGATGGATTGTTTCAAACATTTATGCGTACTGCGTCATTAATAGTTTTTTAAATTTTGTTGCGTCGCTAATGGGTTGAATGCTTGTAGGTAGATACATAGTTCCAGAGATATATCATGTAAATGAAAAATGGATTAAAAGATGCGCTTTTCTTATATATAAAAGTTTGGATGCTATTATTTCTTGCGGACGTCGTAAATGTTAGTTTTTGATAAAGATATTTGGGTTCCCCTTGTAGAACCGATTTTGTGCAATAACAGTAAACTTTTACATTTTATATAGTCATCAAGATATATTCCAAGAAGTCGTTTAGATGCACTTGCGAACCTATGTAAACCAAAGACAAAACGCGCTATATTGTTGAAGGAAGTGTTAAGCTTTCGTTTACCATTAGCATTGCAGCGCTCAAAGACTTCAGAGCATTAGAGAAGGTTTGTTATTAGGTAGCACTTTGCTAATGTCATCCTGTAAAATACTGAGTCTTCCATAAACTTCTCAACATACCATATATTCTACCACATGATTGGTTTACGTGGTCTGACGAAGTAAGCCTTTGATTGAAAACAACATTCAAATTTTTGGCCGAGTTAACAACATCAATTTTATGACCACCAAGACTCATTTCCATATTATCGGCAACTTGCACTCCCTTATTGCCTATAATTAAGCATTTATTTATTAAGACGTACATAAGCCGTTTGCCTTTGCCCATTGGTATATTCTGTTAAGATCCAGGTTTACATTACTAACTTGTTGCCGCATAGTTGTCTTGGTGCAATCAATGTGTAACTGGACGTCATCCGCGTGCATATGTGTGTATGTTCGCATGCTTGATCTGAAGAGGAAGATCATTTGCATACAATGAGTATAAAAGTGGACCAAGAATAGACCCCTGAGGGACACCTCTAAATACATCCAAGTGACTGGATATATTTATTGATTAATTTCAATTACTTTAATACATACATAAGTATATACATACAAACATGCATTTGTACATAACAAAAAGTAGCTTCCTTGTGTCCCGTTCTCCTTTTGGTGCATGCAAACTTCTGACTGCACTTTGTTGTGGTAATGTTCAACAAATTGTTGTGAATTTCGTTACGTTTAAATCAAATTTTAGTGTGGATTCCAAAAATATGTAACGGTGCAGATTGCGATGTGTACGGCATTTATGTATTTTGTATGGATTTATGTAAGTATGTATGTAGAAAAGAAAATATGTACATATGTAAATATATAATTAGGCATGAAGTGCGTAATTATGTAATATTAATATACACTTATGTGTACAGTACATATGCATTTACTTATGTATGTATTCCCGTAGGTTAATGTTAATGGATCTACACTTACTTGGCGGTTGATGAAAGGATTTTTCTGGGGGGTTTAAGGGTAGGTGTCCTGCTAGATCCGGTTGGAAGAACCAGAATTGTTGGGGTGAGAAGGGGAGTTGATCTGTTTTCGCGTAGGGTGTATTTCATATTTATAATTACACTTAATTTTACCTTTTATTACTTGTAGCAACAACAAAGGTGTTTTTTTTTTGGTATGAAACGGTATTTTATATATTATATTATACTTATATGTATGGTTTGATTAAATTATGTTTTTTTAATTCAATATTTTGCCCTTTAGTTTTATGATTAGAAGTAGCACTATTTATTAAATTCACTTTATTTTAAATGCTAGGTATATACAAATGTATGTATGTATAGGATATGCTTTACATAAAGTGTAATAGCGAATTGTGTTTAAGTATAAATTAGGTTTAAGTAAATGCAACGCGATCACGACCCAAGAGCAACTGCCCGAAAGTTAAAGAACAATCAAAGGTTATGCATTCCACAATTATTTCACTCAAGGGTGTTTTATTAGGTGCACCCTCCGGTGCATTTGAAAAAGGGCAAGAGCTAGTTTTACACGTAAACAAACTTTAAAGTCAAGATTATTACACGCTTTCCAGGCAAACAAAATTACATATATTTTCCAATGGTAAAATAGCAAAAAACACCAAATATGTTAGCGTCTTTAAATTAAACGAATTTAGAATTGTACAATGATGGAAATTAACAACACTGCAGCCGCCGCACATTGGGTTGAAATTGCTAAAAACGGCTCTTAATTCAGCCGTTAAGCATAACAATTATTTTTTCATTTCGTAGTATTAAATGGGTCATTGGTAGGTAAAAAAATCATTTTTGAAAAAAAAAAATTTTTTAACTCCAGGGATATCCGTTTGTCTGCCTGTATGAATATTGAAATTGCTTTTCAAACTCCACCTTTAAAGATAAATAAATGAAATTTGGCACATATAATTTTTTAAGTTTAGTAACTCAGAATACAAAAATTCAACGGAATCGGTAAATGATTTCGTATAACTCCCATACAAAACTTTTCCGGAAATAGGCCATATTAATCCTTATTTATTAGAAAAGTTTTTATTAATATTAATATTTATAATAAATTTACATTTTATTTTTAATATTATTAATATTTATATTCGCTGTCACTAAAATATATGTCATCGGAATTATGTTCTTTAGAAATTTTAGGTAATATTAGAAGCTCCAATACCTGCTGTGGTAACACGCTACTTCTCTTTTTGTAATGTTTGCTTATATTACTTATAATAGGATCAGAACTTATTAAAAATCTATTAAAAATATCTTCATTGAACTTTTCACGACTGCATTTCCGTAAAAAATGTTCTCTGTATGATTTAAAATTTTTATTGCGAGCTTCCTGTGCTTCCTCCGATAATTGACCAATAGGTAACAGTACATGTGTTATAATCTCCGAACCATGTATTAATAATTTATGTAAAGTGGGAGACATGTTACACCATGGGTATTTTCCAACAAAGTATTTTGCGGACGATAAAGTAAAACTTCTAAATTTTTCAACATAAATCTGATGACCACACGATACAGCAACTAAAATGGTATGCAACTTTTTGATCAGTTCAACGTCGATTTTTGTAATTTCCGCTGAAACTTAGGGATTTTGGAAAAAAAGTCTGGCTGTATTCTCGTCATTTAAGTTCCCAAGCCCTGGTTTTCGCTGGTCAACTATAAGTCCGCTTTTTTGTCTGAACTCAACCTGTATTCTTGATCTGGTTTCATTCACTATCTTTTTTTGATTCGGACCTTGATTGCCATTTTTTGATTGGAATTTTATATGAGGATTGTACCTTTTAATTAATTCAGTCTGCAAAAACTTTCTTTTATTATCAATTCTTATAGAGTTTGCGTTTTTCATTATATTATAAAGCTCTCTTCGGGAAGTTTAAATACCAGAATTTGTTTCTTAGATTAGAAGTTTAAAGTATTGGATTTTTTTTCTGTACCATGTAACGAGTAGTGCTTGTTCAAATCACATTTAGACAATAACACAACAGTTTCAAAATAAACAGTCGCCTCTGTACTCTAGTTTGAGAATATCTAGGTCTTTAAATAGTGAATTTGAATTGAACATGGTTAATATCTTTTTGACAGTGAATTTCTTCACTACTTAACATTATTTCTAAATTTCAAAAATCATTTGTACAAACTTTTACCTGTTAAAAACTAGACTTAAACCGCTTTGTAGAAGGTAACGAAACTTTGCATAAATCTGTGCAAAAAATTTCTATAATACAAAATTTTTTTACTTCCCCCCGTTTGGCTGTAAGAAATGAATAATGAAAACAAGTAAAGCGTTATATTCGGCTGTGCCGAATCTTTGACACCCTTCACATTGGACCTTCGAAACCCCAAACTTTTTTTATTTATGAAATATTTTCAAATTTTAAATAAATTCTCTTAGAATGACTAGGAAAGCTGTAGGGAATTTTACCCTAATTTTGAAAAATTTTAAAATGCAATCCCTTTAGGGGGTGGAGATAGCGGCTAAGTATGTTAAAGGAAAATGTTTGTATAGAAAAAAAAAAAGTAAGAACGATATATTCGGCTGTGCCGAATCTTTGATACCCTTCACATTGGACTTTAGCGGTTGGTTTTCCGAACAGTGGGTGCTGATAAATTTTTTATCAGTAGTTGATATTGGGTCTGGACTTAAAACAGTGATTGTAGTGAGTAAGTGATCTGAAAATATTTAATTTTTGTTTTTATTTATTATTATATGCAACAATATAGAATATCTTATAAATGAGAGCATTAGAATCTGATTCGGTATACACATTAAACACTATAACACATACATACATTAATCAATAAATAGACAAAATTTAACAATAAAAAACTGAGTTGTACTCAATTTATATAACATGGTTATTAACAAGAATTTACATACAAAATTCAGAAAAAAAAACGATAAAATATTTTTAGATCATAAAAGTAAAAGATGGATTGTTTCAAACATTTATGCGTACTGCGTCATTAATAGTTTTTTAAATTTTGTTGCGTCGCTAATGGGTTGAATGCTTGTAGGTAGATACATAGTTCCAGAGATATATCATGTAAATTAAAAATGGATTAAAAGATGCGCTTTTCTTATATATAAAAGTTTGGATGCTATTATTTCTTGCGGACGTCGTAAATGTTAGTTTTTGATAAAGATATTTGGGTTCCCCTTGTAGAACCGATTTTGTGCAATAACAGTAAACTTTTACATTTTATATAGTCATCAAGATATATTCCAAGAAGTCGTTTAGATGCACTTGCGAACCTATGTAAACCAAAGACAAAACGCGCTATATTGTTGAAGGAAGTGTTAAGCTTTCGTTTACCATTAGCATTGCAGCGCTCAAAGACTTCAGAGCATTAGAGAAGGTTTGTTATTAGGTAGCACTTTGCTAATGTCATCCTGTAAAATACTGGGTCTTCCATAAACTTCTCAACATACCATATATTCTACCACATGATTGGTTTACGTGGTCTGACGAAGTAAGCCTTTGATTGAAAACAACATTCAAATTTTTGGCCGAGTTAACAACATCAATTTTATGACCACCAAGACTCATTTCCATATTATCGGCAACTTGCACTCCCTTATTGCCTATAATTAAGCATTTATTTATTAAGACGTACATAAGCCGTTTGCCTTTGCCCATTGGTATATTCTGTTAAGATCCAGGTTTACATTACTAACTTGTTGCCGCATAGTTGTCTTGGTGCAATCAATGTGTAACTGGACGTCATTCGCGTGCATATGTGTGTATGTTCGTATGCTTGATCTGAAGAGGAAGATCATTTGCATACAATGAGTATAAAAGTGGACCAAGAATAGACCCCTGAGGGACACCTCTAAATACATCCAAGTGACTGGATATATTTATTGATTAATTTCAATTACTTTAATACATACATAAGTATATACATACAAACATGCATTTGTACATAACAAAAAGTAGCTTCCTTGTGTCCCGTTCTCCTTTTGGTGCATGCAAACTTCTGACTGCACTTTGTTGTTGTAATGTTCAACAAATTGTTGTGAATTTCGTTACGTTTAAATCAAATTTTAGTGTGGATTCCAAAAATATGTAACGGTGCAGATTGCGATGTGTACGGCATTTATGTATTTTGTATGGATTTATGTAAGTATGTATGTAGAAAAGAAAATATGTACATATGTAAATATATAATTAGGCATGAAGTAATATTAATATACACTTATGTGTACAGTACATATGCATTTACTTATGTATGTATTCCCGTAGGTTAATGTTAATGGATCTACACTTACTTGGCGGTTGATGAAAGGATTTTTCTGGGGGGTTTAAGGGTAGGTGTCCTGCTAGATCCGGTTGGAAGAACCAGAATTGTTGGGGTGAGAAGGGGAGTTGATCTGTTTTCGCGTAGGGTGTATTTCATATTTATAATTACACTTAATTTTACCTTTTATTACTTGTAGCAACAACAAAGGTGTTTTTTTTTTTGGTATGAAACGGTATTTTATATATTATATTATACTTATATGTATGGTTTGATTTAATTATGTTTTTTTAATTCAATATTTTGCCCTTTAGTTTTATGATTAGAAGTAGCACTATTTATTAAATTCACTTTATTTTAAATGCTAGGTATATACAAATGTACATATGTATGTATAGGATATGCTTTACATAAAGTGTAATAGCGAATTGTGTTTAAGAATAAATTAGGTTTAAGTAAATGCAACGCGATCACGACCCAAGAGCAACTGCCCGAAAGTTAAAGAACAATCAAAGGTTATGCATTCCACAATTATTTCACTCAAGGGTGTTTTATTAGGTGCACCCTCCGGTGCATTTGAAAAAGGGCAAGAGCTAGTTTTACACGTAAACAAACTTTAAAGTCAAGATTATTACACGCTTTCCAGGCAAACAAAATTACATATATTTTCCAATGGTAAAATAGCAAAAAACACCAAATATGTTAGCGTCTTAAAATTAAACGAATTTAGAATTGTACAATGATGGAAATTAACAACACTGCAGCCGCCGCACATTGGGTTGAAATTGCTAAAAACGGCTCTTAATTCAGCCGTTAAACATAACAATTATTTTTTCATTTCGTAGTATTAAATGGGTCATTGGTAGGTAAAAAAATCATTTTTGAAAAAAAAAAATTTTTTTAACTCCAGGGATATCCGTTTGTCTGCCTGTATGAATATTGAAATTGCTTTTCAAACTCCACCTTTAAAGATAAATAAATGAAATTTGGCTCATATAATTTTTTAAGTTTAGTAACTCAGAATACAAAAATTCAACGGAATCGGTAAATGATTTCGTATAACTCCCATACAAAACTTTTCCGGAAATAGGCCATATTAATCCTTATTTATTAGAAAAGTTTTTATTAATATTAATATTTATAATAAATTTACATTTTATTTTTAATATTATTAATATTCATATTCGCTGTCACTAAAATATATGTCATCGGAATTATTTTCTTTAGAAATTTAAGTTAATATTAGAAGCTCCAATACCTGCTGTGGTAACACGCTACTTCTCTTTTTGTAATGTTTGCTTATATTACTTATAATAGGATCAGAACTTATTAAAAATCTATTAAAAATATCTTCATTGAACTTTTCACGACTGCATTTCGGTAAAAAATGTTCTCTGTATGATTTAAAATTTTTATTGCGAGCTTCCTGTGCTTCCTCCGATAATTGACCAATAGGTAACAGTACATGAGTTATAATCTCCGAACCATGTATTAATAATTTATGTAAAGTGGGAGACATGTTACACCATGGGTATTTTCCAACAAAGTATTTTGCGGACGATAAAGTAAAACTTCTAAATTTTTCAACATAAATCTGATGACCACACGATACAGCAACTAAAATGGTATGCAACTTTTTGATCAGTTCAACGTCGATTTTTGTAATTTCCGCTGAAACTTAGGGATTTTGGAAAAAAAGTCTGGCTGTATTCTCGTCATTTGAGTTCCCAAGCCCTGGTTTTCGCTGGTCAACTATAAGTCCGCTTTTTTGTCTGAACTCAACCTGTATTCTTGATCTGGTTTCATTCACTATCTTTTTTTGATTCGGACCTTGATTGCCATTTTTTGATTGGAATTTTATATGAGGATTGTACCTTTTAATTAATTCAGTCTGCAAAAACTTTCTTTTATTATCAATTCTTATAGAGTTTGCGTTTTTCATTATATTATAAAGCTCTCTTCGGGAAGTTTAAATACCAGAATTTGTTTCTTAGATTAGAAGTTTAAAGTATTGGATTTTTTTTCTGTACCATGTAACGAGTAGTGCTTGTTCAAATCACATTTAGACAATAACACAACAGTTTCAAAATAAACAGTCACAATTAAAACAAACAAAAAGAAAGTTAAAAAACAATTATTGCCGTTTCTAACTATGTTAAAAGTACTTAAAATTATACATACCCAAAATTTCAAAATGGAAGAACCACTTCCATTACTTATTAAAAGGCTAGATGGCTGTTGCTCCAAAAGAACATATTAGCCTCTCCAATGAGTCATATGTTAATTTACCAGTATTGCATACGGACCTTCAGTTTGGAACTGCTGCATAATAATATTAAAAATAAGAATATTTATAATGAGAAAATTAACAAAAAACAACAAAACTACATACCAAACATATGTATGTATGTACACATGATTAATACAGTGAGTGCATTGCTAAGCATACACGATTTTTTCTTTGATGTAAAATTGAAAAACTATTTTTTTTCGGTCTTATCGCAAAAAACCCGCAAAATATTTTTATATGATTTGTAAGTAGACATATCAGAGAAAACTATAAAAGAAAATTTTTTACCCAAGCTTGCCCAAACCGAATTTGAATTTCTACTTAAAAGTGAAAAATGATTGTTTTTTAGAGCAATTTTCAAAAAAATATTGAAAATATTTCTACAACAAAAACATTTAACTGGGATACATTTTTAACTGAGGTTGAAGGTTCCATTGTCAAAATATTTCTTTTATACTATTAAAATATAAAAATTTCAATAAAAAAATTCTTTTTTTTCAATTTTCACCACTGTTTTCAAAAACTTAAAAAAAGTTCAACTTTAACAACGCATAACTCGAAAATAAAATAACATAGGAAAATTAAAAAGATTGTTAGTGATGCACAATTTTGTTTACTATAACCTGTAATTTATTACTTTTTAAAAATATTAATTTTCAATTTTCAATTAAGAGCCATTTTTGGGAATTTCAACCCAACGTGCGCCGCCTTCAATATAATTAAGTAGCTAACTGCATGGCAATGATTCAGCCAGCTGCATTGGTAGTCGTGTAGCTGTGTTGCTTGCTGTCGTATATGTGCTTAAGGCATTAAGCGAATTGATTGTTTTTCATTTAAAATTTGCCAAAGAAGTATTGTTTGAAGGCAGCTTATGTTCAAAAAACAAACGCAGTAGCGAACGTTGCTAATAACCTAGTTATAAGGTAAAAATACTCACATACGTATTTTATTGATGAGAAAATGAAACCATGTTGAAATTAAGAGAACTGTACGAAAAAATATTCTTTTAAAAATGTTTACAAATTTTAAATTATTGATTGTATACAGAAAACTTCCAGTTAATTTTTTAAATTTAATATATTTTGTTTTTGTTTTTTGGACAGAATAACTTGTGCCTTCGGGTTTAAAAATTATTTTTTTCATTAGGAACAATTATATTGTAACCGATGTGACCATATTACTCACCTAATTGAATTTAATTCAATCATTAAAAATATGTTAGCTAAAAAAGCTATGATAAACAAGCATGGTATGTTTCTGCTAACAATGTCAACTACAGTATTCTACTGTGAGCGGTATGACTTTTTAGTTAAAAAGAGCTTACGCAAAAGCATGTTTTTTTTATTTATTTTTTTTTCATATAACAAAGTGGTTTTGTCAAACAAAAAATTTAATTAAAAAAATAGGTTAAAAAAGGGGAGCACATTATCTAGTATTTCGATATACATACGTCTTAGGTTCTTTTACACGTAAGTTGAAATTTTTTACTTGAAGGTAAGGAATACTTCTACAGCGATATTTTTAAGTTTTTGTACAAATTTTTTTTAAGAAAAATAGTTAGTTGTCGAATTCAAATATTAAATATGGTGAGAAACACTTAAAAATATAAAATAAATTAAACAAATTATGCTTTATCTAATATATTTTACATAATGCGATCTTTAAAAAAAATCCTTAAAAAAAATTTGAAAGGTCACATCCATCACCGTATTTTAGTAGCCATTGCGAATACCAGTTTTTTTTAACTTAGTGTTAGGGTCGGGATATTCCTTTACCTAACTCTCGTGTGTGTTTCCAAATAAAACGCAACTGGTTTATTGCTTAACTTAAATAACAATAACCTGTTTTATTGAATTCAATCTTATAACTAAAAAACTAACGGCTAACAAAAGTATTTCAGGTATGTATGTATACTACATATAAGTAAATATGTATTTTAAAAGGAATCCGCTATGTTGGGGCGAATTAAAGTTACATGGAAAAACAAATTAAAACCTCTTCATGAGGAAGAAAGAAGAACTTATAAAAGTTCGAAACTAAGAGAAAAAAAAGTAAATATAAAGATAAATATAAAGAGATTAATAAATGAAGTAATTATCTTATTAATTTTTGTTGAACATGGTTTAACATACTTCCGGGCAACTTAGCGGCAGCTGCAGCCATGCCATAGGCCAGATATGACCCAGCCGAAAAGTAAATATTGAGCTTTTGGCAGGGTTTCCGTAAATTGGACGGTTTTGTTCGTCATAAATATATCCAAAGTGCGTTGACCAATTACACCGTCTATTTCCCGACACTGTCAAAATCGGGATGAGCTAGGGGCCCGATTCCCTGAAAGTGCGCTCGAAGTTTAGTGTCCTCGATCGGAGGGGGGTCCTCTATACGCGGCTCTTTCTCTTCTAACTTCCATCCCGCGATAGGGACGTAAATCTTACGGGGCGCATATGTTGGCATGACCTGGAATGAGCCAAAGTATCGGCCGCTCACCATAAAATCGGGTGAAAACTCGGGAAATATGTTTGCCATACTCCTTTTGAGAAATGAGGACTTAGCTTTGGGGTCTAAAAGAACGTAAACCACATGGGATTTCCTGGATGAATCAAGTCGACTCTGACAACAGGAAGTATTAGATTCTTCTGGACGTACGGGATCGTGGGTAATTACATTGATAGAAGCGACGCTGTTTGGGGAGTGTGGGTTTCTGTCAAGTTTCCTGATAAAACGTTTTCGGCATCATCGGCTACAATCTCTTCCTCGAAGCTTGACGAGATTGCGCCATGGGGGAGCTCTCGGTGTAGCATAGAGTGATGTTTTGCACCGCAGATGGCACAGCGAATTGCTGAGCGACAGTCTGGTCGTGCATGCGTGTGCGCTAGGCAGTTTAAACAATAATTCCACTTTCGGACGTAAACTCGTCTTTCATAGATGGATTTACCCACAAAGACTTTGCAGTGCCGAACAGCATGTTTTTTAGGCATAGGTTGCACCGTGGCGTGTTAAGAGCTAGAGGAAGAAAAAAAGAAGATATATACCATGCTATTAGGTAATTTGTATTGCGACTTGTCTTATAAGTTATTGTAAATGTTCAACAGGAAGGTTTGGAATTAGCGGAAGTGGGTAAAATACATAGTTTGGATATTGAATGTATTACATTCCCATTTTGAGTTTTTATTTCTGCTATGCGTACGTTGTTATCCTTGCCACGGATTACTCTCATTATGCGTCCGAGATGCCACTCCGTGGGGGGTAGCAGGTCATCTTTGACTACAAAAAAGTCATTAGGTTGAAGATTATGCTGTTGAGTCCTCCATTTCACTCTTCTTTGAAGTTCAGTGATATATTCGTTTTTCCAACGACGAGCGAAAAAATGTTGAGTTGCCTTTAGACGATTCCACCGTTTAATGTAGTTCAAATTCTCCAACGGGGGGTCTTCATTAGCTTCAAGTCGGGAAATTATTGATGCTCCTCTTAAGAAGTGATCAGGAGTCAAAGGTAGTAGTTCTGTAGGGGTTTCGATTAAAGGAGACATTGGGCGCGAGTTTAATACAGCCTCAATACTGCATAATATGGTGGCGAAATTTTCGAACGTAAATGTAAGAGTACCAGCTATCTTTTTTAGATGTGATTTTATGCTCTTTACAGCGGCCTCCCAGAGGCCACCCATGTGAGGTGCATAAGGAGGTATAAATGACCACCTAAAACCATGCACGCTGTACTTTTCTATCCAGGCTTTTTCTGCAGTTCTAAGAAATTCGTGAGGGGCCTTACGTAGGGCTATGCTGGCTCCCAGAAAATTTCGACCATTATCCGAAAACACAGTTTTAGGGAAGCCTCTGCGTTCCGTGAACCTGGCGAAGCAGGCCAAAAAGGCGTCTGTAGAAAGCTCCGAACATGCTTCTAAGTGGGAAAGCATTTAAATACGGCTGCGTAGCATTTGGTGATTTTTGATTTCCGTAAATTAGAGCATTTCATGTTGAACGGCCATGCAAAGTCTACTCCTGTAAAAGTAAAGGGCAACGCAAAATTCACTCTTTCCGCGGGAAACGCAGCCATTAATTATTATTAATTTAACTCTATGTTTGTATATAGTACAGACTTTGCAGCTTCGAATGCATTTTCGTACTAAATTCTTAAGTTGAATGAGGTAAACCCCTGTCGAACAGCTCTTAGCATAATATGGGGCTCTGCATGAAGCAAAATCTTGTGAGTAAATGTCATAAAGAGAGTTGCAAATCAGGATTTTTCAGGAATGATTACAGGGTGACACCCTTAGTAGCTTTATTCTGAATTACTAAGTCTACCTCCAACCCTTAGTAAACCATCTTGGTCGAGAAACGGACACAAGTTAGGAATAATTCACTGCTAAAGTGACGGTTCCGAGTTCGATTAAGAAAACGGAAGCAGTAATTTATAACTCTTAAGGCTCGAGCAAAGCAGCCAGGTGGGTCCATGCCACCATAGTTTATCCTTAATGAGTTACTGCGGGTAACAGCCACGAGTCGACGATGTCGGCAGGGTTGTCTTCCGTTCTGCCATGTTTCCAGATGCTGTTACTGCATATACAAATAATCTTAGCTACGCGATTTGCGACGAAAGTTTTAAGACTGTTTGGGAAAACGTGGTATTTCCTATAAGCTGCTTAACCAATTTTGATAGCAAGACTGCTCCACACAGCTCGAGTTTCGGTACAGTAGTCTTTTTTATAGGAGCTACCTTCGTTTTGCCAGAGTAGGTTACAAAACACTTGACCGTTCGAATCTGCTGTTCGCATATAAACTGAACGGCAATACGCCCTTTCTGATGCGTCACAGAAACCATGAATCTGTATTTTGTGTGTTGGTGTGAATTGTACCCACCTTGGTATTCTTAGTGGAGATATTTCTGGTAGAGATATAAGAAATGAATCCCATTTTGCAGCGATTGGCGGGGGATTAAAAAATCTTCATCTAGAAGATCCTCCCGGGCAAAGTTATTCAGGAGAGAACAGTCATTGGTCATGATTTTCTACATGGGAAAGCCTGCTAAATTCAAAGCCTTTATAACTTGACTTTGTTTCTATCTTGCTTCATCCAGACTGTGTCCTCCTGACAGGATATCATCCACATAGATTTCGCTCTTTAAAACTGTGGACGCTTTCGGAAAATAATTTTTGCATTCCTCGCTAAACTGTTGTAGAGTTTTTATGGCTAAAAACAGTGCGCAGTTGATCTCAAAGGTAACTGTTGTCGTCTGCTATGATTTTATAAAACTATCCGTCTCATTACGGAATAAAACTCGTTGGTACTGTCGATCCGCTTCATGAACGCATATTTGACGGAACATCTTCTCTATGTTGCCCGTAAACACGTACTTAAAGTAGCGCCACCTGAGCACTGTATGCATAAAATCGGATTGAAGAGCGGGCCTTGGTAAAGCACATGGTTTAGTGAGAGTCCGCTAGTTGTCTTCTTTGATGCATTGAACACCACTCTAATCTTTGTGGACTTACTTTCAGGTCGTAAAACTGCATGGTGTGGAAGAATCCGGAAGAATCGGAGAATCCCCAAGAGTCTTCTCTATTCTGTGATATTGAGCTAAAGCACTATTTCTGACTGACGCCTAGTAGTGGTTTGATAGAAATTTTCGCAATACACGTCCGATTTTTTGACGGTTAGATCCCTTTTGACCTCTGCAAGCTCCCAGAATTTCATGATTTTTTCATGAAGAAGCAAATTATTAGATGTCAGCACGGCAGTAGAATACGCATTTATTTTATTTGGCTTACTTGACCCCAACAGGTACCAACCAAAATGTGAATCCCTTGCTTCAAGGTTACCAGATATATTTTGACGTACCCCTTGCAGATTAATCAGGGGTAAATAGTCGCTACCTATGATCATATCGATAGCATAAGTTTGGTAAAATTTTGGATCAGTAAGGGTTAGACTCTGAATTGTTCTAAAGTTTTCAATCTCAATACGACTCGTTGGTAGCAGATTGGCTATTTTTGGGGCTACTTTTGTCAAAACATTTATCTTAAAATTTAAAATTCTAGACTTCACCTTAACGAGACATTTTCCCTTGGAACTCCCTACAACTGTTCCGCCAAATCCTGATATTTGACTTGAATGTTTCTCAATTGGGAGTTTAAGTTTTTGTTGAATGCTTGTAGTAATAAAACTTCTTTTCGCCCCCGTGTCTAAGAGTGCTCGAATAGGGAGTTATTCTTCCTCCTTTTCAATGTGAATCAGCGCGACTCTATTTATTTATCCCAATGTCTTTGCAATTCTTGCTTTTTAACCTCCAGATACGCAGCCGAGCTATCAGTGGGGCAAACCCTTTCGAAGTTGCTGCAAAAACTTTGCAGTGTTAAATCAAATTTACACCTTCTCTTTGAAGATGACATAACGATTTCGCTGACCTAAAGGGCTAAATTCCACACAAAATTATTTTGTGCCAAAGTTAAAGTTTGAATCGCAACACCCTTTCTTTTCGTATGCACTAGTACTTGAGGTACGCTTTCTAAATGTATTTTAAAAATAACACTTTACTGAAGTATTTATCAATTCCAAAAATATTTATTTGTAATAAGTAACAAAAAAAATTGTTAATATACATACATAAAATACATACATAAGTGAGAATTGCAAATAAAAACAAACTAAACAAAAAAAAAAAAGAAACGGTTAATGAGTAACAGTATTCGCCGTGACAGTGGGACTAATAGTCGAAATGCTTACATTGTGTTAAGCTCCGCAAGCGCTAGCAATGGAAACATTAGAAACTATTTAAGTGCAAAACCAAAAACAATTTCAAACAATTTGAGTGCAAGGGCTCCTAACTTTAATAAATATACTGAACAAGGAACAAACTTAGCCCAATCTATTTTTAAAAATTATAAAGGAAATACTGAGGTGCCATCCTCGTCGCACTTATTTTTATCAAGTTCTGGAGCTGTGCAACAGCTGATAAAGGCGCATTAAGCCCAATTTCTGCGTGTGCTCCTAAGACCCAGGTAGGAATGAACCGCTACGTAAAAGTTTCTTAAAGAGGAAGAAGCCCTAAGTCGGCAGAAGCATCTCAACCTGCGAAAATTTTAAAATATGATAACAGGCCAAAATCATTTTGCCATTTTACAAGAGGATAATGATGGCCTCGTTACGTTAAAAGACCTTTTAGCCACCTCCAATTTATATGAGAGAGAAAAACTCTAATGATATCATCAAGTTCTTAGTCGGTTTAAGTGGGGAAAACAAATTTTATGTAAGTAACATTAAACGCGGTAACATATATGAAACAAAAAAAACGCTTACCGCAACAGGGTTTCAGAGCTTGGAAAACTTAAAAAAAATTCTATACTCACCAACTTAAAAACGCTAAAGGCCTGCAGGTAGTAATAAAAGGTATTGACTCAAATGTTGACCCGGAAGAGATAAAGACCAGTTTGTGCAGCAAAGGGTTTAAAGTTAGAGCTATATCAAATATTAGGAACAGGGAAAAATACCCTCAACCAATATTCCGGGTGGAGCTTAGGCCGGAGGTATTTTAATTTAAAAAAAATATGAAAATCACCCCATATATGATTTAAGATATATTATGCACCGAAGAGTTACAGTGGAGGTGCCACATAAGCGATCTGGACCCGTACAGTGCTTATGCTGCCAAGAATATGGCCACACTAAAGCTTATTGTAAGTTGCCTATTGTTTGTGTTGTGTGTGGGGACCTGCATGTTACAACCAAGTGTGACAAACCAAAAGATGATCCTAGGGTGAAGAAGTGCAGCACTTGTGGTGGAAACCACACTGCCAACTATAGAGGTTGCCCTGTTTATGACGTAGTTAGACGCTCATCCAAGCCGAAAGTAGCTCCTGCCCCTCCCCAGTCATTAAATATGCAAACTACAAATATGCCTCCATTAGCACAGACAACTACAAGCGAAGTTTCTTCCGATAACGTATTAAAGTTAAATCAGCCCAAAGCACGTAAGCCTGCCCAGCCACCAATACATCAAGAGGTGCCAACAAACGACCCAACTGGTTCAAATTTTATCCACCTAGAAGCCGTAATTGACAATATGGTTAAGCAATTTACGCAGATCATGGCACAAATGGCTGGCATGATGCAAGAAATGCAGTCTGCTCTTTTGCAGGCTATGCTTACAAGGGCATGAACTGCCTTAGGGTTTGTTTTTTTTTTAGAACGCAAACGGCATCCGCCAACGCAAAAACCAACTCCAATATTTTTAAACACACCAAAACATTTATATAATGTGACATCTAGAGCGCTATTCATATTACGATTCAAAGGATCCCAGGGAAAGATCATGTGAAGGCTCGGCTATACTAATCAAATCAATAATTAAACACCAATGGTTAGGTGGCATCTCCGAATGCTATATCGTTATTTCGTTGGTTTATTCTCCACCCAGATTCTCCATAACGAAGAATCAGTACAACAGTTTTTACAAATCTTTAGGTCCCCGCTTCATAGCTGCTTGAGACTATAATGCTAAACACACCTGCTGGGGCTCCCACTTAATTAGTCCCAGAGGTCGTATCTTGTATGATTCCGTGTCTTAAATAGGACTTTTTGTTATTTCTACTGGATAACCAACCTATTGGCTAACCGACCACAATAAAATTCCACACATAATAGATTTTGGCGTAGCAAAAGGTATATCCCCAGAGCTTATTGAGGCACAATCCTCTTTGGATTTAACTTTTGACCACTCACCCACAATTATCACCATTTGCAGTCTTCACCAAATAGCAACTAGTGATTTCTTCTTATCTTAAAGAGTAAAAAATATATCAGCACTCACTGCTCGGGAGAAATTTTTTTTTCTTCATATTTTTTTATTATTGAATCTTCGCTAATGGAAAAAAGTATTCAAATCTTAAAACTATGTAATTGATATTAGTCCAGTCAGTACCATACCAAAATTTAAGTTCTCATAATAAGGTAAATTAGTTTAAATAGTTTCATCTGTGCAATAGTGTCCCTTCTTTACAGACGAGAGTGCCCACTATGTTGCAAGATGTTTCGAGCGAGCAGATTTGGAGTTTCCAGCTTGTTTAAATACTTGTTCACATAGTTAAGGATTTCGCATTTAACTAGCAGAACTTGTAGATCCTTGTGTATGTTGCTGTTTTTAATATACCAATGAGCACCAGTTATCATTCTTAGGATTTTGTTTTGACGGCGTTGAATTTTTTCTATGTTGGATGCGGAAGCAGTGCCCCATAATTGTATACCGTAGTACCGAATTAATTTCAAAATCGATTTGTATAGTAGAAGTTTGCAATCAAGACGAAGCACAGTTTCTGCCAATTATCCAATCGTCGATTTCCTGAGGAGTTTTTTCGGGAGACATATGACTAAAAACTCCTCAAAAAATCGACGATTGCCTGAGTATCCCAAATGAAAACATTAAAGAAGCCGTTGAAAATGCTGCATCTACATACCATCAGGCCAAATACAACAAAATTTTTTCTGTCGATGTTAAAGAGCTTTTATCTGAAAAACGAAGAGCGTGAAGAGAATGGCAACAGCATAGATCACCCCAAATTAAAACTAAGCTAAAAGAGTGTACAAATTGATTAAAAAACTTGCTATAGCTACGCAGAATTGCATCAGTTAAGGATTATTTGGAAGGTCTAGATGCGGCTCCTCAAACAAATTATTCTCTATGGCGATCAGCCAGGCGTCTCAAAAGACCCGTAATCGCAAAACCACCACTGCGCAATCTAAGAGGATGCTGGGCTAGAAATGACGAAGCAAAATGCGATCTGCTTGCAAGCCATTTAAGAATCATGTTCACTCCCAATACATGCACTGACGTGAGGGAATTACCACCTGTTATTGCTAGACGCCCTATAGAAAAACGTTTCCGATATTCAGATTTGGTAAAAGCTATTGCTAACTTAAATGATAAAAAAAAAGTTCCTGGCGTTGATAACATAAGAAACAAAATGCTTTTAGAGCTACCTTTTACAGCAAAAAGAATAATTATTTTTATTTTTAACGCCATAATACGGCTTGAACATTTCCTACTAATATGAAAAGTTGCCTTAGTAAAGATGATTCCTAAGCCTGGTAAAGATCCTTCGAAGTTTGAGTTTTATAGGCCTATAAGATTGTTACCAACTATTTCAAACTGTTTGAAAAGCTCCTTAAAAACAAGCTGACTCCGATCCTGAATGAATACAACTGCATCCCAGCTCACCAATTTGGCTTTAGAAGTCAACATAGCATAATCGAACAAACTCACAGACTAAGGGCAGGTTATAAGAAAAACCTTTGAAGAAAAGAAGTACTGCTCCGCGCTTTTTATTTATGTCTCTTAAGCTTTCGATAAAGTGTGGCACGAAGGCCTGTTAAACAAACTAAAGCTAAACCTTCCCGCTAATATTTTCAACCTTTTAGAAAAGTACATAACCGGTCAACAATTTATGATCAAAAAGGGAAGCCAAATAAGTTTTTCCCAACCAATAGCACCTGGCGTACCTCAAGGGAGTATACTATGTCCAATTTTTGTAATTTTTTTGTTAAAAAAAGTCGTTTATACAGAGTAGAAATATGGTATAAGGTGTAAAGGTATGTCAAAAATATAAATTCATTATTTAAAATCTAAAACATGCAACCCTTATTCTAGGGAGAATTAGGTCGGGGAGGACTCATCAATTTGTTGCGACTAGCAAACTTTGGCTGGTGTAGTTCTTTGACCATTCTCACCTAATACTCATTACTAAATTTATTTAAAGAGTCCATAAAGCCGAAATATTTCATAAAGGGGGAAAAATGGTAGCGATACCAAAAACAACCGGGCTATTACATGTATGAAAATTTTTGTGATATATTTAATTGCAAATTACACTGGTCAAATAATGAGGAGGTTGATGGACCCACCCTACCATGGTCCTTTTGCGGCAGACACAACTTATTAAAAGAACCCCAAACATCAACATTATCTCGTCACAATTACCACCAAGGAAAACTCAAGTTTATTTCTCTAGCACATTTTGCATCATGTACTTTATTCAAAAATTTAATATCATATATCAAATATCATTCTTTGATCCTTAGGATAAATTTCTAATAGTATTTTAGTTCACATTAATTAAAGGTATATTAAATATTTTTTTTATTTTACTATCAAATTTACACAATTTAGGAAAAAAATGGGTAATTTTGAGCTTTTTTCTATATAATTTAGTCAACATAAATTTATTTTGTGCGTATATCAAGGGTTAAGAGCTTATATAAAATATTTTGTTTGTTTTTCTTTTTCGTTTGTTTAATTACAACTATAAACCGACTTAACGAAAGGTAAAATATCAAAACAAGCAAACAGAATCGTTTAACTAGGTTTGTTTTGATCAGTTGTTCCTTATATTTAAAAAACATACATAACGATAGTTAAATAGGTAGCTTTCTTTTTCGCACGCATCTAAATTAACAAGGGCGTTATTTGATCTTTCATGTAACAAAAGTAAAAGGTAATTTACATTCTTACTTTCCATTTCTTTTTTTGATTTTCGGTTTTATAAAATAATCAACACTGTTTTGTTTCTTTTAATAATTTTCTTAGGGACACATTTATTTACACAATTTTTTTGATTTTCGGTTTTATAAAATAATCAACTCTGTTTTGTTTCTTTTAGTTTCAAAGTAAGGGAATTCAATAGACTCTGTGTTATACACTGAGTTGAGAAAAAAAATTTAAATTTAATCATTAACACCATTTAAGGGAAAAAATTGCCAAACTATTTTAACTGCAACAACTATATATATACGAATATATGTGTGTGCATGTTTATGAAAAAAAAAAAACGATCAAAACAATGTTGATGTTAAATGAAGCAAAAGTAATAAATCTGCAACATTATGAGGTGTTAATGAGCGTATAATGTTTCCAACTAAAATGTTGTCGTATAATTACATACCACAAATTTTATTAACATTTAGCAAAGTAAACACCATCATAATGAGGCAGAATAAAGACAAAAGAATAAATAATAAATCGTACTCACCAGCAACATTGAAGGCCGCCAAGCTGCAGCGCCGCAAATCTTTCTTATTTCGTTTACATACGTGTTTGGTTCTCTTTGTCTTTAATGTACCTTTTTGTCATACTTTTTGCTTTCTCTATCTCTTATAAAACCGAAATATAACAAAGTTATAAAATTTATAGGTGTAATCTCTTTTACTTAGATCACAGTGTAACGCGTACCTGGAAATTTTAAACGAATTTTTTTTATATGAATTTTAGAATTAAAATTTAATATCTGTATATTAAAGATCGCGTAATAAAAGGAATTTTTTTTTAAGCTTGGTTTTTTTCTTGCCTTAACAATATACAAAATCACGACACGTTACCACTTGGTATTTGCACTTTTTAGAATATAAATCAATATTTAAAAATAAAATTAATACAAATATTTCTTTCAAAAACGTTGTCTTCTACGCACTTATCCGCACTTCTTGCCTCTTTGACAGGTGGTGAACACAATCGCTGGGATGGAAATTCCCGGACTCATATTGTATTATAAAAAAAATAAAACAAGGATTTTTACACAACATTTGGGGTTGATTTTATATTTTTACCTTATTCTGACAATCAAAGCCGCGGCCCTGACCGCTTTACGGTTGGCCTTTTCCAGGTTTTATTACCCTGCTTACGAAAAACCAGTGTGTTTCGGTAATGTGGGCGGTCGTTTTGTCCAGACAATTGCCGCCACGTGTTTTTTCCTTTCTGTAACAAAAATAGTGGACAGTAATTTTCGCCTTGTCCCAGTGGAGACTTTAAAAAAGTTGCAGCCTAATGAAATTTAACTGTACTCGGGATCGTTTTGAAAATAATTGTTTAAAACTATGGATTTTAAAGTATTCAACATTTTGAGGTTAAATTTCGTTTCCTTTAATTACCATTTATTGGTTTAGCGAAACTTAGTTGACGACGTCCGATCCGGGCAGAAGACAAAATGGAAAGACGCTTAACTTTGCTAAGTTAACGTGACTCGGTTTTTTGAAATTTTTATTATCTAAAAATTGCCGTTATTGGAAGTCTTTTTTTCGATTTTATTCTTTTTCTGTCTTTGTCTGGACGTTGAGAGAAAAGGGAAGACCCTGTAAGGCCATTATGGAAGTTTTGTAAAGGCACAAAACTTTTATACAAATTAAGGTTACCAGATCATAACTCCTTTAGATGGTATAATTAACTATGGAATAACCGCATATCGATTTTATTTGGAAGATAACGATAACAAAAATCATTGTTTCTTGGTTTTTGGTATTTTTCTTAAACATGTAATAAATAATAGTGTAAATTCAAACAAACTAGGTAGGTTTTACTACATTTTTGTATGTATTTATTATAATGTATAAAATTAAATAAAGAAGGGGTGTATGTATGTATGTATGTATGTTTGTATTTTATAGCTGGCCACACCAGTGGACCGATTTTTTTGAAATTTTTACAGGGAGTTATTTCAAGTCTGGAAGGAACAATAGGCTACTTTTTTTTGGAAACTATTGCTGCCACGCCCACAATACGCCCATTTGTGTGGGAAGGTTAGGTTATGAATTGTCTAACAAAATTACCCAACGCCATATTAATCAAACGCGTAGAGCTAAATACATAAAATTTATAACACGTGTTAAGCTTTACATGTTTGCTTAAATGCACATGAGTTTTTAAACATTGGGCCCGTAAAGGGATAAAAAGAGGACAAAAAGGGAAAAATCTGTAACCTACTATCTCTTGATGTATATAAGATAGAAACAAAATTTAAAAAGTTAAGCGTTTTCCTTAAGAAATAAATAGACAGGTATCTGGAGTTTCATTTTAAATTTTGGTCCGAAAGGCCGAAAAAAGCGGTTAAAATTACATTTTGGTACTTTTTGTTACTTTTATCATTACATTACATTACATTACATTACATTAAATTACATTACATTACATTACATTACATTACATTACATTAACATTATTCAAATTGCGTTCGGTAGGCCTTAAAAAATATTATTACGTTAATCGTACTTTTTTAATTTTGGACCCAAAAGGCTTTTCTCAGTATTCATAAAGACCCTAAAGAGGCTTCGTGCCAACTGCAACAGCACGTACCCCAAGTAGAGAAATGGGCAAAATTATTGGGAATAAAAATTAATGAGCAAAAATGTACTCACGTCACTTTTACTTTACGTAAAAAAACGTGCTCTCCAATCTTTATTAACAACCATATGGTGCCTCAACGATTTCAAACAAAATACCCTGGCATTTACCTGGACCGTCGCCTTACATGGAAGTCCCACATAGATGCGAAGTTGACGCAAATCGATTTTGAAACCAATTTGGTGCTACGGTATACAATTATGGGGCATTGCTCCCGCGTCCAACATAGAAAAAATTCAACGCCGTCAAAACAAAATCCTAAGAATGATAACTGGTGCTCCTTGGATCTAAAATTTAGTTGACTTAGTTAACTTTATTCTGTACGCATCTGACTTCTTCTCGATAAGTATTGAATCAGCTTTTAGATGACTCAAAAGTTACGCAGAAATGATGCAAAGGTTTAAGCTGTGTACGTGCAAAAAAAGAAAGAAAAAATAAAAATTAAAGTATAAGTCCCAGTAAAATAAACTTAAGGTTTTTTGTTTGTGCTCTTTATTAAGTACTAGCTGACCCGGTGAACTTCGTACCACCTGACAATTATTGAATACATGGATTTTTTTAAAAGAGTACAAAGTTTATTTAGTCAAATAGTTCATTGGAATATATTTACATATAAAGAAAACAAAAATTCAAACAGATTGCAAAAATAAGGCGTTTCAGGTAAAAGCTGTTAAGGAAGCTATTTTTTTTCGTGCATAGATTATGTTTAGGTTAATTCCTTTCAGTGCAGTACCTTGTGATATACGAAATTTTTCGTTTTGTTTTTAGGCGCAAGTACAAATAAAGCAGATGGTTTGCCCACACGTGAACATGCAACGTATATTTGGCCATAAGAAAAACATGAATTCTTTAAATTAAGACCATCAATACTCAAGGATTGTCCTTGCGATTTGTTAATCATCATTGCGAATGCAAGACGAATTGGAAATTGAATTCGCATATCGGTTGATATCATCGGAATTCTCAGTATGATAACTTCTTCACCTTTGAACAATCCTCTAAGTATAATTGCGTGAATAACATGGACATGGTGGCTTCATCTTCGTTTGTTGCACAATCAATAGATTTAAAAGAATGCAGAGTACCAACGATTTGATTCTGAACTATATAGTTAAAATCATCCACATCTTTTTTTTAGCTGCTAAAATTGCCCGTTCACTCAACCAGTCATAATTTTTTCCGTTAGCAATTATGTTGGGGAATACTTTCTGAATGAAGTCTTCTTTTTTTTTTTTTTTGACGATACAAAATTACAAAAATTTTGAGGAAACGAAATTAATCCGTTTGATTCGTCGACAGGAATACGGCCATTACCGATAGTCAACAATTGGTTGGAGAAATCTTGATCTGATAAATCGTTGAGCAATGTAAGTAACTCTAATGTTTTCTGTCAACTGCACAACGTCACAGACTTGAGGATTTAACGTTAGCATTAGTTCGATCAGCAGCCGTCAATCTTAGAATGACTGGCAGTGTTTGATGGAAATCACCAGACAGTGAAATCGTTGCACCTCCAAACCATCTTAAGTCACTGCGCAGATCTTTTACTGTTCTTTCAAGAGCTTTTATTGCGCGTTTGTGTGCCATTGTGCATTGATTTTACACGCTACTAAAACTTTGGACATGGCGGAGTTTTTCGCAATGTTACGTGTCGGTTGCTCTATATTTTGAAGGTTTAATGGCAATTTTAACGCTGAGTGAGTGCGGCATCCTTCTAACAATGTGGCCGCTATTCCAGTTGAAGCTACCGCTACAGCAATGCTGGGTCTCGCACGAACATTGGCTGAAATCAATCACATGAGGAATGTCTTCCCAGTTTCACCGGGGGCATGCAAGAAAAAAAACCTCCATTTTCATCATCAACTGCCGTCAATATTATATCATAGACTTCTTTCTGTTAGGAGCTTAAGAGGAAAACATTGGTTTGAACCAATTGGTTCAAGTTATGTCGATAGTATTCACGTTCACGCTCCAATTCTCGATTTAGTAGCTCATTCATTTCATGTTCTGGTCCTAACCTGACTAACGAACTGCCGCAAATAAGTTAGCACATGTCTTCAATTAAGAGCAAGGCCCGGTTATGCATCTCCGCATTGACTTCAAGATCTGGATTTCTCGAGCTGACACGATATTGATGTAAAGTGTCTTCTGACATATTGTCCTTGTATTTGTTCCAAAGGTCACTTCGATTTGACGGGAAACACGTCGAAATGGTAACAGCAAATAATGTTCGTATCTGGCTTGGATATGCAGAAAAAATTGCCTCAGCGATTGTCGTATCCCAATAAGTATCGTTATTAAGCAAATTGAGTTCTTGACATGCAGCACAAAATGCTGGGCAGACTACACCATTAACAATACGAAATGCTGCAAATGATGTTGGACCACAGTAGTAGGGAACTGAGGAGGCAAAATCCTCCCTATGGGGTTTTGCTTCCTCAGTTGTTTTTTGCCATAGAGAGGAAATTTTCTTTAAAATTTCTTTAAAATTTCCTCTCTATGTAATTTTTCCATAAGGAGGATTTTTTCTTTAAATTAAAAATTTTCCTCTCTATGTAATTAATCCATAAGGAGGATTTTTTTTTAATTAAAAATATTGGTATCAATGTAATTTAAGCTTTTGGTTGTTAAGTAATTTATGTTCATTTTTTTGTTTTTTTTTATATATATTTTTAGTTTTTGGTTTCCAATGCAATTTCTCATAAGGAGGAATTTTTGTTTATAAAGAAGTGTATTGTGAGAAAGTATAAGTGTTGCAAAACAATTTCTCATAAGGAGGATTTTGTTTATTAAAAAAAAAGTGTAATGTGAGAAAATATAAATTTTTGATTGTTTTAAAATTTTGTAGTTTGCGCAGGGAGTTTTTTATTTTGTGTGTAAATAAATATCTATAGAGATTAAAGATGAAGGTGAAATATTTTAAGAGAACATTTTCGTTTGAGTACTTTAAAAAAGACAAAGGAAAGAGTGATAATTTTAAAAATCCTCATGAGGTGTAGTTCAAAAAAAAAAAAAAAAAAAGATATAAGGGGGGATCAAGATTATACTCTTATCATTAATCTTATTGTTACTTCAAAGTACACTTAAAATGGTACGAAAGCTCAGTACATTTGGAAGTTTACTAGTTTTAAATGTTTTTCATTTTTTCTACAATTTCAGATGTATGAACAAATAATAAATATTGCCCAAGGTATAAGACCAGAGTACACAAGAGTTGATGATATTCCTCTGA
Source organism: Melanophora roralis (assembly GCA_963583895.1). Lineage (NCBI taxonomy): Eukaryota > Metazoa > Arthropoda > Insecta > Diptera > Rhinophoridae > Melanophora > Melanophora roralis. Next base: position 37,791,225 of record OY757191.1, read on the forward strand.
ATCAACCATTCAAAGTTCAAAATTTTGAATGGAAGGAAACGCAATATGGTTCGAAAATCATAGCAAATTTGGACAATAATAAATGGTTTTATCTTCCGCAAAGGATTACAAAACTTTTAAATAGAGAGGATCCATACCTAACTAAAATGAACGCCAAAGTCTGGACAATTATTTATAAAGGGCGCCAACCCTTAAATAGTTGTGCGATATTTGAACTAAGCTATAATTAAAAAGTAAAATAAAACAAACTGTATAAAAAATATTAAAGAAATATCAAATAAAATGACAAACATTTTCGAAATATTTTTGTAATAGTAACATATTTTTTATTGAAAATTTTTTAGGACAATTAAACTTAAAAATCTAAATTCAGGGACAATAAAATTTTGTCATCCTCCTCAGTCACGTACCTCTCATAGATGTTGACGGTCAATAAAAGCTGATCGTCCTCCTCAGTCATGTACTGTTCATACATGTTTGACTGATCATTTGGTTGTATTGTTGTTGTTGAATTGTTGTGTTCTTCTACATTGCTCTCTGCGCCTATCCATCCTTCAATATTTCTTGGAAGAGGATTTTCTTCCTTGAAAGTCTTTGCCTTTTTATAGGCAAAGTTATGGAACTGAAGGAAATGCCGTTTCTTATTCCATATGTTTTTGAATCCCACATATGGGCAGAATTCGCATCTTAGTTCTTCAGGGTTCATTTTGTAAATAAAAATTAATTAAAAAAATATTTTTTGATTTGAAGAACTAATTTTCAATATTTTATTTCCAACCTATTTAAATGCTTAATGAAGCAGTATTGTGAAATAAGATACCATGGGAACTTTAATTTTTCTGATATGCAAAAATTCAATTAAAAATATATGTACATATATAATAAAATGCACACCTTACAATTAAAGCTGACTGATTGTTTTTTCTTTTTTTGTTTGATTTTTTATTTAATAAAATGGTTAAAAAATTTTTTTTTATTAGTTTGTAAACTTATTTCAAACAGTGCAATACGTTACAAGAAAAATATTTTTTTGGTAATTCATAAAATGTCTTCATTCAGCTGCAAATTTTGTCATTCTACTTTTGCTGAAAAGCAAATGCTTAAACCACATGAAGCTCTGCATTGTGTGGAGTGCTTCAAGTGGTTTTCCAACCGAAATCATTTAAGGGAGCATGAAAGATGTCATGCCTCCACATCTGTCATAAAAAACACCAAAGAAGTAAAAGCTTTAAATGGTAATCGTTTTTTAATAGCAAGGAGTGCCTTCCAAAATAGAATTCAAACGTTTTCATACAAAAATGAAAAGGAGGAAGTCTTACACCCAGAAGAATTTTTTAACGAATTGAAAAATGAAACTTTTGACATACTTTATGACGCTATAAAAAGACATCGCACATTAAAATATAATATGGAGCTAGAATGCGAGTACATTAAAATTAAAGATGATGAAATATACGCTTGCTCTTTGACACATAGGTCAAAAATGACTTTTTTAACTATAAGTGATGGAATTAAAGAGTCACTTGAAACTCATTTTTCATATATATATAAAAACATGTCCGAGTTTCAAGAAAGAGACAGTGGTTGGTCCTTAATTAAAATAAAGCTCCTTAATATCAACATCAATAAGGCTGCATTTATAAGAGGATCCAGATACATATCACTGCCACAATGGATTATAAAAAAGCAGGCATGTGTAAACATTCGAAACCAGGATGAATTCTGTTTTAAGTGGAGTGTAATAACTTCATTTACCACACATCTAGAGGATATCAATATTGCTGACGGTAAAATTATAGTAAATAGTCAACTGCTTAATTTCGAAGGGCTAGAATTTCCAGTAAAGCTTAAAAACATCAATACTTTTGAAGAAAAAAACACAAATATTAGCATAAATGTATTTGGATGGGAGGGTCAGTACATTGTGGGACCATATTACCTTACAAGTCAAGTAAGGGAACATCATATAAATCTGCTCCTTCTCTCAGATGAAGAACATTTTCACTACGTGTTTATTAAAGACATTTCAAGGTAAATAGAAGAGATCTGGTTCTACTGTTCAAAAATTTAACCACTTTTTCTTAGATTAATAAGGAGTAGTCTTACATCCAATAAGAGGAAGATTTACTTTTGCAATGCCTGTCTCCAATATTCCCAAACAGAAAGTCTCATACGAGATCATGAGACCAGCTGCAAGAAGGTGGTCTCAAAATTGCCAAAACAAGAGGATTCGGTACTCAGCTTTAAGAACTACCAAAAGCAGCTTGACGTACCATTTGTCGTGTATGCAGATTTTGAGGCCTACCTGGAAAAAAAGGAAAATGCTGAAAGCGACGGTAGTATACAAAAACATATAGCGTGCAGTTTTAGCTATTATATTAAGTGTAGTTTTGATGATAGTTTAGATAAGTTTAACATATATTTTGGTAAAGATGCACCCTTAATTTTTTTGGATAATTTGATTAGAGACTGTAAAGAAATTTATACAAACTTTTTAGACCGAGACATACCTATGAGACCACTTTCAAATGACGAACAAACATCTTACAACATTTCTTCAATATGCCATATTTGTAAGGAAGAATTAGAAAATGATAAAGTTAGAGATCATTGCCATTTTACTGGGAATTACAGGGGAGCAGCCCATAGCTCATGTAATATTCTATATAGAACTGCAAAATTTATACCAGTATTCTTTCACAATTTTTCTTCCTACGATTGCCACCTCTTTATTAAAGAACTTTCAAAATTTGAAGGTGATATAAAAGTAATTCCTCTTAACAAAGAATTATATATATCACTTTCCAAGTTAATACCAGTCGGAAAAAATAAAACTTTTGAAATCCGCTTTTTAGATTCATTTCGATTTATGGCCTCCAGCTTAGAATCACTGGCAAATAATTTAAATACTGAAGATTTTTATGTTTTAAAAAAAGTTTTTAGAGAAAAACAAGAGTTTGACCTACTAAGAAGAAAAGGAGTATTCCCATATTCCTATATTGATTCAATGGAGCGCTTTGAAGAAACTGCCCTTCCTAATAGAGAAAATTTTTACAATATTTTAAATAATACTGAGTGTAGTAACGAAGACTACAAACATGCTCAAACAGTGTGGAGAACGTTTAAATGCAGTAGTATGTTGGATTATACAAAATTATATCTTAAAACAGATGTTCTCCTCTTAACCGATATTTTTCAAAATTTTAGAAAAATTTGCAAAAGTATTTACAATCTCGATCCATGCCAATATTATACTGCACCCGGTTTATCTTGGGATGCTATGTTAAGAACAACTAAAATAAAATTGGAGTTGCTTAGTGATATTGACATGTATAATTTCATACAAGATGGTATTAGAGGAGGACTAGTGCAATGCTCCAAAAGGTACTCTAAAGCTAATAACAAATATTTAGAAGACTTCGACAGTTCGAAGCCTTCAGATTATTTGATGTATTTAGATGCCAATAACTTGTATGGATGGGCAATGTCTGAATATCTTCCATACGGAGAATTTGAGTGGGTTTATGATGAGAATATTTTGAAAATGCTGGAAGTAACTAATATTTCAGATAATGCACATATTGGCTACTTTTTGGAGGTAGATGTAGACTATCCCGAAAATTTACATGAAACCCATAATGATTTGCCATTTTGTCCAGAAAACAAGATTGTGGGTAATTCCAAATATAGGAAGCTAATTGCAGACCTTACTTCAAAAACGAGATACAAAATCCATTACAGAGTTCTTAAACAATGTCTTAGTAATGGATTAGTATTAAAAAAAATACATAGAGCAATAAAATTTAAACAATCTCCATGGTTAAAGGAGTACATAGATTTAAATACATATCATAGAACATTGGCTAAGAATTCTTTTGAGAGGGATTTTTTCAAATTGCTTAACAATTCAGTTTATGGAAAAACCATGGAAAATGTTCATAAGCGAAAAGATGTTAAAATTGTGACAGATTGGGAAACGACTAGACAAAATCATTTAGGAGCTAGAGCACTTATTTCAAAACCAAATTTTTCAAGTATTATTCAATTTTCCGAAAATATGTTTGCAGTTCAACTTAAAGTAATGCATATAACTTGACACAAACCAATTTACTTAGGATTTGCTGTACTAGAACTATCTAAATGGAAAATGTATGAATTCCATTATCAGTATATGAAACCAAAATTTCAATCTAATTTGGCACTTAACTATATGGATACCGACTCGTTCATATATACCATAAGAACAGAGGACTTTTATAAAGATATTCATGAAGATATTAACTCAAGGTTTGATACATCAGATTATCAACCTAATAATATTTTTAGTCTCCCAAGGTTAAATAAAAAAGTTCTTGGTATGATGAAAGATGAGAACAATGGAAACATAATGAGGGAATTTGTAGGACTACGATCAAAAATGTATTCATTCCAAACAGTTAACATGAATGAAGTAAAAAAATCTAAAGGTGTAAAAAAGTCTTGTATCAAAAATTTTTCAATTCAAGATTATAAAAAAGCGTTATTTGAGAAAAAAATTATTTCAGATTCGATGTATACATTTAGATCAAAACTACACCAGATGTACACACAGAAGCTGTATAAAGTTGTATTAAGTTTTGCGGACGATAAAAGAATTATTGCTTCAGACCAAATTAATACTTATGCGCGAGGACATTACAGACTTAAACTTGAGTGTGACAGTTTTTTTACAGACAAAGATGACGACATTTTTATGGACATTGATATATAAATTTTTGTTTTTCAGCTTGATTAGCTTGTGCACATATCTTATTTGCTTTAAGAAAATGGTATTATGTACTGTGTAAATACATATGTAGTCATAATTTAATAATAATAAAATAAAAAAATTTAAAAAAAATTTACATAAAATAAAACCAAATGTTCCTTTTTAAAATTAAATAATGTGTTTTATTTTAAATATTTTTCCATTGTACATTTTCAGTATTATAATCTAATTTTTTACGATTTCTAGTTTCTCGAGATGAATACTGATATGGTAAAGTTGATTGCTTCAAACTTTTGTGCTTCTCTTCCTTTGACAATATTCTTATTTTTGGTGTTCTGGTATTTGAAAAGTTTTTAAGTCTTTTAGCTTCTAAAGATGCAGAATGATTTGCTTTTTGTATTGTTGTATCCATATCAACTTCTTCACCATTATCGTCAGTATAAAAGTCTTCTGGTAGGTTAATATTAGATTGTATTCCAATGCTACTTAATTGAGGTTTATTTGTTTGGGTCTCAATGTGCTTTTTATACGTTTTTCTGGTTTGAGTCTCATTATCCCGTAAATTATTGTATTTAAAGCTTCCATTCTGATCGGATATATTTTCTTTTCCAATTAAATATTTTCCTAATTCTTGTTTAATATAATACCATTTGTTAATATCCTTTAAGGTATGCGATGCATATAATGGGAGAAGCTTGCGATGAAGAAAATCCGAGTCAGAATGTTTGCTTTTAAATTTCTCATAAACTGATGGATGAATAACAATTAATTTTGATAAGTTATTTGACATTTTCTAAAATTTTTCCAATAATTCCACTTAAAACAGAAGAAATTATGATTGGCAAAAATCCTCCTTTTTGAATAAGATGTTTCCTCTTTTGCTTAATAGAGGTATGTGGGGAACAAACTTCCCTTATCGTATTTTTATATGGTTTAATTTTATGGAGCACATTTTTGTTTATCCTATGATTTTTGATGATAACATTAAAAAGTATTTCATATATTGTTTTGATAACAACATCATCGACATGTTTTAAAATTGCATTTCGTAGTTTAGGTTCTGCTTTTTTAAGAACATAAAGAATATGTTTGTTCTCCTTCAATAATTTTAGGTTTGAGGTCATTGTTTATATTTGCAAATATTGAGCAATGAGTACTATTAAATATATCGGATCTAAATCTTAATGCGTTATGTATTTGTTGTGTAAGATCAATTAACATATAACCATGGGCGTGTTCTGTGCATTTATTATATACATTAACTAGAGCCTTGGAATTTTCAGGATATATTTGACGGGCTAAGTGTTGAAATTGTAACTTATCTCTTGGATTTTTGAACATAACTATATATTTAGAGTTTAAAGAAATATCCCTTGAATAGGCACCTTTATGAAAAATGTTTTGTGTTACTAAAATTACAGCTAAATTTCTATGATGAGATCCCTTAGTAAAAAGTTCGCAAACATTTTTATTTGATGACTCAAGCATTAAATCATCCAATATTATTAAAGTCGATTCTTTATCATTAGTATCAAAAGTATCTGGAACTCCCTCAACAAACTCCACATTTTTTATTTTTGGAAGTGAATTTTTTTCAGCAAAACACCATATAATCCTATCTACATTTTTAGATATTATATTTTGATTTTCTATTAATGATAGAATGAATGTAGACTTTCCGCAGCCAGAGGGGCCACAAACCATCATTGTAAATGGATATATAAACTGGGGATACATGTTATTACATTCATATACCGTTAGTAACTGAATTTAGGTTTTACTATCTTTTTATAAATATGAGTAAACAAACTCTTGTTAATGAACTTCACCAGCAGGCGAGAAGAAACTTTAAACGTCGACGATTTATTCAAAAGGGTATTTTAGATACTTGGCAGATAGATTTAGTAGAAATGATACCATATGCAAAAGTCAATAAAGGTTTTAAATATATGCTAACTGTAATAGATATATTTTCGAAGTATGCGTATGCTGTGCCACTAAAATCTAAAACTGGAATAGAGATTTCAAAAGCATTTAAGAATATTATAAAATCAAATGGTTACAAATTTCCTAAAAACCTTCACTCCGATCAAGGAAAAGAATTTTTTAATAAATTCTTCAAAAATCTTACGAAGAAACTAAATATTAATCATTTTCACACTTTTTCAAACATGAAGGCATCAGTAGTTGAACGTTTTAACAGAACTTTAAAAAATAAAATGTGGAAACAATTTAGTATGCAAGGAAATTATACGTGGATTAATATATTAGATAGATTATTGCAAGAGTATAATTCTTCATACCACCGAACTATAAAAATGAGTCCTAGCTCTGTTAATAAGTCGAATGAGAAAAAGCTTCTTAGAACTGTATACAATAACCTAAAAATTTTTAAAAGAGGGAAATACAAAATAAATGATTTTGTTCGCATCAGTAAATATAAAAATGTTTTTGAAAAAGGATATACCCCGAACTGGTCAGCAGAAGTTTTTAAAATAGATAAAGCTTTAAATACAAATCCGATAACATATCAACTTAAAGATCTGAATCGAAACATTATTAGAGGAGGATTTTACGAAGAAGAATTACTGAAAACCAAAGTTCCTAATACCTTTTTAGTTGAAAATGTGCTAAAACGTCGAGGAAAAAAACTTTTTGTAAAATGGTTAGGTTTTTCCAAAGAATACAATTCTTGGATTCACCAAAATGATATAAGTTCCTAACTTAAAAATCCTATATGTATGGCTTATAACAAATTAATTCCGTCATTTTATCCTAAGATGGCTTCAATTATAGAGCAAAATAGTATATATATTACTCTATTAAGTAATGATTCAACCGATATTTACAAAAACACTCAAAACACTTTTACAAATTTGTTAAATTATCCATTAAACCTTAATTATGAATGGGAAGTTGGACTATCAGACATTTCATTTGCATTGTTTAATAAAGAGGATGAAATTAGCCAAAATACCATAAACCGTAATAAACGAAGTACTCAAAATCAAGACTTGAATCATGTAATACCAAAAATAACTAAACTAGACACCGATAACCAACATCATGTTATAAAATCAAAGTTCAGAGAATTAATGAAAAAATCAAATGATAATAAAGAACCAATGGTAAATATTAATAACCAAAATTTGAAAAATGATGTAACTCAAGGAACTCAAATAATATCAGAAGCAAAAGAATATTCAAATGGCAATTCAAAAGGTAGGGAGATAATTAATATCGCTGATGAAAAATTAGAAAAAAAGGAAAAGGATTCTGTACTATCATCTTCAAAATATGTTAATAAATTTAGGAAAAACTTTGATAATGGTCAATCACTCAATGTGACCGAAATTGTATTTGTTTATACGGATATAATTAAACCACGTCATGTGGGGAGTAAAAAAACCAAATGTATAAAAATATTTTCAGTATCAACATTAAAAAATTATATTCATTTTAATCGAATTGAATATTTTCCAATTGAAACTTTAAATATTAATGATATATCAATAATGATTCGAAATGATGAAGGAAAAGAGATGAATCTAACAAAACATATACCAGTTTTTTGTACTTTACATTTTAAAAAGAAACGTATATAATGATTGTGTAAGGAAAATTGTAAATCATTTTGATTATAACCATGGATGTTATGTACACAAATTATTACAATAACCAGTCTGGAAATAACATCCAAAATATTGGTGAAATATATCATACACCAAGAATTATACAATATGGGCGTGGTATCGGATCACTTTTTTCTGCAATATTTTCTCATTTGAAACCTTTATTGAAAACAGGACTACATGTTTTAAAGAATAAATCAGTAGATATAGAAAGAGAAATGTTGGAGGAAATTGGAACAAGGCCCGTAAAAGAAATTTTATTTAATCAAGGAAGAAAAGTTATGAATAACATTAAAGAGGCTACTATTGATAAAATTAAGAAAATGCAAGAAGGTCGAGGCAAGCGTATAAAATTAAAACGTTTAAAACAAAGACCACAGATAAAATCAAAACGTTGCAGAGGAAAGAACTTTAAAGATATTTTCGGAAATTTAAAATGTCTGGATTTATAGAAAGTATGAAAAGCGAATTAGATTTATTTGAATCCCCTCCAATTCAAACCAGTGTCATTAAAACTGAAGAAATATGTTACAATCCAATCGCTTCTTTAGATAACTCTAGTACAATTGAGTTTGTGTCATTAGGAAATGGTGAGACATACAGAGATCTTAATAGTATCTATCTAAGGCTTGTGGTTGAATTTAAAGGAACAGGAAGCGTTGTAAATAACCTTTTGCACTCTTTATTTAGAAATTGCTCAGTGTATCTCAATAATAAAAATGTGTCCCAACCTGACAATAACTATCACTACAGAGCATACATGGAAACATTGCTTAATTATGGAAATGATGCTACATCAACACATTTGAAATCATGTGGTTGGGCTATTGACACAAATAAAATTAATTCACTGATTGAGAAAGAAAACTCTGGATTAGATAAAAGAAGAAAACTTTTTAAGAATGGTAAAAAGGTAGAGCTCTTTGGAAAGCTTCATGTAGATGTATTTAATCAACAAAAATATTTGTTAAATAATGTTGATATTAAGGTGGCACTGAACTTAGAAAAACCAGAATTCTATATTTTAGAAGGTGGAGATAAAAACGACTCGAGCCTGAAAATACATGAAGCTTACTTATACCTTAATCATCTCTCTATTAATAGTAATATTTTAATGGCTCACCATAATGTTTTACAATCAAAAAATGCTGTTTATCCATATAAAAGGGTAGAAATGAAAACATTTACTATACATCCTGGTAACCACTCATTATCGCTAGATAATGTAATACTTGGACAATTACCAAATTTTCTTATTTTCGGAATGGTATCTAACAAAGCATATAATGGAAATAAACAAGAAAGTCCGTATAACTTTCACCATTTTAATCTACAAAGATTTAATTTAGTTGTAAATGGAGTGCAATTTCCTGCACAACCAATTGAATTTAACTATAACAATGGTGGAATAATAAGCACTCGCGGTTATCAAACTTTATTTAAAGGGACTGGAATTCATCATTTTGATAAAGGTCATCAAATAACAAAAGAGCTTTTCGATAACGGATATTTTATGCTAGCTTTTGATATAACGTCAGATCATAACAACAATTCTAACTGTGGGAATTTAATAAATCAGGGAGCAATTCGTATTGAAGGTCGTTTTGGAAAACCAATAACAGAAGCAATTACCTGCCTAGTATATTGCGAGTTTGATAGTGTAATAGAAATCGACAAATCTCGCAGTATTATTCAGACACTATGAATTCAATCTTAATCGCACAAACTTTAAAATCAAATAACATTACAAAGATTAAATTTGAAGGCGTTTTGCTTGCAATATATTACCAACAACACCAGTTAAAAAGCCATCATTTTTTATTGCTAACACTGATCCTTCACATAAGCCTGGGCAGCATTGGGTTGCAATTTACTTTCCTAAAAATAAACCAGCCGAGTACTTCTGTTCTGCTGGTCAACCTCCAATTAAACCATTTATTTCCTTTTTAAAAAAAAATTCCAAAAGTTTTATTTGCAACAGTAGAAGAATACAGAGTGAAACTTCAACTTTATGTGGAATATACTGTTGTATTTTTGTTTACTTAAGATGTAAAAATATATCTTTTGAACAAATTTTAAACCTTTTTAATTATTTTGATTTGTACGAAAATGATATATTAGTTGTAAGACTATTTAAGAATTTTTTTAAGCAGTTGTAAAAAAAAATCGAATACTAAAAATGTTATATTTAAGTTTTTTCTTTTTTTTTTGTCATACATCAATTCCAATAACAATTTTAGCTGAAAAATATTTTAAAATAAAACACATTAAGAAATTCAAAGTGTATTACTGTTTTTTTTTTTATTTATTTCTAAATTTATATATTTTGAACTGACCATAACCATACACAACAAAACTTGTAAAAGTCAACGAACTTCCACAATTTTTTTCAAGTTCAAAATCATTGTCAGTGAATTTTTCTACTATATAAAAATGCAATTAGTAAAAAAAAATGTTTATGTATGGGAGTAAATTTGTATTGCAATTGCTGAAAACCTTTTCTTATTGTAAGAAAGAAGGCGTTTTAAATTTCATTAAAACTGCGGCTTTTAATAAGTAGAAGTAAGAATTATTTTTGAAAAATAAAAAGAATTTATTTTTTTTCTTCAAGAGTTTTAAATTTCGTCTTAACTTCTGCAAAAAAATATAAAAATCCACACGTATGCAGAAGCAGAGGCAAATTATTATATAAAAAGAAAAAGATTTTTTATTTAAATTTTTTATATAAATTTTATTTTCAAAAATATATATTTTTTTAACAACAAAATAAATATAGTAACCATGTACTGATCATTTTTATTTATGTGATCTATATAGCACCTTTCATACGCTTTGATAGTAGATAATATCTTCGGATAATTTTGTCTATGAATAATTTCCGTTGACCATACATCGCACATCTACAAGTATCTGGCCCCTCAGTTGTGCTACCCGTTAACCAAATGCAGTTCTTGTAATGTTGTCCATATTTTCCAAGTTCTGGTGCGTCCTTAATGTCTTCCCAATTTCTTGTTGTTAAAAATTCATTAATTATGCTTAGATGTTCAGGGAAAATATATTCCTCAAAGTCCTGTACAAATTGGATAATGGCACTTCGCGACATGTTTTTCTCTCGATATTTCTCAAAATAATAAATAAGTTCTAAAAATTTGGGGCATTTATATCAATTTTAAATTTATTTTTTTAATATGCATACATGTTTACATTGATACTTATAAAAAATACAAATTTATGTATTTACGTATTAAAACATTCTTGGAATGTTTGTTTGCTCCCAATTAAAAAACGGTTGAGAATTAGGAATAGAAATATTTTCATTATCATCATCTCCATCATTTGTTTCCTTAGAGACAGCTTCTTCTAGTTCTAAAACATCTTCGTTGTTGTTAAATTTTTTTGTGAGCATATAATTATTTTTAGCAATTCCTTTCAGCAACCTATCATCTAAACTATTATATCGTTTAGGAAGATACAACATCGAATTCTCTAGCTCTGCAATAACTACCTTTCCATATTTAGCTTTCAGATGAAACATGGATAGTACTCTGTATGGTTTTGACGCTTCTAAGTCCTTTATGGTTTGATATCGTTTTGCCTCGAGACTATTAAAAGTTTTCACAATTTCAGAGTTAACCATCTTCCTGCTAGACATTATTATTATTGTTCTTTAAGCCGTCTGAACTACGAATGAAGATTTATTTTAGAAGAATTTAACTTAACAAGATGTTTAGTTTTATTTCTTACATATAATTACTCTTTTAATTTTTAAATATATCACTCAAACGAAAATGTTCTCTTAAAATATTTCACCTTCATCTTTAATCTCTATAGATATTTATTTACACACAAAATAAAAAACTCCCTACGCAAACTACAAAATTTTAAAACAATCAAAAATTTATATTTTCTCACATTACACTTTTTTTTTTTTAATAAACAAAATCCTCCTTATGAGAAAATGTTTTGCAACACCAAAACTTAACAAACACTTATACTTTCTCACAATACACTTCTTTATAAACAAAAATTCCTCCTTATGAGAAATTGCATTGGAAACCAAAAACTAAAAATATATATATAAAAAAAAAAACAAAAAAATGAACATAAATTACTTAACAACCAAAAGCTTAAATTACATTGATACCAATATTTTTAATTAAAAAAAAAATCCTCCTTATGGATTAATTACATAGAGAGGAAAATTTTTAATTTAAAGAAAAAATCCTCCTAATGGAAAAATTACATAGAGAGGAAATTTTCTTTAAAATTTCCTCTCTATGGCAAAAAACAACTGAGGAAGCAAAACCCCATAGGGAGGATTTTGCCTCCTCAGTTCCCTACTACTGACCACGAACATTCACCAGCAATAACCGCAAATAAAAGCATTCATCACTCTTCGAATGAACTGTATAAATGCGACCAAGAGCATCACTTGAACCAGGAACCATAGTGCTTTTCTTTCGACGTAAAAATTGATAACGGATAATTTCATCGTTGCCATTAGAGATTGGGATGCTAAAAACAGCCATATCGCTGCCTTTCGTGGCATATTTGCAGATGTACTTGATCGATTTCACTGAATTAGAATATTTAACATTGCAATGTGTCTTAAATGATTTGGAAAGAAGTGGCGAATATGGCACAGTCCAACAGTTGTCAATCAACGCCGATACAATGGATAACCGTCATTGCCCGTGATAGTTTCCGCCGTCAATTTTTGTGGATAATGTTTGGAAAACTTGCCGTTGACCATGCACGGAGATTAGGGGTAGATGGTGCCACACGGTCCATGAAACAAATTTGTAATTACAACATCATGTAGCTCTTAATCTGTTTCGGGATCAGGGATCTCGGCACTTATAACATCATCTATCTGATCTGGTCGAACTTTTTTGACTAACCAAATTTATTGAATACATCCAGCATTGAGTATCTCCAAACACGTATTGCCTAACAATATATACAATCAACAAACGAATTTGTTGCCTAAACACACACAATTAACAAAATATTATCCCTAATAGCATGTCAACAACGTTATAAACATGTTTTGTTTGTTTCTTTGATAATTACTGAAAATTACTAATAAAGCGTAAATAGAAAACTGTAGCCTATCGCATCTTTCATGTTGGGAAGCTATTTTTAAGAAAAACTTCACAAATAGTTCAGTTTGTAATGGCTTTATTATTTTGTAGCCCTATCCGCCACTTGTAAATATTTTTTTTATTTTTTTAAATGTTTGTTGTGCTTACAAAACAATGTAAAGAAAAAAATTGCGTAATGACTCGCTATCTGACAGACAGATTCATCATTGCATAGGTTAAATGCTTAGGGCAAGACTTCAAATATGTATTGGTTAATTTTGTAGCTTCTGAACTAAAAAAAGATAGAATTATAATTTAATTTACGTTTGACAGGTTTCAAAGCTATGAATGCATTTTTCGTACTTTTTTTGAAATATTAGACCATTAGAGGCGAGACAGGAAAAAAACGATATTTTGAAACTACTTGTATCCATTTTGTACCTTCGGAACCGAAAAAGATAAAAAAGGAGCTCAAATTATATTTTGAAATTGCGTTCGACAGGTCTCGAAAAAATATGAATATAAAATTTTAAAAATTTTGATCCTAAGGGGTAAAAAGGGATAAATATTTCATTGGTAATTTTTAGGTTATTTATGTTACTTTTAAACTAATAATTTGAATTGCGTTCAACTGGTTGAAGAAAAATATGAACACGTTTCTGGAAGTTTTTTTTACAGTTATTGAGACTTATATAAGAAAGTATTTTTGTTGTATGGGAGGTGCCGTACCCATTATTCCCTTTTCTCCTTAGTATACTCACCTCAATTATGCATGTTAGCAAACATTAACATCCATAGACGATTTTGAGACTCTAGCTATAAGAATTATTGAAGTACATGTAAAAAAAAATCCAATTGTGCCACACCAAAAAGTTTGGAGACCATGCTATTAGAGGTTCCACACCCATAATTTACTTTCTGCCTAAACTCATTATAGTTATGCATATTAGCATAATAAATACCTATATTAAATTTGGAGATTTCAGCTGTTACATTTATTGACATATACATATATGTAAAAGATTTTTTTCTTGTAAAGGAGGTGCCACGCCTATTGTTATCTTCACGCCAAAACTCAGCTTAATTGAATTATGCATATTACCATTTTAAACATCTTTACAAAGTGTTAAAAGTTCAACTGTTACAGTTATTGAGATATATATAAAAAACTATTTTTGTGGTATGGGAGATACGACGCCCATTTCTTTTTCCCCGCCCATGCAGAGCACAGCTATGCATATTAACACTATAAACATCCGTACAAATTTAAAGAGACTTTAGCTATTACAGTTATTGGGAAATATACAAAAAACTATTTTCGTTATATGGGAGGTGGCACGCCCATTTATTTGTTTGCGCCCATACAAAGTTCAATCATGCATGTTAGCCCTATAAACGTCCGTACGAAGTTTTGAGACTTCACCTATTACAGTTATTGAGATATATACAAAAACTATTTTCGTTGTATGGGAGGCGCCACGCCCATTTATTTCTTCCGACCCATACAGAGCACAATTACGCATATTAGCACTATAAACATCCGTACGAAGTTTGGGGACTTCACCTATTACATTTATTGAGATATATACAAAAAACCATTTTCGTTGCATGGGAGGCGCCACGCCCATTTATTTCTTCCCACCCATACAAAGCTCAGCTATGCATATTAGCACTATAAACATACGTACGAAGTTTTGAGACTTAAGCTATTACAGTTATTGGGAAATATACAAAAAACTATTTTCGTTGTATGGGATGTGCCACGCCCATTTATTTCTTCCCGCCCATACAAAGCTCAAGTATGCATAAAAGCACTATAAACATTCGTACGAAGTTTGGAGACTTCTGCTATTACAGTTATTGAGATATATACAAAAAACTATTTTTGTTGTATGGGAGGTGCCACGCCCATTTATTTATTTCCGCCCGTACAAAGTTCAATCATGCATGTTAGCCCTATAAACATCCGTACGAAGTTTGGAGACTTCGGCTATTACAGTTATTGGGAAATATTCAAAAAACTAATTTCGTTGTATGGGATGTGCCACGCCCATTTATTTCTTCCCGCCCATACAAAGCTCAAGTATGCATAAAAGTACTATAAACATCCGTAAGAAGTTTGGAGACTTCTGCTATTACAGTTAATGAGATATTTGCAAAAAACTATTTTCGTTGTATGGGAGGTGCCACGCCCATTTATTTCTTCCCGCCCATACAGAGCTCAAGTATGCATATTAGCACTATAAACATCCGTGCGAAGTTTGGCGACTTCAGCTATTACAGTTATTGAGATATTTACAAAAAACTATTTTCGTTGTATGGGAGGTGCCACGCCCATTTATTTCTTCCCGCCCATACAGAGCTTAAGTATGCATATTAGCACTATAAACATTCGTACGAAGTTTGGAGACTTCAGCTATTACAGTTATTGAGATATTTACAAAAAACTATTTATAGTGTATGGGAGGTGCCACGCCCATTTAATTGTTTCCGCCCATACACAACTCAATTATACACATCAATAAATAATTTACCTATACGAATTTGGAGACTTCAGCTATAATAGGTATTGAGGTATGTGAAAAAAACTGTTCAATTTGTATGGGAGGTGCCACGCCCAGTCGGAATTTCCAAAAAAAAATAAGCCTAAAACGTATTCCCAGATATCGGGTATGTCTTTTTTTCAAGTTTTATTAAAATCGGTTCAGCCGATCTTGAGTTATAAGCGGTGTAAAGCTGATTTATACAAGTCCAATATTTGAAGCAGTGTTGCAAAAGTTAATACGATCGTACTTATTTTGATACTATTGAATTTGGAAAAAAACCGTGTTACTCTTGTGGCTAATTTGATACCCTCTTTTGCTTTTTCTAGTTATTATTTTAAATGGTTTAGTTTTGCCTCTTGCCAACTATCTTTTTCTTTCCATGCTCTTTTCTTTAATACTTTAGTACGTTAATATGCTTTCTTTTACGGGAGGCTGTAAATATTATTTTTTGCAATATCATTTTACAATCAAAATAATAATAAACTGGTTTAAAAAATGTGACTTTTAGATTAACTTTAAAAAACATATCTTTTACTCGAACATCTTTTAAAAATGCTAATTACAGTTAACATAGAAGTGCAATCATTTAATATTTGGTAAGAAATTAAAGGGCCCAAAATTGTCTTTAATGGCAAAATACATACAATATTATTACCCACGCAAAAGGCTAAGGGGTATGTATATTCATACACAATTTTGAAATTTAAAATAGATTTGAAATACTCATTTTGTATGAAAATTTCGTTTAAAAAAACCTATTTTTAATTTGAGAATTTCCTCCACGTCAAAAGATGGTTTTAAATTAGTCAATGGGGTTTTAACCATTATTTCCACATTTCATACTTACGTAACAAAGTAATCAGTGGTCGGCATTTGTAACATTTTTTTTAAAGCATAAAATATTAAGATTATTTTATTTATTGTTGAACTAATATTTTTATACTGATGATGAAATTGCGTAGCTGCTTTCGAAAATGCATTCCACTCGGCTAGTATCGGTAATCTTAAAAGTTTCTTTTAAGATTAACGGAAAAATAGTAATTTCTTCTAATAAAAGAAATTATATAATGAACTTAAGCCAAAATAAGAGCAAAAATTTGTATAAAACCAGTTAGTTCAACAATAAATAAAATAAGTATATAAACTCACACATGGCACGGCGCAAAAATGATATTTAATTTTAGTTCATTTGTTGTTGACAAAAAAAGAAATAAAAAGATTTACCCTCTATTGTATAATATACAATAATAAAAAGCGTTTAATTCCATCTGAAGAATAGATTAATGCTTGACCGTTAGTATAGTGTTGCTGAAGAGACTTTTAATACAAAAGAGAATAGTGTATATGAAAAGTAAATTTCGTTCTAACTTACAAAAAATAAGAAGGAAAACAGTCATACCGTTTCCCTTTCTCTGTTACATGTAAGTTAAATAGGCGATGTTTACAACAAAAAAGACACTAATACCGTGCAAAGATTACTGATGATGAAATTGCGTAGCTGCATGCATTCTACTCGGCTAGTATTGGTAGAAAAAACCTGTTTTTTTTAAATAAAAGCTTATTTTAACATTAACGGAAAAATAGTAATTTCTTATAATAAAAGAAATTATATAATATGGGTAGTTGCCTTGCTAAATGTTTTAAATATACACATTTCTTTGGCATATCGTGTAAAAAAAGTTGTAAATAAACTTTTTAACTTGATGCTTGGTAACTAAAAGCGGGCAAAAAACAAATTTCACAGAGATGCGATAGGATAAATTCGGCAAGTCAATATAGAAACAAAATTTAAATGCAATTTTTTCAAGCGGTTAACGCCAATTTTCCCAAATTAAAGGTCCGATTTTTAAAAATTTTTTACAATACAGAGTTCAGTTTTGATTCACTGTTGAACAGACTGAAAACACTTGAAATGTACATATAAATGACTTCTTTGTATTTATTTTTTGTGAATTAAAGTAAAACAGAGACAAAAAAATATTTTGATACTATTGCCGTTAAAAAGGTACCCTCGAAAAATTTTTTTGATACCCAAATGAAAATCTCATTTTTATCACTGATTTAAAGTGTTAACAAAAAATGTCTTAAATAATAGTGCTTTTACACTTGCAATTTTACAACTAGTTTATGATAATAAACAACTTTCATAAACTATACCGCTTACATCAGAATATAAACTATTTAAGTTGTTTATGTTCGACAAGTCTTAAAACGGTTGACATTAATAATTTAAATTTTAATAAAAATATGTACGTTATTACGAAAAAAAATTATTTTAATGGAGTTTTCATTTATCTAAAAAACATCGTTTTTTATTGATTAATTTATTCTTATTTTTTTTTATTTTGTTATTTTGTTTTTTTACCGATAAATGAAAGGCGCATGCATCAGGTGGGAGCGGTTCTACAAAACAACTAAATCGTCATAAGAATGTCAAAAGACAGATAACAAAAACTCACAAATTCTTTCTTCTTCTCTTTGAGTTTTTCTTAGAATACTAGTTGTTATAAAAAAGAAAAAAATACATAAATATAAGCAGAATTTCACATTTAAATAACGAAATACCGTTACTCAGCTGATTAACTAAGGTCACCTGAAACATGCACCTTGAACCAATGCCAAATATCGCTAGCGTTGCCAGAAAAATATTAAAAAAATTGAGTTGCATTAACAAAAACTAGTATTTTGAAACTAGTTTATCGCAAAAACATGTTATAAAACATGTTTATGATTTGTATGGATAAATACGTTTCTCAAATTAGTTTAACACCATAAACAACTTATAACCTGTTTATGGGGTAAATGTAAATGCACTATAAATTTAAAAAATAACAAAAATCAATTAATAAGGTAATAAATAAGAAAAAGTATTAGTAATAAAAAAGTTAAAAGTGAATTTATATATAAGGGGTGTTAGCAAGTTAGTTAATAGCTAACTCATAACTTAATCTTCTCTAACTTACCTTTAGATAACTAAAAATGAGTTAACTTGTGGTTATCTGATACTTATGCAGAGTGAGTAAGTACTGACTTATGTTTTTTTTTTTTTTTGCATTATTTTTATTATTGAATCTTCGCTTTAGCGAACTAACAATGAGTTTTCAAATCTTCAGACTAAGGAAATAATATTAGTCCAGCCAGTGCCAGACTAAAATTTAAGTTCTCATAATATAAATAGTTATCTTCATATAAGCGCAATAGTATCCCTCCTTTTAAGACGGGAGTGTTCACTATGTTGCAAGATGCTTCGAGCGAGCGGGTTTGGATGTGTTTCCAGCTTATTTAAATACTTGTCCACATATTTCAGGATTTCGAATTTAACAAGTGGAACTTCTAGATCCTTATGGATGTTGCTGTTTTTGACATACCACGGAGCACCAGTTATCATTCTTAGGATTTTATTTTGACGGCGTTGTATTTTTTCTATGTTAGAGGCGGAAGCAGTGCCCCATAATTGTATACCGTAGCACCAAATTGATTTTAAAATTGAGTTGTATAGTAGAAGTTTACAATCCAGATGAAGCACAGAGTTTCTTCCCATTAGCCAGTGGATTTGTGCAGCTTTAAGTTTCATTTGCGTCAGCTTTGCATCTATATGAGGCTTCCATGTGAGGCGGCGATCCAGGTGAATACCAAGATATTTTGTCTCGGATCGTTGAGGCACCAAATGGTTGTTAATAGTGATTGGAGGGCACGTTTCTTTGCGTAAGGTAAAAGTTATATGAGTACATTTTGTTCATTTATTTTTATTCCCCATAACCTTGCCCATTTCTCAACTTGGCTTACGTGTTGTTGCAGTTGACTCGAAGCCTATTTAGGGTCTTTATGAATACGAGGAAAGCAAATGTGGACGTGTGCGTAAAACAGTTGGTTGGCATATCTGCTGTGTAAAGCAAGTACAAAATTGGACCTAGTATACTCCCTTGAGGTACACCAGCACCTATTGGTTGGAAACAACTTATTTGGTTTCCCTCTTTGATCATAAATTGTCTGCCGATTAAGTATTTTTCTAGCAGGCTTGAAATATTAGCTGGTAGATAGAGTTTTAAATTGATTAACAGGCCTTCGTGCCATACTTTATTGAATGCTTGAGAGACATCGATAAAAAGCGCGGAGCAGTACTTCTTTTCCTCAAAGGCTTTTCTTATAACCTGCACCAGTCTGTGAGTTTGTTCGATTGTACTATGTTGACTTCTAAAACCAAATTGGTGATCTAGGATGCAGTTGTTGTCATTCAGGATCGGACTCAGCTTGATTTTAAGCAGCTTTTCGAATAGTTTCGCCAAAGTTGGTATCAAATAATAGGCCTATAAGACTCCACCTTCGAAGGATCTTTACCAGGCTTGGGAATCATCTTTACTAAGGAAACTTTCCATACTGGCGGAAAGTGTTCAAGCCGAATTATGGCATTTAAAACAAAAATAATAATTCTTTTACCTGTGAAGGGTAGCTCTAAAAGCATTTTCTTGCTTATCTTATCAACGCCAGGAGCTTTTTTGTCATTTAGGTTAGCGATTGCCTCTATAACATCTGAAAATCGGAAACGTATTTCTATAGGACGTCTAGCTCTAACAGGCGGTAATTCTCTCACGTCAGTGCATGAATTGGGAGTGAAGACGTTCCTTAAATGGCTTGCGATTAGATCGGATTTTTCTTCGTCATTTCTAGCCCAGGATCCTCTCAGGTTACGCAGTGGTGGTTTTGCGATTACGGGTCTTTTAAGACGTCCGGCTGTTCGCCATAGAGAATAGTTTGTTTGAGGAGTCGCGTCTAGACCTTCCAGGTATTCCTTCATTGATGACATTCTATGTGCTTCTAGCAAGATTTTTAAACGGTTTGAACATTCCTATAGCTTATTTTTAAGTAGGAGCGATCTATGCTTTTGCCATTCTCTTCAGGCTCTCCTTTTTTCAGATAAGAGCTTTTCAACATCGGTTGAATAAATTTTGTTGTATCTGGCCTGACGGCTTTTTTAATATTTTCATTGAGGCTACTCAGGCACTCATCGATTTCTTCGGAAGTTTTTAAAGATTGGTGTTCCGAACAGTGCGTGCTGATAAATTTTTTGTATTTTAACCAGTTTATTCTTTTTGACAGAAAAATATCACTAGTTGCAATTTGGTGAGGACTGAAAATAGTGAAAATTGTGGGTGAGTGATCAGAAGATAAATCCAAGGAGGGTTGAGCCTCAATAAGCTCAGAGGATATGCCTTTTGCTACGCCAAAATCTATTACGTCTGGTATTTTATTGTGGTCAGTTGGCCAATATGTTGGTTGCCCAGTTGAAATAACGTGAAGTCTCATTTCCGATACAGAACCATACAAAACACGACCTCTGGGACTTATTAGGCGGGAGCCCCAGTATGTGTGTTTAGCGTTATAGTCTCCAGCAGCTATAAAGTGAGGACCTAAAGATTTGTAAAAACTGTTGTACTGATCCTTCGTTTTGGAGAATCTGGGTGGACAATAAACTGACGAAATAACGAGATTATGGTAAAATTCATCGATGCAAACGTTTGTTGCTTGTATATAACTTTCGGAGAGACCACCCATCCATTGGTGTTTGATTTAATTAATATAGCTGAACCACCATATGACCTATCTCTGGGATCTTTTGAATCATAAAAAGTATAGACACTTATTTTGAAAGTGCTTCTAGATGTCATATGAGTTTCGGAAATCAACATGACATCGATTTTTTTGTATGTTAAAAAGTATTCGAGCTCATTTTTGTGTCGGCGGATGCCGTTTGCGTTCCAGAAACAAACACTGAGGCAGTTCATGGCCTGCAAAAGTGCAGACTGCATTTTTTGCATTTCTTGCATCATGCCGGTCATTTGCGCCATAAACTGCGTAAATTGTTTGACCATATTGTCAATTACGGCTTCCAGGCGGCTAAAATTGGCTCCGGTTGGTTCGCTTGTTGGCACTTCTTGTTGTGTTGTAGACTCGGTAGACTTACGTGCATTAGGCTGGTTAGACTTTAATGCAGCGGCGTAAGAAACTTAATTTGTAGTTGGTTGTGCTAACGGAGGCATATTTGTAGTTGGTATATTTAAAGACTGGAGAGGGGCAGAGACTATTTTTGGCTTAGATGAGCCCTTAACTGATTCAAAAACAGGGCAACCTCTATAGTTGGCCGTGTGGTTTCCGCCGCAATTGCTGCATTTCTTTACCCTAGGGTCATCTTTAGGTTTATCCTACTTGGTCGTGGCATGCAGGTCCCCACATACAACACAAACAGAAGGCAACTTACAATAGGCTTTGGTATGGCCGTATTCCTGGCAGTTCAAGCACTGTACTGGCCCAGATCGTTTATGTGGGGCTTCAACAACAACTCTGCGGTGCACAATATATTCTTATTCATAAATTGGGTGAGTTTCACCTTTCCTCAATTTTACATCACTAGGCTCAAGCTCTACCCGGAATAATGGGGTTGGACACCTTTCTCTATTTTTAATGTTTAATACAGTTTTAGCTTTAAATCCTTTGCTGTACAAACTCGTCTTTATCTCTTCCGGGTCGACATTAGCGTCAATACCTATTATAACAACCTGGAGGCCTTTAGCGTTTTTTAGTTGGTAAGTGTAAAAGTTTTTATTCAGTTTTTCAAATTCTGAAACGACGGTGCGGTAAGCGTTTTCGTGATTTACCTGAATTTTTGTCTCGTAAATTTTACCACGCTTAATATTAAACACATAGAAGTTGTTTTCACCAATTAATCCGACTAAAAACCTAATAAGGTCGTTAGAGTTCCTTTCTCTCAAATAAATTGGAGTAGGTTTTAATGTCTTCTTCTCGGTGACAGGGATATCGTTCTCCTCTTCTAGAATTGCAAAACGATTTTGCGATGAGATTGGCTTTTCTTCATCTCTTGAAATTTTGGCTGGTTTTGTAACTTCTGCGGATTTCGGGCTCCTACCCCTTTGTAGAACTGTTATGTAGCGGTCCATCCCTACCTGGACCTTTGGAACTTCTGATAAAAGTGCACTGGGACTGCCTTTAGCAAGGGTAGATTCAGTTCCAGAATATGATAAGGAAACCGCGGGGAGGATGGTACTTCGGTATTTTTTTTATAATTTTTAAAAAGAGATTGGGCTAAACTTGTCCCTTGTTCAAAGCACTTATTTAAATTTGGAGCACTTAAATTGTTTGTATTTATTTTTGGTTTCTCATTTAAATAGTTTTTATTGAATTCAGGGTCTTTGATATTTTCATTACTGACGCTTGTTGAGCTTAACACAATGTAAGCATTTCGGCTTTCAGGCCCACTGTCACTACGATTACTGTTACTCATTAACAGTTCGCTTTTTTATTTTTTATTTAGTTTGTTGTTTTTGTTTTTCTCACTATTATGTGTATATATATATATGGGGGATTTCATGTCAAGTGACCCAACTTTTAAAACCGATGTCTTTCGATTGGAAAGAAATTTGGACCAAAGTAAGTTCTTGCAGAGAGTAGTTTAGACACAATTTTTTAACACGATCGGTCAAGAACTCTCTGAGCTAGAGGGGTTCAAAATTTGACGTTTTCGGCAAATAGGTGTTTTTTCTCATACATGTAGTTTATTACCTTTTGCTTTTAACAAAATTCGTCCCAAATACTTTCGATAGCTTTTTTTTCAATCTTCCAGAAAAAAATATTTTTAAAATTAAAAAAAATTTTTTTTTATTTTTTTTTTATAAAATAATTAGAAAAAAATTTTTTTTTCCAAATGTGCCCATTTTTTTTTGCTCAAAAGAAAGCTTAGGTCTTTTGTTTGAAGAGCTTGGAAGTCGCTTAGTGGGGTGCGAGTGGGATATCTATAAAAAATAATGTTTTGTAACTCAAGGTAGAGGTTTTCCAATTTTCGCGTATATTCTACTTTAATTTTTTTTCCTATTTATGTAAAGTTATCTCTTAAGCAAAAAAAAAAATTATTTTATGCTAAGAAACAAAATAATTTAACCTTTCCGACGGTATGCATTGAAAATATTAACAAAATGTGTTCAGACATTACCATATAAAAGTGATTTTATTCCAGAGGCCTACCATTTTGTTGGTAATGCAGTTTCATAGCATAAAATATTTTTTTTTTGCTTAAAAGATAATTTTAAATAAATAGGAAAAAAAAATCAAAATAGAATATACGCGAAAATTGTAAAACCTCTGCCTTGAGTTGCAAAACATTATTTTTTATAGATATCCCACTCGCATCCCACTAAGCGACTTCCAAGCTCTTCAAACAAAAGACCTAAGCTTTCTTTTGAGCAAAAAAAAAAAAAAAAAATGGGCACATTTGGAAAAAAAAAATTTTTTTCTAATTATTTAATAAAAAAAAATAAAAAAAAATTTTTTTTAATTTTAAAAATATTTTTTTCTGGAAGATCGAAAAAAAAGCTATCGAAAGTATTTGGGACGAATTTTGTTAAAAGCAAAAGGTAATAAACTACATGTATGAGAAAAAACACCTATTTGCCGAAAACGTCAAATTTTGAACCCCTCTAGCTCAGAGAGTTCTTGACCGATTGTGTTAAAAAATTGTGTCTAAGCTACTCTCTGCAAGAACTTACTTTGGTCCAAATTTCTTTCCAATCGAAAAAAAAAGTTGGGTCACTTGACATGAAATCCACCATATATGTATATTAATAAATTCGTTTACCACTTATTACTAATACACCTATTACTAATATTACACTCGCGTAGACACGTCCGTACACTACGAGATTAAGAATGCAACATTTCACTGACTTATGTGCTGTTTTTTTAAGACAAGTAGTGATCGTCTGGGTACGAATTATATATATTTGTTGTTGTAAACAAAAACAAAATACATATAATTCGTTGTAAACAAAATACATATAATTCTACCCAGACGATCACTATTTGTCTTATAAAAACAGCACATTATTCTGCCGACACTTTGTGGAAAAATCAAATTAAATTTTTTAAAGAAAACGACCTAGATTTTGAGTCAGTTGTGACACTATTTCAATCAGCAGTCAGTTAGTTTTAAGTTAACTTCATTTCCGACAGGGTAGTATGCAGTTTTTACATATACTTGCACATTATATACCTATACATTTATGTGTGTGTGTCTATTTTAGCACATGACATTGCAAACTAGGCTAAATGTAAGCTAACATTTTTCAGCAACATTTGTGGCAAAAAATTAATGCATTGGCTGTATGTAAAATATGCTGTTAGACTATTTCAGTTCTGATTCTCCTTTCGGTTGTGAGGTCACTGCACTTTGCAAATTTTCTTTTACGGAGTAAAACATGTACTTAAGAATCGCGTTATTGTCGCACTAGATTTAATTAACATTTAAAAATTAAATATAATTTTAAAATAAATGTAAACCTTTTTATAACATCTTTTAAAAAAAGAAAAAATATATTTAGTGAACATACTTATGTAAAATTATCTTTAGCTTGTTTATTATAGTTTTATTGAAAACTAAATAAAATGTGTGCAGTATTGTATGCCCTCATAAAAAAAGCTTAAAACAAAATTCTATAAAAAGTTTAAAAAATATAGTTTTAATTTGTTGTAAAATTAACTTTATAGATGCTTTATAAGGGCATGTGTATATACAGTTTCTCATAATGTAAGCCATATGGATTTATGTCTATATATGTGTGTGGGTGCGTATGGGTATGCATGTACATATTGGAGAACGGAATGAATGATTTCGTTTTTATTCAAACATTTATTACTATTGCATTGCTTTCATTAAACAACAAGTGCTACCATTCATATTTTTCAATGATTGTCTTTTATACACTCGCTTTTAAAAATGCCTTTACATGTCAAGCAACGAGTTATAAAGATGACGCATTGAATATATGTATATTCATTTATATAAAAAACATTCACTGCTTTGTAAAACATTCGTTGCCATCGTTAAAAGCTCGATTTTGCTGAATTTCAATACCGATTTTCTCGCGACTATCTGTGACAGTTTGATACCACATTCGGGTCTATGCGATTTCGGGGGGCTTCAGAAAGGTGATTTCAACCATAACACGGACAGACGGACATCGCTTAATCGGTTTCCCTATCTATAAGGATCCAGAATATATATACTTTATATGGTCCCAAATGGATAATAAAGGAATTACAAACGGAATGACAAACTTATGTATACCCTTATCACTTATGTGAAGGGTATAAAAATGTACATATGGCTTTACTTTCTCATTATTAATAAAATACAAAAAATAAGGTATTATGTTTTAAATGTTTAGTTTTACCTTATTAGCAACGAAACCATTCACATATTCATTGCTATTGCTTTATATTTGTTGCTTAAGCTGGATATTCATTGCCTCTTGACGTATAAGCAGAAGGCAAGCAATACACTGCGTTGTTTTTGCAGTTTTTATATTTTGTGATTGTGCCGTCTCTTTTTTTTTTAAATTATGTGAATTAAAAACGCACTCATTTTTTGTAAATGCATTCACTAGGCTAAAATATGGCATTCAAACCGATCTCTGGTACATAAGTATGTACTTGTACATATGTGTGTTGACACATGCAAACATAAAAAAAAATTAATATAAGTCCCTGCTCTACAAAGAAACAAGTTGCGAATTTTTGGAAAGGTCTGTTAAGTATCTGAGTTTTAATTGTTCTCCGTCTACACTAGTCATTAAAATTCCAAAAATTTTATTAAGAAAAATACACAATTGTGTGGCTTGATTTTTTCCGCAACAAGTAGCACACCATAAGTTGCACGAGTCAAAATAATAAATTATTGTGGTCTATTGAAACTTCTTAAATATCGTGTCAAAACCCATTTTGTATCGGTAGCTGCCGAAGAACTAAGCTTGGCTGCAGGGTGATCGCTGAAACTTTAAAAAAACTGACACAAAAAGTTGTTTAAAGCAAAAAAAGTCGAATAAAAAAAGATTTACGGCTGTATTCATAAAAAAATCTAAATTCAAGTTTTAAATACATTTTAGCTAAAAAAACATTTTAAGCCTAAAAATTATTTTTTTTTAATTTTGTATTCATAAACCGTATTTTAACTAAAACAATTTTAAGAATTTTTTTAATTCTTATGTTGGCAACGCTATTAATTTTATTTGTCACTTGACTTATGGTGATGTAAAACAATGGTTATAAGCTCACACATTAATCGCATATATGCACGTTATTTTTTCGAATTTGAGAAAAATATTGTTTTTATAAAATAAGTGTTCCCACACTCAACGTTCAGGTCCTATGAGAAATATTTTTCATCTTTCAGCACAAATCAGTCCGTACTTTAATTCTTTAACAATCAGCTGTTTGCAAAAACAAATAAAAAGTTATTAAAAAAATCATGCACAAACTAGTCAATTTTAATCCAACAAATTTATTTTCTTGAAATTTTTAAAGAATTACTTTTTGAGTGCCCTACTTTTGTGTATTCTTTTTGTTGGTTCGGGAAGTCAATTTTTCGTTACTTATTTACCGAGCTTTACCCAATTGTTAAGGCTTCGTTAGTCTTTACTTTCTGTTGCCGTTCTTTAACGTGCCATTCAGTTGTTTTATTTTAGTAGTTACTTTTTCTGTTAAAACGTATCAAAATTTGTATTGTTTTAATGGCGGAAAAAGCAGCTGATTCTTGCTGTCACTTAACAACGTTCCAAAAATTTTGTTTTTAACAGGTTGATCCGCAACGAAACGCAACGAAACGAAAAAACTAACTACTTACACACATTTTATATTAACAAAAAACAATCAGCTGATTCATCACGGAACAGAAAGTAAGGACTAACGAAGCCTTTAGAAAGCAGCACTTTTATTTCTAAATTGAAGAACAAAATTTACATTCTTGGGTAAAAAAAAGGAAATACTAACAGGTTTGATTTCTTTTCATCGGAAAAATAGTTAAATTCTAAAACTTTTGAAGAGATTTAGAAACTTAAAAATTTTTTTACTAAAGAAAAAATTTTTGGGACTCTTCTACTGTTTTAATTTTATTAGCTTAGCATTTTTTAGGAAATTTAAGGTCAAAGTTAAACTTTTAATGTTTTTTTAGCATTAAGAATGAAAGTGCTATTGATTGAAGTTAAGAATTATGGTATTTTGCTATTCAAAAAGAGTGATGCTTCTCAGCTCACTGTTTTAAGAACTTTTCATTCTACATTACTATATTTCATTACGATATCTTATTTCATGACAGATTTGAATGATTTTAAACCTAAACATTATTAGTTTTTACTCATATTGAAAGCCTTATTCAATTACACCATAAAAATAATAGTTTTAATGTTTAGCATTCTATGAAATTTGCTATGTATGAGCACGCATACGTAAAAACATATTTTTATATCTGTTATAACAAACAAGTAAGAGCGCTATATTCGGCTGTGCCGAATCTTATATACCCTTCACATTGGTCTTTCGAAACCTCAAACTTTTGTTTCTTTTTTTTATCAATGAAATATTTCTAATTTTTAAATAGTGGTCGGTGTAATAAAGGAATAAGGGGTAAGGAATATGTTTGAGAAGGGAAACTAATGGGGGTCGGTTGTACACTTTATTTCTCTAAGGCCGACTCTTAAAAAATTGTTGGGGGCATTTTCATATCATTTTGTTAAATTTGTATGGCAGCCCCCTTAGGCCGTGGAGATAGGGGGTTAGCATGTTTCAAGAATATGTTTTGGAGAAGAAACTAATGGGGATCGGTCTTACACTTTATTTCTCTAAGGCCGACTCTGAAGAAGTTGTGAGCATTTTTATATAATTTTTGTAAATTTTCTATGGCAACCCAATTATAGCGTGGAGATAGAGGGTTAGTATTATCTAGGAATATGTTTGTGGGAAGAAACGAATGGGGGTCGGTCGTACACTTTATTGCTCTAAGGCCGACTCTGAAGAAGTTGTGGGCATTTTTACATAAATTTTGTATGGCAACCCCCTTTGGTGATAGAGATAGGAGGTAAGTATACTCTAGGAATACGTTTGGGAGGAAAAACTAATGGAGGTCTGTTATACATTTTATTATCTAGGGGTGACTCCGGGGAAGTTGTAGCGGTTTTTGCCGTATTTTTTAAAAGTTTGTATGGCTGGAGATATAGGGTAAGTATGCTCCACAAAAACGTTTGGGTGGATAAACTAATTGGGGTCGGTCTTACATTTTACCTTTGTAGGAGAACCCTGGAAGCCGTAGGAGCGATTTAAAAAAAAAATTATATTTAGCTTTGTATGACAACACTGTGACATGAATACTAATACTAACCAATTTTCGTTTTGGGTGTGGTTCAATAATATCAACATGACTGATTCTGTTTTTTATACCCTTCACATAAGTGATAAGGGCATATATAAGCTTGTCATTCCGTTTGTAATTTCTTTATTATCCATTTGGGACCCCATAAAGTATGTATATTCTGGATCCTTATAGATAGGGAAGTCAATTTAGCGTTGTCTTTCTGAAGCCCCCCGATATCGCATAGACCCGTAAGTGGTATCAAACTGTCAGATATAGTCGCGAGAAAATCGGTATTGAAATTCGGCAAAATCGCCCAATAAACGACCGAGATATAAGCAAAAAACCAAGACTACCTCCTTTTTTCAGTCTACAACAACAACAAAGAACATACTTAAGTATGTAATAATAAAAAAACAACAAAAAAAGAAAAAAACAGAATCAGTCATGTTGATATTATTGAACAACACCCAAAACGAAAATTTTATTAGTATTAGTATTCATACATATAACAGGGTTGCCATCCAAGGCTTAATTTAAAAAATTTTAAAATCGCTCATACGGCTTCCAGGGTTCTCCTACAAAAAAGGTAAAATGTAAAACTGACCCAAATTATTTGATCCATCGAAACATTTTTGTGGAAAATACTTAACTTCTATCTCCAGCCCCTAACTTGGTTGTCATACAAAATTTTAAAAAATAAGGTAAAAAACGCTACAACTTCCCTGGAATTGCACCTAGAGAAAAAAACATGTATTACACCCCCGTTAGTTTTTCCTCCCGAACCGTTTCTAGAGTATTCTTACGCCCTATCTCAACGCCCTAAGGGGGTTGCCATACAAAATTTACAATAAAGATGCAAAAATGCCCACAACTTCTTCAAAATTGGCCTTACAGCAATAAAGTGTATGACCGACCCCTATTAGTTTCTTCTCCCAAACATATTCCTAGAACATACTTACCCCCTATCTCCGCGCCCTAAGGGGGTTGCCATACAAAATTTACAAAAATGATATGAAAATGCCCACAACTTCCTCAGAGTTGGCCTTAGAACAATAAAGCGTACGACCGACCTCCATTAGTTTGCCCTTCCAAGCATATTCCTAGATTCTACTTACCCCCTTTCTCCACGCCCTAAGGGGGTTGCCATACAAAATTTACAAAAATTATGTAAAAATGCCCACAATTACTTCAGAGGCGGCCTTAGAGCAATAAAGTGCACGACCGATCCCAATTAGTTTGCCCTCCAAAACAATTCCTAGAATATACTTACCCCCTATCTCCATGCCCTAAGGGGATTGCCATACAAAATTTACAAAAATGATATGTAAATGCCCACAACTTCTTCAGAGTTGGGCTTAGAGCAATAAGGTGTACGACCGACCCCCATTAGTTTATCCACCCAAACATTTTTGTGGAGCATACTTACCCTCTATTTACAGCCCCTAACACGGTTGCCATACAAAATTATAAAAAATAAGGTAAAAAGGGTACAACTTCCCCGGAGTCGCCACTAAAGGAATAAAATGTATCACTGACCCTCATTAGTTCCCCCCCCCCCTTCCCAACATATTCCTAAAATATAGTTACCCCCTATCACCCCCGTCTAAGACGGTTGCCATACAAAATTTGTAAAAATTAGGATAAAAAGTACTTCAACTTTCCCGCAGTCACCCGTGAAGCGTTAAAAAGTAACACAGACCCCTATTTAAAAATAAGAAATATTTCATAAGTAAAAAAATGTATAAAAATAAAAAAAGTTTGGGATTTCGAAAGGCCAATGTGAAGGGTATATAAGATTCGGCACAGCCGAATATAGCGCTCTTACTTGTTTCTTTTTTTTGTTGTTTTTTTTTATTATTACATACATAAGAACTTATGTACTTTGTTGTTTTTTTTTGTAATAAAACATTGGAGGTAGTCTTGGATTTTTGCGTACGATTTTGCTGAATTTCAATACCGATTTTCTCGCAGATATTTCTGACAGTTCTATACCACTTACGGGTATATGCGACATCGAGGGGCTTCAGAAACAACACGGACAGACGGACATCGCTAAATCGGCTTCCCTATCTATAAGGATCCAGAATATAAATACTTTATGGGGTCCCAAATGGATAATAAAGAAATCACAAATGGAGTGACAAACCTACATATACCTTTATCACTTATGTAAGAGATATAAAAAGGGACAGAAGTTGAAAAAACTAGAAAAAAGTTGCAAGGCCGCAGGCCGGAAAAAGTTTTCGAACTGCCACTTTAGTAGACGAATGGTCCCGCTGCTTAGCTGTAAACAGATACAAATTTCCTTTCATTAGTAACATTCTAATAAATAAGAAGTTTGAATGAAAATCTATATCTATATATTAACACATGCATAGTTAAGTATGTAGATATATGTATATGTGTGCTCATAATGTTTTCTTTGTTGTTGCTCTTACTACTAAAATAATAACGCGCAAAAAAAGTATGAAATGATACTTATCAAGCTTTTGTACCATTTTCAACAGTAGTAAAGTGGAATAAAGATTTGAAGTTTTAGCAGCAAGAAAATTAAAATATAGGTAGACATACAACCAACAGTTTATTTTATAAGATAGGATTTACTTATGTACAAGGAGTATAAAATGGTGAGCTCGTCCCTACAGTAACAATTTTTAAAGGAAGATCACACGATTACCGTTATGCACCAATTTTTAATATTATTTGTATCCCAGTCGTGGCATTGTACAATATTGTGTTTGTTTTAACCAATCAAATGCAACTCTGATGTGGCAACTGTGCTACCATTATATACAATTGCTTGACAGTAAAAATGTCAGAAGTGTGGCAATATTTATTGTTTTCTTTAGCCGCAAGCAAAGTTTACAGTACGATCCAAATTTTAATTTTTTCGTAAAAAAGTTTTCCTTTGAGGGTTTTCACACTAGACTTATTGTGCTGGCATAAAATCGCAGTTTGTAGGCTTTTTCGGTGAAGAGAGTGGTTTTTGGTTGGCACAATTTTTCAACCAGCTTCAACCCCGCACAAGCAGAACAAAACTAACACATATACACTTATGAAAACACAGGCTCTGCGTTTTTTTTTTGCAGAGCGATTTTTAGTGTTTAGTTGTCCATCGACGCGTAAAGAAAATACTAGCACACACAAAGCTGTGTATACGTGCACAATTTTATGCCAGCATAATTAGTCTAGTGTAAATACGAAAGAACAAAAGTTATGCGGATTGAAAATTAGTCTAGTGCGAAAACCCTCTTTTTTTTTAGTCATAAAGGTATTTTTTGATTATATTTATATGTATATATGTAGGTGCAATTTTAACATGTATTGTGTTCCTCCCGGCCAGTTGGGCTCTGCATGCTCCTCAGCATAAGTTTATTTCTTTCTTGAGTGTGCCCATTTGTTTTTGTAAGTAAACCTAATAACTAAATACAATAAATATGTAATAAATTTAATACATATAAAACATAAAAATCAGCTGATTACATTCTTTTTCTAAAGAAAATATTCTATAGACTAAAGAAAAAACCAAAGTCTATAAAATATATATATACTAACATACATATGTAGTTATAATGGAAACTACAACAGCTGATTGTTGGTGTTGTCGCAAGTTTGAACAATCGTATGAGCGACCGGCAGCATTTATTGGCACAAAATTATTTTTCACCAACTTGTACCAATACAATTTTTATAAAATGAGGCAATCATATGACTGCAGGGAATTTAAGTACTTGTCCACATAGTTCAGGATTTCGTATTTAACTATTGGAACTTGTAGATCCTTGTGTATGTTGCTGTTTTTAATAATCCAAGGAGCACCAGTTATCATTCGTAGGGCTTTGTTTTAATGGCGTTGAATTTTTTCTTTGTTGTATGCGGAAGCACCAAATTGGTTTCAAAATCGTTTTGTAGAGTAGAAGTTTACAATCAAGACTGAGCACAGAGTTTCTGCCGATTAGCCAATGGATTTGTGTAGCTTTAAGTTTCATTTGCGTCAACTTCGCATCTATATGTGTCTTCCATATAAGGCGACGATTCATGTGAATGCCAAGATATTTTGTCTCAAATCGTTTATGCACTATATGGTTATTAATATGGTTTGGGGACCACGTTCCTTTGCGTAAAGTGAACGCTACGTAAGTACATTTTATTTGGTTTCCTTTTTTGATCATACATTTTTGACCGGTTAAATATTTTTCTAAAAGGTTGAAAATATTAGCTGGAATGTTGAGGTTTAATTTGTTTTACAGGCCTTTATCCCATACTTTGTTGAAAGTTTGTGGAACATCGGTAACAAGCGCGGAGCAGTGCTCAAAGGTTTTTCTTATGGCCTGCACCAGTCTGTGAGTTTGTTCGATTGTGCTATGTTGACTTCTAAAACCAAATTGCTGATTTGGAATGAAGTTGTTATCATTCAGGATCGGAGTCAGCTTATTTTTGAGCAGCTTTTCGAACAGTTTTGACAAAGTTGGTAGCAAGCTTATAGGCCTATATGTCTCCACCTTTGAAGAATCTTTACCAGGCTTAGGAATCATCTTTACTAAGGCAATTTTCCATATTGACGGAAAATGTTCAAGCCGAATTATGACATTAAAAATAAAAAAATAATTCTTTTAGATGTAAAAGGTAACTCCAAAAGCATTTTGTTGCCTATCTTATGAACGCCAGAAGCTTTTTTTATCATTTTCGCTAGCGAGGACCTCTGCAACATCTGAAGATCGGAAACGTATTTCAATAAGACGTCTAGCAACAGCAAGCGGTAATTCTCTCACGTCACACAGTGGGGCCAAACGCAAAAAAAATGGTAATAAATCTGTATCTTCGAAAGTATTTGTCCAATTATAAAATAATGTATGAAGCAGTCGTAGAGGAGGACCCAAGCTTTTAGAAAATAAAATTTTGAACTACCCTGTATATACATACGTTGAGCTACAGGGTGCTAAAGATATTTGGGTTTGAAGTTTAAAATTGTTGTTTTTGACCTTGACTTTATTTGGTTTTTTGCAAATGTCTGCAATTGTACTTATGCTAAAAATATTTTTAAAAATATTTTTGTATTTTTAGAAAGTTTCTTAAGCCTACACAAGAAAATTTATTTAATTATCTTTATTCGTCTAGCCGTGAAAAATATTCAAAGTCAAAATTTTCAAGGTGATTCCAAAAATGGCATAATTTTGACAAAAATTGAGCACAATTGATTAATTTTTTTTGCAAATATTTGTAAAAATAATTATTTCTTTCTTAACGTTTTTGGAAAAAGCAGGCTTCAAAATATATTAGTAGTATATTTTTGAAAGGATTTAGACGTGCATTGGTCGAAAATATGGATTTTTTCAACGAAATTTTAAATTTATTGGCCGAGAAAAAAAACGCAAGCCAGTTTTTAAAAAATTGGTTCAAAATTAAAATAACTTATCTTTCGAGGTTTCAGTTTAAATTAAGTTATTCACTGCCCGCTCAAAATTGGGGTCACGAGGGTAAATGTTATTAATATAGGCAAATTTTAAGATGCGTGTAATATAATAGCTCAGAAAATAACTTAAAGTTTACTTAATTCTTTTTATTTTTCGTTTAAATAATAAATAACATAATATTATTATAAAGTTTTAAATTCATTACGTTATAGAAAATCAACAATATTTTATAAACTTTCAAATATAAAAAAACTGTAAATATAATATTTTGGAATTTTTTTATTCTGTCCCCTTATTTTTTTTCTATAGGTAAAAAATATGATATGTATGCAAATCTCCATCTGTTTACCTTTTCAATGATATATAATATTTGTATATTATTGGTTATTTAATACTATATTAACTGCCCTTAAAACAGCTATCTTGCGTCAAATTTGTTAAAAGTTCATTATTTTTTAGGATGTGTATAATAGAGGTGAGCGATCCCGTGATTTTTAGGGAATATCGTTAATAGTGAATGCGATTTAAAAATCACCGGTTATTTAAACAGTGACGGTGATCACTGTTTAGCATTTTTCACTTCTTGTAAAAGAGTTATTTTAATCTCTGTTAAATTAATATACATAATGTTATTTTAAGCAGTGATTATGCGATTTTAGTTCTTTTTAACGAACTTCTGAACAACGCATTAGAAAAAAAACTTAAATGATAAATAGGAATTCAAAATATTTATGAATAAGAAATATCAATTTTCAATAGGTATGTAGTGACAACAATATCCCATATTTATATAAATATTTTAAATTTACTTTAAACACAATATTTTGATACAAAATTTAAATTTATACCTTTTGAGATAAGTTTTAAAGCTCCCTTGGAGCATTGAGGTAAAGCTTTAATTTAGAAAAGCAGCTTACAATTCTTGTTAAAGAGATTCCAAGTATAAAAATATATAAGAATAGTTGAAATTCATTGTAACAAAAACAAAAACCTAAAAATAAACAAATAACACAAATTAAGCTGTATATGTACATAACACAACTACATAAGTATAATATAACATTTGCACAATATTTTATAAACTTTCAAATATAAAAAAACTGTAAATATAATATTTTGGAATTTTTTTATTCTGTCCCCTTATTTTTTTTCTATAGGTAAAAAATATGATATGTATGCAAATCTCCATCTGTTTACCTTTTCAATGATATATAATATTTGTATATTATTGGTTATTTAATACTATACTAACTGCCCTTAAAACAGCTATCTTGCGTCAAATTTGTTGAAAGTCCATTATTTTGTAGGGTGTGTATATACATTAGCTATGGCATAGTGATATATGAACATTTTTGCAACGAGATTTTGAAATGCTCCCGGCTTTTATTTTGTTAGACTTAGAAAAAAAATACATATGAAAAAAATGGGGGAATTTAGTTGTGGGTAAATGGCGCCTCATTGAGGTCAAAGTTCATCGTAAAAGCAAAAAAAAAACAAAATGTTCAATAACTGCCGCGGAGTTGCTCCTAGAGTAGTAGAATGTAAGATTGACCCCAATTAAAATTTCCTCCCCAACATTTTTGTAGAACATACTTACACCCTATCATCACTCCTTAGGGGGCTTGCCCTACAAAGGGTTAGTTTTTCATAAATTTTACCCCAACCGTCCTAAAAAGTTTGGAGCGCCTCTTGAGGATTCAAAGGTACGACAAACCCCCATTGATTTTTCCCCTTCTACATTATTGTAGAACATACTAACCTCCTATCTCTGCTCCTTAGGGTACTTCCCCTTACAAAAAAGATATAGAAATTTGCCTTCTCCTTCTTACTACTTTCAGGGCTACTATGGAGGACTCAAATGTATAATCGACCATTGATTTTTCTCACCTACCTACCCCATCTGCTCCTTTGTTTATTAGGATACTTCCCTTCAAATAAGTTTTTTTTAAATTTGACTTCTTGCTTAACTACTTTTGGAGGAGTCAAAAGTATATACCAAACCTCTTTCTCTGCTTTTAAGGGTCCTATACAAACAAAATTTTATATCATTAATTTTTCTAAAAGCTTGGGTCCTCCTCTACGACTGCTTCATACATTATTTTATAATTGGACAAATACTTTCGAAGATACAGATTTATTACCATTTTTTTGCGTTTGGCCCCACTGTGCGTCAGTGCGTGTGTTGGGAGTGAACACGCTCTTTAAAGGGCTTACAAGCAAATTGCATTTTTCTTCGTCATTTCTAGTCCAGGATCCTCTGTGGTGGTTTTGCGATTACGGGTCTTTTAAGACGTCTGGCCGATCGCCATAGAGAACAATCCGTTTGAGATCTAGAACTTCCAAATAATTCTTAACTGATGCAATTCTGTGTACCTTCAGCAAGTTTTTTAATCGATTTGTACACTCTTTTTGCTTAGTTTTAAGTTGGGGCGATCTATGCTGTTGTTATTCCACGCGAGCTCTCTTTTTTTCAGATAAAAGCTCATTAACATGGAAAGAAAAAATTTTGTTGTATTTGACCTGACGGTAGGTAGAAGGGGCATGTTCAACGGCTTCTTTAATGTTTTTACTTAGGATACTCAGGCAGTCATCGATTTCTTCGGGAGTTTTTAGCGGATGGTCTTCCGAGCAGTGAGTGCCGATCGATTTTTTTATATTTCAACCAATTAACTCTTTTAGATAAGAAAAAATCAATAGTTGTGATTTGGTCAGGACTGCAAATAGTGATTATAGTGGGTGAGTAGATAAATCTAAGCTGGCTTGAGCTTCAAAAATATCCGGGGATATACCTTTTGCTACGCCAAAATCTACTACGTCTGGAATTTTATTGTGGTCAGTTGGCTAATAGGTTGGTTGTCTAGTAGAAAAAACACAAAGTCCCATTAATAAATATGGCGCAAAAAAGGTTTTTTTATGAGTATGATTTTTTAATATGTATGTCCATAATATCTACGTGATATATGTAAACTTTCGCAAACATAGTTTTCTGGTAATGAAAATTTCTAGAAATATAATCGAGTAGTGAAATAAAAATTTTAAAAGAAGTGGTTAACAACTGCATTACCAATTCGATTTTTTTACAAGGCATAATATTGAAGTAATTTCAAAGGATTATAAGCAACCTAAAATGTATTGCATTATGTATCAATTTGTTTTAATTTAATTTTGTCAAATTTTTATTGGGTTGCGACAAACGTGACTTTAATTGATTTTTGAACAGCTTTACCAAAGGAATTGATTTACTGCTTCTGTGTAGGACCGCGCAGATTTCGTGAAGCAACTAGAACTGCAAGGAATTTTTTAAAATGTATTGCATTATGTATCAATTTGTTTTAATTTAATTTTGTCTAATTTTTATTGGGTTGCGACAAACGTGACTTTAATTGATTTTTGAACAGCTTTACCAAAGGAATTGATTTACTGCTTCTGTGTAGGACCGCGCAGATTTCGTGAAGGAACTAGAACTGCAAGAATTTTTTTAAGCAAGCCAAAGTTACCCATAAAATAAAAAAAAAGTGTGAGAATTGGAAACGATGCATCTGCTGTGACATGATAAATATGTAAAATAATCGGCCGAAAACAAATAATTTATGACATTATCACTTTAAAATTATATCTGATTTGCTTTCTAAAAGGTAATGCTTTTGATCACGTAGTTGCTTATGTTTTTTTAAGTATTTACTTTCTGTTGTTGGTTAAAAAAATATATTGAATACTTTTAATAATTTGTCAAGCTTAACGTCAATCGTTCTTTTTTTATTATCATTATTTTCCGATTAGAAAAACTCCCGCCTAAAGAAGCTTATCATTATTTGGGACCGAAATATCGGCAAATAAGAAATAAAATAACGTTTGGCGTTAAACTCGACAAAATAATAAAAGTATTAAGAAGAAAAATAAAAAAAATAAGACTTCAATTAAAATTTTAAATAGAAATAAAAAAGTTAGTACTATTTGTTGGTACGAAATTATTTTCCTCATTTATCATCCCTGGTTGTGCTTTATTAGTTAGTTGAGATTTTTTGAAATAATGTGTGCCAATTTTTTTTTCGTTGTTAGGCTTACATTATCGCTAGCAGAAAAAAAGGGGCTCACGTGTATGCATGTACATATGTATATAGTACATATACAGCACAGTCCTATTATACCTACTTATGTATGTATATATATATCTATTTTTTCGCACAGCCAAATGTACACTCCGCCCGAATGTAAAATAACATTAATGCTAAATCAACGCTTATAACAGTGATACAGTTAAAATTACATACACAAAAAGGCAATGGGTACAAAAACAGCGTGTTAATAAATTATAAAATATTAATACGAAATGTTTACTTCGGAAAGTAAAAAATTAAATTATTATTAAACAAATAAAAACTACATGCTCAACATACACATAAACAAATAATGCGCATACATACATATATAAGTACATGTATGCACATTGGAAAGGAGATTGTTTTAATATTAAAAGAATGCGATTTATGTTAATCTTTCAATTGTTTTTTGACTAAATCGTTTGCATCTATCAACTCAAATATAAATACTACAATGTTGGCATTATACTTATAGAAAATACATGAAAATTTAAAAAATTCATTAGAACTTAAATCACGAAATTTGAACAGATGCACACACAGATGCCCTATAATAATATGATTGCCCCTAAATATAAAAGCCGAATATGAAAATATTATTTTTACTCAAAAATTCTTTAAATCATTTGTGTATAAATTGTTTTGTCCAAACTAACAGCAGAATATAAATAATTTCAAAAATAAAAAGATATAATGTAAATAAAATTTAACATGAAACTTTTACTGTTACAAAAACTAAAACAACGCATGGTTAAAAAAAGAAAACATTTTAAGCACTTAAATCGACAATAAATATAAAATAATGAAATGGGCGAAAGTTTAATCAGTTTAAACAATATATATTATCCGTACGTTTAGTAAAAGCAAATCTTTAGTTCGTTATAAAACAAACTACCTAGCAGAAAATAACTTTAACAGTATACAAATAAAGAAACAATTTACAATTTAAATTAAACAATTTAAAATATTGAAAATTATCACACAATATTACTGCCAACTTGTTATATATGTATAAAATTAACGTTAAAAGCTAAAGAAATTATCTGTGTTCTCTTTTTAACATTTTAAAAACAAAGACTTAGTATATGTGTGTAGGTACATACATAAGCTTTTGTATGGTTAAATCAAAACGATGTGGTCCAACGCTTTATGCACATTGGGTGTCACAAAGCCAATTTGCAATTGCCTCAGCCTAAGGCAAGTGAGCCAGGGTGCACCAGTGAATACAGGGCCAACAGTAGCCACCAATAGCTCAGGGGTAATACCAACTTTTTTTTAAACTTAACAAATGATATTTAAGCACTACTTTATTTATTTATTTTTAAACTTAACAAATAATATTTAAGCACTACTTTAGTTGAATATTTTTAAACAATACCTTATTAAGGCCGGTACACAATTGTGGCAAAATTTCAGGCTGCCATTAAAAATATGTGTACAAAAAACAACTGAAAATTAGGCACAAACATTTTAATTTTTGTTAACTACGAATTAAATCGTGTTAAATGAGTTTTTATGTAGTTTTTTTGATTTTACGGATAACGTTAAATAACTAAGAAAGTATAATTTTTTCCTCTTTTTATGGTGAAAAATGTATTTGTGTATTCTAAAAATTTACTCTACACAGTTATTTTTTGTGTAGAAATAAATGCATAGTTTCAAACCTGGAATCAGACAAGAGTAAGTAAGGATTTATGACCATATCAACAAAGTTCTCTACTTGGGATACGTGATGTTGCAGTTGTTTCATATAAAAATAAAAACGTTAGCTCACATAAAAAAATATATTCGTTTTAAAATTCTTAGGTATAAAATAAGTTTTTTCGGCAAAACATACAAATACTGAGTTTGAGACGGCTATAAAAAAAAATTGCAGTCAGATCGGAGTAATTCATTTTGATTTCATTAATTCATAAAAATTTCAAATTATCAATGTATATAGCATGACGAGTATGTTGACAATTTGACTTTTTTCCCCGAAATCCCCAGTGTGTGTCGCATTCCTTTCCACACAATAATTTTAAATCAAAAATTAAGTGCATTCTACTTTAAAAAAAGTTTAGATAAAAAATAATCGCATCAAATATTTTATTTTTATTGTCAAAGTTTGTCGCGTGCTCCATCCTAACGGAATTTTTTTAATATTCTAATTTTTATTTATTGTTGAACAAATTTTTGCTTTTTAGTTTGGCTTAAGTTCATATAATTTCTTTTTATAAGAAGAAATTACTATTTTTCCGTTAATATTGAAAGAAACTTTTAATTTGAAAAAAACAGATTTTTCTGCCGATACTAGCCGAGTAGAATGCATTTTCAAAAGCAGCTACGCAATTTCATCATCAGTACTCTTTGAACGGTAGAAGTATCTTTTGGTTGTAAACATCACCTATTTAACTTACATGTAACAGAAAAAGAGATAGGGCATGACCATTTTTCCTCTTTTCTCATTCTGTAAGTTAGGACGAAGTTTACTTTTCATATACAATATCCTTTTTTCTATTAAAATTCTCTTCGGCAACACTTGACTAACGGCCGAGCATCATCCATCTCTCAGATGAAATGAAACGCTTTTTATTATTGTATATTATACAATAGGGGGGTTAAGCTTTTTTTGTCAACGACAAATGAACTGAAATTATTAAAGATTATTTTTACACCGTGCCATGGGTGAGTTATATGCTCATTTTTATTTGTTGTTGAACTAATTGTCTTTAATACAAATTTTTGCTTTTTAGTTTGGCTTAAGTTTATATTTCTTTCTTTTTATTAGAAGAAATTACTATTTTTCCGTTAATGTTGAAAGAAACTTTTTATTTGAAAAAAAAAGAACAGATTTTTCTACCGATACTAGCCGAGTTGAATGAATTTTCAGTACTCATTGAACGGTAGCAGTATCTTTTGGTTATAAACATCACCTATTTAACGTACATGTAACAGAGATAGGGCTACGGCATGACCGTTTTCCCTCTTTTCTCATTCTGTAAGTTAGGATAAAGTTTACTTTTCATATACACTATGCTTTTTTCTATTAAAAGTCTCTTCGGCAGCACTTGACTAAGGGTCGAGCACCATCTCTCAGATGGAATGAAACGCTTTTTACTATTGTATATCATACAATAGAGGGGTTAATCTTTTTTTATTTCTTTTTTTGTCAACGACAACAGCTTATACAAATAATTAGGTCCCCGCTTCATAGCTGCTGGAGATTATAACGCTAAGCACACATACTGGGGCTCCCGCCTAATTAGTCCCAGAGGTCGTGTCTTGTATGATTCCGTGTCGGAAATGGGACTTTTCGTTTTTTCAACTGGACAACCAACCTTTTGGCCAACGGACAATAATAAAATTCCAGACGTAATAGATTTTGGCGTGGCAAAAGGTATATCCCCAGACCTTACTGAGGCTGTAGCCTCCTTGGATTTATCTTCTGACCACTCACCCACAATAATTACTATTTGCAGTCCTCCCCAAATAGCAACTAGTGACTTTTTCTTATCTAAAAGAATAAATTGGTTAAAATATAAAAAATTTGTTGTTGCCCACTGCTCGGAAAACCAATCGCTAAAAGCTCCCGGAGACATAGATGATAGTCTGAGCGTCCTAAGTGAACACATTAAAAAAGCCGTTGAACATGCATCTTCTACCTATCGTCAGGCCAGGTATAGCAATTTTTTTTCTGACGATGTGGAAAAACTTTTATTTGAAAAAAGCAGAGTTCGAAGAGAATGGCAAAAGTATAAATCGCCGCAACTTAAAACTTAGCTGAAAGAATGTACTTACCAATTAAAAAGCTTGTTGGAGGTTCACAGAATGGCTTCACTTAAAGAGTACCTCGAAGGTCTAGACGCGACTCCTCAGACAAATTATTCCCTCTGGCGATCAGCCAGACGTCTTAAAAGACCCATTATCGCAAAACCACCACTGCGTAATCTGAGAGGATCCTGGGCTAGAAATGACGAAGAAAAATGTGATCTGTTCGCAAATCATTTCAAAAACGTGTACACTCCCAATACTTGCACAGACGTGAGGGAATTACCGCTAGTTATTGCTAGACGTCCTTTGGAAATACATTTCCGATTTACAGAGGTTGTAGAGACTATTGCTAACCTAAATAGTAAAAAAGCTCCTGGCGTTGATAATATAAGCAACAAAATGCTTTTACGGAAAAGAATAATTATTTTTATTTTTAACGCAATAATTCGGCTTGAACATTTCCGGCCTATATGGAAAATTGCCTTAGTAAAGATGAGTCCTAAGCCTGGCAAAGATCCTTAAAAGGTAGAGCCTTATAGGCCTATAAGTTTGTTACCCACAATGTCAAAATTGTTCGAAAAATTGCTTAAGAACAAGCTGACTCCGACCCTGAATGAAAACAACTGCATTCCAGATCACCAATTTGGATTTAGAAGTCAACATAGCACAATCGAACAAACTCACAGGCTGGTGCAGGTTATAAGAAAAACCTTTGAGGAAAAGAAGTACTGCTCCGCGCTTTTAATATATGTCTCTCAAGCTTTCGATTAGGCATGGCACGAAGGCCTGTTGAACAAACTAAAGCTAAACCTTCCATCTAATATTTTCAACCTATTAGAAAAATACATAACTGGTCGACAATTTATGATCAAAGAGGGAAACCAAATCAGTTCTTCTCAACCAATAGGGGCTGGAGTACCTCAAGGGAGTATACAAGTTCCAGTTCTGTACTTGCTTTACACAGCAGATATGCCAACCAATAGTTTTACACACACGTCGACATTTGCTGATGATTCTGCTTTCCTTAATATTCATAAGGACCCTAAAGAGGCTTCGAACCAACTACAGCAACACGTAACCCAAGTTGAACAATGGGCAAAGTTATGGGGAATTAAAATAAATGAACAAAAATGTACCCACGTAACTTTTACTTTACGCAAATAAACGTGCTCCCCAATTACTATTACCAACCATATGGTGCCTCAACGAACCGAGACAAAACATCTTGGTATTTACCTAGATCGCAGCTTCACATGAAAGCCTCATATAGATGCAAAGCTGACTCACATTAACTTAAAGCTGCTCAAATCCACTGGCTAATTGGTAGAAACTCTATACTACGTCTGGATTGTAAACTTTTACTCTACAACTCGATTTTAAAACCAATTTGGAGCTACGGTATGCCATTGTTGGGCACTGCTTTCTCCTCTACCATAGAAAAAAATACAACGTCGTCAAAACAAAATCCTGAGAATGATAACTGGTGCTCCTTGGTATATTAAAAACAGCAATATCCACAAGGATCTAGAAGTTTCACTAGTAAAAAGCGAAATCCTAAACTATGTGGACAAGTATTTAAATAAGCTGGAAACACATCCAGATCCGCTCGCTCGAGCATCCTGCAACATAGTGGGCACACCCGCCTAAAAAGAAGGGATACTATTGCTCTTAGATGAAACTTTTAAAATTAGTTATCTTTATTGCGAAAACTTAA
The DNA here is from genome assembly GCA_963583895.1 of Melanophora roralis. NCBI lineage: Eukaryota > Metazoa > Arthropoda > Insecta > Diptera > Rhinophoridae > Melanophora > Melanophora roralis. Next base: position 37,835,404 of record OY757191.1, read on the forward strand.
ATTTTAGTCTGGTACTGACTGGACTAGTACTAATTATTTAGTTTTATGATTTGAATACTTATTGTTAGTTCGCTTGAGCGAAGATACAATAATAAAATATGTGAAAAAAAATTACAAGACAAGATATACGAAAACTGCATTTTTTTCTCTGGTGACGCATATTTAAAAATAAAATGAGCTAAAACAGCGTGTTCATCAAAAAACAATATTTAGTAGTTTAACTTATGGTGTTTTCCTTTTTGGCAAAAATGTTACATTAATGCTGCCATTTGAGCGGGTTAATGTTCCATTCTAAATATACATACAAGAGTGAAAACAGTTATCGTTTTCCTTTCTGAAAATGTTGCACAAAAAACTGGCAAGAGTGTATCAAATCTTACCCTCAATTATATTTCAGTGTAACAAAAAACCATTTTTTACAGCTGTGTTATATAAATAAATACTTTTTTATGCAAACGAGTTTTAAGAGAGAATGCAGTTTTTTATCAAAATCAAGAAATTTTTCTGTTCCATTGAAACAAAAAAAATGGACAACTTTATAAGTGTGTGTGTATACTGATAAAATATTACACATACTTATTGCAAAATTTTTTTTAGAAAGGAAAACACCATTGCCCTCCCTTATGATAATACATTTTCATACATATTGGAAAAATAAATAATCACACACATGTTCACAAACATTCCCTCTACACAATTGGAAGTTAATTCTTGGATAAAAGTATCTAATAATTCACGACTTTTTCTCTACTGGCTAATAGTACACATTTTACAAAAATAATTTACATTATTTTCAACATTTTAAATTCCTTATGTTAATATTTATTGTAAACTTTAAAATTCAAAAAGTTTCTAATATGTTAATACTTTAATATATTAAAAGTATAAAAATTTGATACAACAGTAGATAAATTTTGGTTACATAGCGGATATTTTAAAAACACAAATTAAAAAATTTTCATATTACTGCCCTTAAGAAGTGACTAAATAGTCTCATTAAATAAGTATAATAGTAGTGGAACGTTTTTCCCAAACAGGTCACTTTTTAAATAAGAAAATAGTTTAAACTTCCTTTTGTATCGGATAATTGTCGTTTTGAATAGAAATTGTTTGAAGGGTTCATACATATAGAAAATAAAATATATATATATATAATTTTTTGTATTTAATGCATTTTTTTTTTAAAATAATTTAGAAAATATTAATTAATAGAATAATAAATTATGTCGCGTTCCAAATGTCTCGTGCCCAATCACAACTAAATCTAAAATAAAATAAAACATTTTTACCTCTTTTAAGGAAGCCGTATTAGCCCTTTTGAAACTAAAAAAAAAAGGTGCTTTAATAAATTGTATTCCAATCCGCAGATTATTGCATTTTCCAGATGCAGTCAAAAGTAACTTCCATTTTTTGTAGCGTGCGCGTGCGCGTCCGCATATATACAGCTAGTATATAAGAAACAAAAGACTTAAAAAAGCTTTTGTTTTGCATTATACATACTGTTACTAAAATGCCTTTAAAAAACTATCAAAAACAAATTTTTCAGATTTCCTATATGTATATGGTTTTTCACCTTAAAGGCGTGGATTTGAGCTGCTTAAATCCACTGGATAATTGGTAGAAACTCTGTGCTACGTCTGGATTGTAAGCTTCTACTCTACAACTCGATTTTAAAACCAATTTGGTGATACGGTATACAATTATGGGACACTGCTTCCGCCTCTAACATAGAAAAAATACAACGTCGTCAAAACAAAATTCTGAGAATGATAACTGGTTAGCACCAGCATATTAAAAACAGCAACATCCACAAGGATCTAGAAGTTCCACTAGTAAAATGCGAAATCTTAAACTATGTGAACAAGTATTTAAATAAGCTGGAAACACATCCAGATCCGCTCGCTCGAGCATCCTGCAACATAGTGGGCACACCCGCCTAAAAAGAAGGGATACTATTGCTCTTAGATGAAACTTTTAAAATTAGTTATCTTTATTGCGAAAACTGAAATTTTAGTCTGGTACTGACTGGACTAGTACTAATTATTTAGTTTTATGATTTGAATACTTATTGTTAGTTCGCTTGAGCGAAGATACAATAATAAAATATGTGAAAAAAAATTACAAGACAAGATATACGAAAACTGCATTTTTTTCTCTGGTGACACATATTTAAAAATAAAATGAGCTAAAACAGCGTGTTCATCAAAAAACAATATTTAGTAGTTTAACTTATGGTGTTTTCCTTTTTGGCAAAAATGTTACATTAATGCTGCCATTTGAGCGGGTTAATGTTCCATTCTAAATATACATACAAGAGTGAAAACAGTTATCGTTTTCCTTTCTGAAAATGTTGCACAAAAAACTGGCAAGAGTGTATCAAATCTTACCCTCAATTATATTTCAGTGTAACAAAAAACCATTTTTTACAGCTGTGTTATATAAATAAATACTTTTTTATGCAAACGAGTTTTAAGAGAGAATGCAGTTTTTTATCAAAATCAAGAAATTTTTCTGTTCCATTGAAACAAAAAAAATGGACAACTTTATAAGTGTGTGTGTATACTGATAAAATATTACACATACTTATTGCAAAATTTTTTTATGATAATACATTTTCATACATATTAGAAAAATAAATAATCACACACATGTTCACAAACATTCCCTCTACACAATTGGAAGTTAATTCTTGGATAAAAGTATCTAATAATTCACGACTTTTTCTCTACTGGCTAATAGTACACATTTTACAAAAATAATTTACATTATTTTCAACATTTTAAATTCCTTATGTTAATATTTATTGTAGACTTTAAAATTCAAAAAGTTTCTAATATGTTAATACTTTAATATATTAAAAGTATAAAAATTTGATACAACAGTAGATAAATTTTGGTTACTTAGCGGATATTTTAAAAACACAAATTAAAAATTTTTCATATTACTGCCCTTAAGAAGTGACTAAATAGTCTCATTAAATAAGTATAATAGTAGTGGAACGTTTTTCCCAAACAGGTCACTTTTCAAATAAGAAAATAGTTTAAACTTCCTTTTGTATCGGATAATTGTCGTTTTGAATAGAAATTGTTTGAAGGGTTCATACATATAGAAAATAAAAAAAAAATATATATATATATATATATATATATATATATATATATATATATATATATATATATATATATAAATAATTTTGTATTTAATGCATTTTTTTTTTTAAAATAATTTAGAAAATATTAATTAATAGAATAATAAATTATGTCGCGTTCCAAATGTCTCGTGCCCAATCACAACTAAATCTAAAATAAAATAAAACATTTTTACCTCTTTTAAGGAAGCCGTATTAGCCCTTTTGAAACAAAAAAAAAAGTTGCTTTAATAAATTGTATTCCAATCCGCAGATTATTGCATTTTCCAGATGCAGTCAAAAGTAACTTCCATTTTTTGTAACGTGCGCGTGCGCGTCCGCATATATACAGCTAGTATATAAGAAACAAAAGACTTAAAAAAGCTTTTGTTTTGCATTATACATACTGTTACTAAAATGCCTTTAAAAAACTATCAAAAACAAATTTTTCAGATTTCCTATATGTATATGGTTTTTCACCTTAAAGGCGTGGATTTCAGCTTCTTAAATCCACTGGATAATTGGTAGAAACTCTGTGCTACGTCTGGATAGTAAGCTTCTACTCTACCACTCGATTTTAAAACCAATTTGGTGATACGGTATACAATTATGGGACACTGCTTCCGCCTCTAACATAGAAAAAATACAACGTCGTCAAAACAAAATTCTGAGAATGATAACTGGTTAGCACCAGCATATTAAAAACAGCAACATCCACAAGGATCTAGAAGTTCCACTAGTAAAATGCGAAATCTTAAACTATGTGAACAAGTATTTAAATAAGCTGGAAGCACATCCAAATCCGCTCGCTCGAAGCATCTTACAGCATGCACGACACAGTCGTTTGAAGAAAGGGATACTGTGGCACTTAGATAAAACCTTTATAAATGTTTTATACTTTAATTTGAAAACTAATTTTTTGGGGTATGACTACCAAAATAATATCGGATTCGTTTTAAGACATCGCGAACAAAAATTAGTACTCTTTACAGTCGAACTGTAAGTAGTGCTTAACGAAAATCCTACTTACTTTTCTACTTATTTTGTAAGTAAAGTTTTTGCTGGGTAGGTTATGCGACCCTACGTAAAATTAATAGGACTTGACACTTTTTTACCGCTTTGGATTTTTAATGAATTCAAAAAAAATAATAATTTTTTAGCCAAAAAATATATTTTTTTCCCATACATTAATTTATAACTGCGAAACGCTATATAAACGATGAAAGTAATTAAAATTCTTTATCTTTCTAAATTTATTTAGGCAAAATACGACTAGTGGTTCTTGAGTTATGTTAAACAAAAGAGCCTTACCAGAATTGAGTCGTAAGTCAATCAGCTGAAACATGTTGTACTGTGTAATGCAACAAATTGAGAGGTGGCACCTGGTGGCACTTTAAATTAATTAAAATGTAAAAACAGATATGAGACAATGTATTAGTAGTGATTTCCAACTTTGAGAAAGTATGGCTTAAATGGCAGACCCAAATGTTTGGAGAAAAACGGGATTTTTGTTATATGCTCATAAAAATAAACAAACAAAAACTCTTAAGTCTCCAGAGTTTATTTTTTCAATTTAGTGTACTGGAATATCCTACTTTTAATAAAAAATAAAAGGAAAAACGTTAGCTTACATTATAAAATAATATTCGTTTTAAAATTCTTGGGTTTAAATTAAGTTGGTTCGGTAAAATATATAAGTACTGTAGACGGCTATAAAAAAACTAGCAGTCAGATCGGAGTAATTCTTTTTGATTTGATTGTACCATTTAGTCTTTGATTTATAAATATCACTGCATGTTGCATGAAGAGTATGTTGACAGTTTGACTTTTTTCTTCGAAATCCCCAGTGTGATCCGCTGTGGGGTATCATAAGGAAGTTTTTACAAAAGGTTAATAATCGTTTTATGGTTTCAAAATCAGCTTTCAGTGTTTTTGTAAAAAATTTTCAAAAAATATTAATAATATTAATTTTTTTCACTCAGATTTTTTTAAATTTAATAATGTTTTTTCCTCAGGGTTTTCTTGAATAAAAGTTGTAAAAATTTTATTGATTTTTTGATATTCATGTTGACTCCAGAGTTGTTTGACAATATTTGTTATTCTCTTAACTGAGAAATTAAACTTTCTTTAGTTGGTATTACTTGAAAACATTGTGCCTGTGCTATAAAAAAATTGTCCTTATAAAAGAAAAAGGGTTTTTAGCAACCATAATTTGTGACAAATGATTATTATCCCTCAGCCAGGAAAGCATTGCTCTTATTTTTCCTTTTTTATTTCAATACAGAACATATAACCTTTTTTTAATACTTCTTAAAGTGTAAGCTTAATAATTCAACTAAATAAGTTTTTTCTTTTGCTTTAATTAAATTCTACGTATTTTAATTATATAAAAAAAAAATAATAAAAAAAAATTATATAAACTTAAGCCAAACTAAAAAGCAGAAATTTGTATTAAAAAAATTAGTTCAACAATAAATAAAAATTAGCATATAACTCACACATGGCACGGTGTAAAAATGATCTTTAATAATTTCTGTCCATTTGTCATTGACAAAAAAAAAAATTTAAATGATACATAATAATAAAAAGCGTTTCATTTTATCTGAGAGATGGATGATGCTCGACCGTTAGTCAAGTGTTGCCGAAGAGACTTTTAAGACAAAAAAGCATGGTATATATGAAAAATAAACTTCGTCCTAACTTACAGAATGAGAAAAGAGGGAAAACAGTCATGCCGTATCCCTTTCTCTGTTACATGTAAGTTAAATAGGTGATGTTTACAACCAAAGACACTTCTATCGTTCAAATAGTACTGATGATGACATTGCGTAGCTGGTTTCGAAAATGCATTCCATTCGGCTAGTATCGGTAGAAAAATCTGTTTTTTTCAATTAAAAGTTTCTTTCAACATTAACGGAAAAATATTAATTTCTTCTAATAAAAAAAATTATATGAACTTAAGCCAAACTAAGAAGCAGAAATTTGTATTAAAACAATTAGTTCAACAATAAATAAAAATTAGCATTTAACTCACACATGGCACGGTGCAAAAATAATCCATTTGTCGTTGACAAAAAAGAAATTTAAATGACCGTTAGTCAAGTGTGGCCGAAGAGACTTTTAAGACAAAAAGGCATAGTGTATTTAGCGCATGAAATAATTTACAAAATTTGTGCAATTGTGAGGGAAATACCACTTACCTTAGTTAGGTCCCTACTTTAAGAGTATCCGTGCCAAGTTTTGTGGCAAGAGTGACTATACTTACTGAGATATATAGGGATATATGCACGAATTTTGTCCTACAAAAATGGGCTATTGTGGGTTTTGCTTATATCTCGGTCAATAGTGAACCGATTTTGCTGATTTTAAATTGCGATTGACTCAGGGATATTTTTAATAATTTGACACCAATAACTGAACTGGCCCGTATTATTTTATTTGTCTCCGGAAACCTGATTTCCACAGACGGACAGAATGACTGGTGGGCATGGCTTTATCGACTTCCCTGTGTATAAGGATCCATAATATAAGTATATACTTTATGGGGTCGCAAATGAATAATTAAAAAGTTACAAACGAAATAACAAACTGATATATACCCTTATCACTATGTGTAGGTTAGGTTTTCGTTCGGATTCCCCCAAAAAATAAAAATTTAATCGAAGTTCGGGATATGAACGCTCTGTCGGGCTCTACCTAATACAGTTCAAAAAAATGGGGCGACTAAAATTTAAATCTAGAAAATAGGGGCATGTTAAGAAACATATACTTATAATTTTTTGAATAGTACCATTAGTCTTAGGCTTTGCAATTTTAGTCTAAACTTAGGCTACATCTATTGATTTTGAAACTTTTATGCCTTTATCCATGTTATAACTTAGGATGTACATATATTCATAAAACTATTATAAACAAGGCAATAGAATTTGCTTTAAATTAAAAAATGTTTTTTTTTATTTTTACCAGGAAACCCGTGGAAAAAGACCGCTTAAAATTTGGGACAGCTGGCGAAATATACGGAAGGGAGTAGTTGTTAACACATTTGAAGAATTATTAGTTAGAGGTCTGATTCTAATTGCAATAATTAAAATAACCTTTAAATAATTTAAAACAACTTAAATTTATTTATTTTAAAAGGTAAAGATAAACTAGGGGTTCCTGCCTCGGAACCGGTGCGGCTTGTTCTAGAGAGCGATGGGACCCAAATTGAAGATGGCGAATATTTTCGTACTTTGGCTAATAACACAATTCTTTTGCTGTTAAGGCAAGGAGAACGTTGGTATCCAACAGGCGTCGATGTCATAAAGGCTGGTGAGTGCATATTTTTAACCATTTAACATAATCCTGCAAAATTTGCTTTTGTCTAAATACATTTTCCTAATGCTACTAAAAAACTATAAACACGTGCAAAGGCAGCCCTAAATCGGTAAAAATGTCATACTAACATATACAAATTAGAGAGTTTTCCCGGGATTTTCCGCCAGCTAAAATTCACTCTTTTTATTGTTGGCTTATTAAGACGTTTTTCGCATTTGTCGTCGAATTTAAAATTCAATAGTATAGTGGGAAATGTTTGACTTCGTCGAATTGTAAAAATAATATTGTAACAGACAATCTAGTTTTATTTTTTTTTCGGAAGCAACCTGTTATAAAAACTGCCAAAAGTTACAGCTGTTCACAAAAATCCTTGCAGCTAAAGTTTTTTCTAGGTACGTCATAATACTAGCTGTAACGAGACTGTTTCAAAAGTTATAAATTTTTACTAGTCAAAACGGACAAATGAAAGTACAACAGTAACAACAAAAAACAGAAAAACAACAACATCTATCTGGCTTTTATATCGACTTTAAGCCAGCTGTTGACTACTGATGTATTTATACACCAATGCATGTATGATACGCGTATACCATTAATTAGAGCGGCGGTTAAGTTTGTATAGCTCTATCAACATATCAGCGAGATCAACCCTACCCATATGTTTATTGTAGCACCCAACTATAGCAGTACGACTGATTTTTTTTCTTTTTTACACCATCGGTCACATGTACTCATCGGATTCTCTCCCATGTAGTTTGAAATAAGCTGCACAATCTTATTATTAAACCACCGACAGACGAATAGATTATGTTTATTTTCAGATTTAAAATCACTTGACTAGATTTCAGTTCACAATTTTTAATACGACTAGCTCGAATTGTTCCAACATCCAATGTACCTTTTTCTTTTAGCGCAATCATTCGAGAAACTGAAGTGAAGTGCCTATAGGCAACATTGTATTTAAAAATTACTGAGCATAAACCTGCAACTTTTTTTACTTAAATCTTTTATACCATATTATCAAAAACAATGTTACCTATAGGGTTTGTTGTTCAGTTTGTCTATATGCATTTCATTAACATACATAATTTAGCGGAATTTGTGAAAAAATTTTTTTTAAGTGGGTAAAATACAAATACGGACGCGACAAGACTAACGCGACATTTATTTCTTAGAAAACAAAACATTGTAATTTTGTTAACAATAATGATTGAATAATAATAATAATAATAATAATAATAATAATAATAATAATAATAATAATAATAATAATAATAATAATAATAATAATAATAATAATAATAATAATAATAATAATAATAATAATAATAATATTGTGAGCAGGTAATTTGTAAATTACAAAAACCAATAGTTAAAATAGTACTTTAAATATTTTAAAAATACTTATATAATGCTTTGATATAAATCTCAGAAAGAAAAAACTAGAAATTTTGGTTACACAAAACAAATAAATTTTTTCGGCACCTTAAAGAAGTGGAAATTTATAATGGTTCAAAATGATCAAATGCGGCACAAACACTTTTTCTCTTTCTTCGGCTAAATTTAAAAAAAAATTATAATTATTGTGTTTAAAGTTTATAATAAATTATGGTTTTATTCGAAACAAATGTATCTCTCAATTTTTTTTATAAAGAAAATGTTTTGTGTTTATTCGCAATTAACTTAAACCAAAAATTTGGTATAGTCTCTCTTGAAATCATTTCGTTTTGTCGTGCAGCAAATGAAAAACCTCATAACGCACATTGTAGAAATTTCATATAACGAGCGACCAAAAAAAAAAAAGAAATCATAAAGAAATAAAACTTGACACACATATCATATCCGATAAAGTATGATCAGACCTAAACTTATCATTTCAGCTCCAAAATTGATTCAAAAGTTACAAATTTTTGGCCTTTGAGAAACGATTTTAAGTTGCTGTGAAAAAAACTGCTTTCTTTTAGTTGAAGTTTAGTAAAACATTTTTTACAATGTGGTCTTTCAAAAATGTAAGTTAATTTCATTATTTTTTTAACAGTCGAAAATTTTTAACTTTTAAAGTTGTCCCAAATATTAAACATGTTTAATCATTCTTACAAAAAAAGAAAATCCTCTTTAAGTATTTTTGTAAATATTAATATACACTCTGGTTATTTTGTTTACGTCGTGATAATTTCGTTTTCTCCTTTATTAAGAAATTACATATTTAATTTTTTGCCATCAGAATAAACTAAATAGAAAATATCCAATATTAATTCAACACGTTGAAGCAATTTAAATAAAAAAATTTGTGTGGGACACATTTACATACATTTATGTAAATAAGGAATTTCTCTTTTTTTCGTTTTTTCATTATTCGCCACACTTTACACACAAAGTATTGTTTTTGGTAATTATTGTCCGTTAATAGAAACACGTTAAATATTTTACGCTTATATTTTTCGTAAAAATTTAGAAAATATGCATAAAGTGAATTATTTTGTAAATAAAAAAAATACTAATATTAGGTTAATAAAGAATCAAAGTAGTCACAGGAGCATTTTAGGCAATAAAGCAAAGTCATCAACATGTTTAAAGAAATAAAATTAAAACTATTTTAACATAATTTTATACACTGAAAAAATAGAAAGTTTATTTTAATTAGGAAAATTCTAAAGCCAATTAAATTTGTATTTGTATTTGCAGGCTGAGATGCAAACATCAAGTATCAATTTATGAATTTGTAAATTTAAAAAGTTTGCTCTTATTTTAGATTCAATTAAGAGATTTGATTAAAAATTAACAAAATTATTAATCAAGTTTTTAATTGATTTAATTAAAAAAATTATTTATCTATTTATTATATTTATATTTATTTAATTTATTTTTAAATATATACATATATATTTATATTAATAAAAAAGTATTTAAAATCTACTATTAATTTGTTTTCAGGGTAAAAAAAAATCAATTAAAATTTAATTGGGATTACAAGTTTCTTAATTGAAGTCAAAATTTTTTTGTCTGTGGACAAAAAACGGGTCGTTTTGTATGGGGGCTACCGCTTCTCTTTCTCCTATCCAACAAAATGTTTATAAACATATTCACATCACACAGACTGCTCTGAAGTAGGTTTGAAGTCAAAAACTGCAATAGTTTTCCATACGATTAAGTTGGTCAACTTCAAAGTATCCGTACCGTGTGACAACTCTGTCCATATTTACATACACATATTTGTCCCCATATATGTATTTACATACATACATATATGGGGATAAATGAAAGGGTTTTGTAATAAAAAATTGGGATATTTTACGTTATTGCTTATACATACCTTGGGCTGAAGTGTACAAATCTTGCGATCTGTCTAGGAATATTTCTGATAATATGACATCAAAATGTAAGAGTCAAGCAAACGACCAATAGGCAAAAAAATGCTAAGAAAGACATGGGGTCTTACTCCAAATCTTACGAATTGGATCTACACTGCATGGGCTAGACCTGAACTGGGAAATCAGATTGTTCGCAGGCGAAAAGACTGGCTGGACTGTGCATAACTGGTGCTCAACGAAGCAACCCTTCGGCGGCGTTGGATATAATTTTGGTGGGGTCAACGGGACAATCTACTCGGGCGCCATATGGTCATGACACTATTATTAGGAGCGAAGAATGCAGCAGTGACTATATTATCCCAAAACTGAGCTTCATTGGGAAGCCAGGTATAACTATTGAGGAATACGGCTGGTTCGAAGGACTTCGCCCAGACCACAGGATCTGTAGCTTCTTTACCGGCGGGTCCAAGAAAAAGAGGGGATTGGAGCTGCAGTTTTCTGCCGGGAACTGAGCATAAGGGAATCCTTTAAACTTCCTGACTACGTAGCACAATGGAGACTTTTGTGTTTTTTAGTAAAAAAAAAAAAATAGATTGAAAGAAAAAGTTCGGAGAGTCTCGGTTAAGTTTGGTGAAAACGCCGAACGCCGAGCATCGACCGACCGCCACATTTTACCGAACTCTAAACCCGAACGTTCCAAGTGACGTAGAAAAAATTGGAGCATTTTTTCGAACCCTGGTTGTGACACATACAAATGTGTTCACAGATAAGCCCAACACTTAAATATTTATTTGGGTTAAGTTTATTTCGTTTGTAATCTACCGAGTAATTACATTTCAGTTTAATCTACTTTGTATTTGTATGGCTTACAAATGTTTTTAAACTTTTTTTTAGTAATTAAAGTTAGCAAATGCAACAACAATTTATATACCAAACTGGAACAAGCGTAAATAGCGGATATTCCTGAACCAAAAAAAAAACACACTTAACAAGTTTTTGGTGCCCCTTTAGGCAATTTAAAAAGTTTTTTAAATTCTTTTTTTCTAATAAATAAAAGCACTAAACTTACCGAAGTAAAACTTTTACTATTTATTACTGTGGACTTGGAATTTAAACTATTTTCGAATTTTTAAAAAAAGAAAAAGTGGGTAATATCATTTTGGAATTTTTGTTTGTTTTATCTTGTTTTCAAAAATAATATTTTATTTATATATTTATATTAATATCAATTTGTTTCCAGAAACAATTGTTATATTTTTAATTGATATAAAAATCATATTAATGTTATTAATTTTTTTAGAACTTCAAAAATATTTCGCGCCAAAAAAAATGTTAAAATTAAAAAATTGTAATGATTACGATGCTTGTTTATTACCGATAGTTCTTAAACGATTAGTTTAAACAGGAATAAAATCTTATAAAAAACATTTATTTCTTTGAATGCCTTTAATGATAAACGTGGTTTGGAACCAGAAAATATTAAAATCTTTTGATATTTTTCCAACCTCGAATGCATCAAGAAACTAAACACTTAAGACAAATACACACTGTGCAACCGGCAATGAAATATGTCTAGTGGCACAAACAAAGTGTGTCCCTATCATAAAGAACTGCTTCCAGACCCGGATAGCATTTTTAAGTTTTCTTCTTTTTTCAAGAATAAAAGTTTAAAACATTAAAGCAAATAATAAAGGTACCGTGAAATAACTCCCAAATGAAATAAGTCCCAATGAAAAAATGAAATAACTCCCAATTTTTTTCCATACAAATTGGGAGTTATTTCATAATGAAATAACTCCTAATGCGTTGGGAGTTATTTCATTATTTTTCATTGGGAGTTATTTCATAATGAAATAACTCCCAAATGAAATAACTCCCAATGAAATTTTGTTGGGCGTTATTTCATTTTTTTGAAGTGTTGGGAGTTATTTCATTCTTGTTGGGAGTTATTTCATTTTCTATCATTGAGAGTTATTTCATTTTTATTGGGAGTTATTTCATTTTTATTGGGAGCTATTTCATTTTTGTTGGGAGTTATTTCATTTTTATTGGGAGTTATTTCATTTTACTAAAAGCAAGTGTATATACCAGAGCATTTAAAAAAATTTAATCACGCTAGTATAAAAGGTGACATTTATTTAAAAGTTTTGGGGTTTTAAAACCGTGGGTATATAGCCGGCCTTCGGCCGGGCGCAAGGAAAACAAACTCCAGTGGATTCGATCCGCCGGCTTCGCAGTAGCCTTCGGCCGGGAAATATACTTTAAACTGTAGTACATCGGAAGTATTTGCAACTTCATAACTAAAGTGTCACAAAATTCATGTTTTATTTGGCGAAGCTTTATATGGAAAGCAGTAGAGCTTAAATGCCATTGCCCGGCCGAATGCTGCTGCGAAGCCGGCGGATCGAATGGACTGGAGTTTTTTTTCCTTGGGCCCGGCCGAAGGCCGTCTATCTAAATAACTCCTTTTTATTAAAAAAATTATTTAACCAAAAAGGTGCTTAAAGTCCACGCGCCTGTCCTAAAGCTGTAACGAAACCGGCGGTTCGATCCACGAGAGTTAACTTATCCTGCGTCCAGACGGAGGCCGGCAGTCATTTGGTTTGTTTGTTTAGAAAATAATTTTATGTTAGTAAAATCTTATTTATGGATACAAAAGGTTTTCGCATTATATATATTTTAATTGGGAGTTATTTCGTTTTCGTTGGGAGTTATTTCATTTTCGTTGGGAGTTATTTCATTATTGTTGGGAGTTATTTCATTTCCGTTGGGACTTATTTCATAAAACAATTATTTTTTTTGTAATTGGGGGTTATTTCATTTTTGTTGGGAGTTATTTCATTTGGGAGTTATTTCACTTTTTTGTGACTTTTATGAAATAACTCCCAAACATTGGGAGTTATTTCATTTTTACCGTTGGGAGTTATTTCATTTTTTTCGATTGGGAATTATTTCATTTTCGTTGGGAGTTATTTCATTTGGGAGTTATTTAATTTTTTCCATTGGGAGTTATTTCATTTGGGAGTTATTTCACGGTACCAATAATAAATACTTTGATTTAAAAAAGAAATATATAAACAACAAACATGCCAAAAGAAAAGTTAAGCTCTTTTGTTATCTTTTGTTAATTATTCTCTTTAATTAAACATTTAATTATAAATTCAATTATACAATTTTTTATCTAAAATGAGATTAAAATAATTATATCGATGTTTGTTATTAAATAATATTAATTCAAGCTAAAAATATTTTTAGAAGCTTTACTTTTTACCTTGAAGCTTTTCTCTAATCAATTGTGTTTTTTTTATTCAATTTCTTTTTTTGATTTTTTTTACATTTTTAGTGAGTTGATGGTAAAATCTTTAAATTCTTGGCATGTTTAGACACTAATTACAAGGTAGTAATTTATAAAAAAAATGCCCAAGTAATTCAGTGCTGTTCTCTTTTTAAATGTTATTGCAGCCACAGCAGCACAAAGCAGAGTCGTGAAATTGTTAAGAAACAGAATTTGAAAATTTTCTTTTGTACTGATGTTTGTTACGTTTAAAAGTAAAAGCCAACTTAAAACTTTAAGCTTAATGTGAACCAGGAGTTAGTTTTTATTGCTTCTTTTAAGTTAACCAATAGCGTTATAGTCATGATTATCGTTATTGAATTTTTAAAATGTGTTTCATTTAAGTGTTAAAAATCACATTCATATTAACTTCAAAGTGGTTTTTATTTAAAAGATCGATTGCGTATGTGGGTGTGTGTGTGTAACCTCTTCTTATAGCGGAATTCATAAAAATATTTATGGTTTCAGATTGTGGGCTAAATAAAGTGTGTTACAATACGATATTAAATGAAATTGAGGTTAGTTATTGTATAAAAGTGAAATGAGGAAATATATTACATTGTGTTATGCAATCGATAGATAATAAAATAAAAGAGTTTTAAACTCATGACATAAAAAGCAATACTATTTCAATCCAGATAAAAGATTTTATGGCAAAAAATTTTTTCCTATTTATATTATTTGAAAAACACTTTAAATCAGGAAATCAATAAACAAAAATTTTAAACGTAAAAGTTACTCAAAGCCTAACTTTTAATCATACATTGATTTGACTTCAATAATAATTTAATGTAACAGGTGGGCTAAAAGAAATTACCCTTTTTGAAGATGCTCTTATTTTTGCAAATGGCGGCCAATTTCACATCTGTTTTAAAATTTGTGATTTAGACAGATGTAGAATTCAAGCGATACACTCCCCAAGAACGCGGCATAGTCGTGTCAATTTTTTTCGTAACAATTCGTCTGTGATGTTGGCGCAGCGCGAATTCCGTCGCCGATTCCCCGGTCGTCCGGCACCGACTGCGGAAACACTGCGCCGTTTGGCCACCAACCTTGAAGAGTGTGGGACCACACGAGATGCTGCCAAGAGTGGCCGGCCCCAGTGCGCCCGTTCTGCCGATAATATTGCCGCTGTTGGCGGGGATGTCGAGCTGTCGCCAGAAACATCGACCAGACGCTGTGACTCGCAATTAGCCATCAGCCGGCCCAGCCCTAAGGCAAATTTTGGTCAAAGATCTACGCATGTTCCCGTACAAAGTCCAGTCCGTGCATCAGCTGCTGTCTATCGGCCGTCAAACGCATCGCAAATAACATCGGATGACTTCTTTTAGCCCACCCATTTTAAACTGGAGCTTTTATATGCTTCTTGGCCAGCTACTCTAGTTTGTTGCAGCGTTGCCATCTTAGCTCTTTTCGACACACATTTGGTTCTTTTTTGTTCTGACGAGTATTTTTGCTTTTTTTTATTACACACTTGTGGAAAGAGCGATTATTTAGATATTACATGTACCTTTTAAAATAAAAAAGTATCTTATATGTATCTTAAAGGCTTCTTAAAAATAAAATTTTAAAAATAACACAGATAAAAACAAATCCATTTCCAAATTTTTATTCCCTTCACATAGTGATGAGGGTATAAACCTGTTTGTCATTTCGTTTCGTTAAGTTTAATGAGCAGCTCTTGGGTGTACCAAAGATGAAGTCAGGTAAAGGAAAAGGCAAACGTATTTCGGAGGCCATTTACGGGCTTCTACTTAAATGGAAAATCGCTAACCGCATTCAAGCTATTTGCTTCGACACCACTTCAGCGAACACTGGCAAATTCCAAGGTGCATCTTTGTTGCTTGAACAACTACTGGAAAGAGGTCTGCTCTATCTTCCATGCAGGCATCACATTTATGAGTTGCAACTGAAGGAAGTGTTTGAAGCCAAATTTGGAAAAATGTCTGGACCTGGGGTGCCAATATTTTCGCGTTCTAAAGATCAGTGAGAAAATATTAAAGATAAAACATATAGTCCTGGTATAAAAGATGATGAAGTTGCAGCAAAAGTTCTAATTGATACCGAATCATTTTGTTTGGCTCAATTAAACCAACAACAACCCAGAGGCGACTACAAGGAATTTTTACAAATCGTTTTGCTGTTCAGTGGTGTAAATATTCCCAACTATAGGTTTAGCCAACCAGGACCTACCAGTCATGCTCGATGAATGCGATGGATGACCAAAGGCATATACTGTGTAAAAATGTTTTTATTCAGAAAATTTCTAGATCTAAGCGAAAATGAACTAACGGGTAACGCGATGTTACTATTTTCATATACCAAATACCAATTACATTCTATTAAAGTCTTAAATTTATTAAAGATATGCATCAAGATTTGGCAGTATTTAAGTTGTACTAAACTGGTAATTTCTCTTTTTATATAAATTTTTTTTGCTTTTTTAATACACATCAAAACTGTAAAAATTTAACTTAACTTAGAATAGTGTGCATATTCTACTGTTTTACACACAGCCTATGACACAAAAGCATAAATTATTAATACATATTTACTTGAAAATGCTTATCGCACTTGTGCAACAATTCTGTTGTAAATCGGGGTTTGGAGTTTTTATAAGAGGCAAATCATAATTTTTCTTTCTGTTTCATCAATATCTGTCAGAAAACTACTCCGTAATTCGTTTGTTTTCTGTGGAGAAAGCTTTTTAAGTTACAACTATTTTTTTAAACTTGTACATATTTACATAAAGATAAAAAACTCAGGAATACAGCTTTATTTAAGGAAGCATTTCTAGCTCGAATACGCACTTAAATGAGAAACAATTTATATAATAATAAATTTTAGAAAAAACTTATTTTTGCACAGAAAGAAAAAGCACATTCTAAAATCAAAAATTTTTTTCTTGAATTTATCCAAAATCGCACTTGGAATTTTTAAGTACGGTCCGAGCTTAGGTTTTCTAAAAATCAAGTCTAATCGATTTATTTAAAAATTAAACAGAAAAAATTTGTTGTTTTTGAATATATTTTTACATTTAAAAACAAACTGTCTCGGAAGCCTGGTAGCGCGCTGGTGTTGCAGCTCGGTAAAAATCCCAGCTACTGCAAGTATAGAAAAAAAAAATAAAATTATAAATATAAAATATGTAAAAAAAACTTTGGCGAACTAACAAAAGTATTCAAATTCAAGAAATCGTAGCTGATTTCGAAAATGCATTACACTCGGCTAGTATCGGAATTACTTAATTTTTAATGAAATTTCCATTCTTAGCTATCACATTTTTAATAATGAACTTAAAGCCGAATAAATAGATATGATTTAAGACGAAGAAAATTTCAAATAATTAACCATAAAATGTATAGTAAAATTAATAAATTCATTAGTTTCATCTAAGTGCAATAGTATCCCTTCTTTTCAGACAAGTGTGTCCACTGCGTTGCAAAATGTTTCGAGTGAGCGGATTTGGATGTGTTTCCAGCTTGTTTAAATACTTGTCCACATTATTAAGGATTTCGAATTTAACTAGTGGAACTTGCAGATCTTTGTGGATGTTGCTGTTTTTAATGTCCCAAGGAGCTCCAGTTATCATTCTAAGGATTTTATTTTGACCGCGTTGAATTTTTTCAATGTTGGAGGCGGAAGCAGTGCCCCATAATTGTATCCCGTAGCACCAAATTGGTTTAAAAATTGAGATGTAGAGTAAAAGTTTACAATTAAGACGTAGCACAGAGTTTCTACCAATTAGCCAGTGGATTTGGCTCGTTTTTAGTTTCATCAGTGTCAACTTCTCATCTATGTATATGTGACTTCCATGTGAGGCGGCGATCCAGGTGAATGCCAAGATATTTTATCTCAATTCGCTGAGGCACCGTATGGTTGTTAATGAGAATTGGGGGCACGTTTCCTTGCGTAAGGTTAAGGTATCGTGGGTGCATTTTTGTTCACTTCTTTTAAAACCCCATAACTTTGCCCATATATCTACTTCGGGTTCGTGATGTTAAAGTTTTTTTAAGCCTTTTTAGGGTCTTTATAATTACTGAAAAAGGCGGTATCATTAGCAAATATCGACGTTTGAGTAAGATTGTTTATGGACATATCTGTTGTGTAAAGCAAATAGAGAATTGGACCTAATATACTCCCTTGAGGTACTCCCGCCTCTATTGGTTTAGGACAGCTTAAGCAGTTTCCTTCTTTTATCATAAATTGTCGCTCGGTTATATACTTTTTCAAAAGGTTAAAGATATTCACTGGTAAGTTCAGCGTTAACTTGTTTAACAGGGCTTCATGCCAAACTTTATTAAAGGCTTGATAAACATCTATGAAGAGCGCGGAGCAGTATTTCTTTTCCTCAAAGGCCCTTCTTATAACCTGTACCAGTCCGTGGGTTTGTTGGATGGTACTATGTTAACTTCTAAATACAAATTGGTGATTTGGAATGCAGTTGCTGTAATATAGGATCGGAGTTATCTGGTTTTTAAGCAATTTTTTGAACAATTTAAACATAGTTGGTCACAGACGTGTAGGCCTGTAAGACTCGACGTAGTGGTGGTTCGCGATAACGGGTCTTTTAAGATGTTTCGCTGATCGCCATTGTGGATAATTCGTCTGAGGAGTCGAGTCTAGACCTTCGAAGTGTTCCTTTAGAGATGCCAATCTGTGAACCTCTAGCAAATTTTACATTTGGTTTGTACATTCCTTGAACTTGGCTTTAAGTTTGGGTGATCTGTGCTTTTTTCATTCTCTTCGGGATCTTTTTTTCAGATAAAAGCTGTTGCACATCAGCTGAAAAAATTTTGTTGTATTTTGTCTGACAATACTAAGAAGAAGCATGATGAACGGCTTTTTTTTATCATTAAGGCTGCTCAGATAATCATCGATGTCTTCGGGAGTTTTTAGCGGTTGATTTTCTGAGCAGTGGGTGCTGACAAATTTTTTGTATTTTAACCAATTAACTCTTTTAAATAAAAAAATATCACTAGTTGGTACTTGATGAGGACTAAAAATAGTGATTACAGTGGGAGAGTGGTCTGAAGATAAATACAAATAGGCTTGAGCTTCGGTAAGTTCCGGGAATATACCTTTTGTTACGCGTAAATCGTTAACGTCTGGAATTTTATTGTGAACAGTTGGCCAATAGGTTGGTTATCCAGATAAAATAACGTTAATTAACGTTATTTCAGATACGGAATCATACAAAACACGACCCCTGGGACTTTTTAGACGAGGGCCCCAGTACCTATGCTTAGCGTTATAGTCGCCAGCAGCTATGAAGCGAGGACCTAAAGATTGGTAAAAACTGTTGAACTGATCCTTTGCTATCGAGAATCTGGGTGGGCAATACACTGAGCAATCCATTGATGTTTGATTCTCGATTTGATTATTATAGCCGAGCCACCACATGATCTATTTCTGGGATCCTTCGAATCGTAAAAATTTTGAAATTGCCTCTAGATATCATTTGCGTTTCAGAAATCAACATGACATTAATTTTTTTAATGCGTTGGCGTCAGAAACTTGACTTGTAGTTGGTTGTGCTAACAGAGGAATGTTTGTAGCTGGTCTATTTTAAGGCTGGGGAGGTGCAGGAACTACTTTCGGCTTAACTGAATCAAAAACAGGTCAACTTTTATAGTTGACCGTGTATTTTCCCCCGCAATTACTGCATTTCTTACCCGAGGATTATCTTTTGGTTTGTCGCACTTAGTCGTAGCATGCAGGTAACCACACACAACTTAAACAGAAGGAAACTTGCCATAAGCCTTGGTGTGGCCATATTCATGGCAGTTCAAGCACTGTACGGGCCCAGATCGCTTATGTGGCGCTTCAAATACAACTCTACGGTGCAAAATTTATTTTAGGTCATAAATAAGGTGAGTCTCATTTTTTTTTAATCTACATCACCAGGCTCAAGCTCCACTCGGAATATTGGTTGGGTATACCTTTCTCTGTTTCTAATGTTTGATACAAACTTGGCTTTAAAGCCTTTGCTGCACAAACTGGCCTTAATCTCTTCCGGGTCAACATATGAATCAATACCCTTGAAAACAACCTGTAGGCCTTTTGCGTTCTTAAGTTGGTAGGTGTAGAAATTTTTCTTATGCTTTTCGAGTTCCGAAACCGTGATGCGGGAAGCGTTTTCATCATTCACTTGAATTTTGTAATGAATTCTTTAGGAGTAATTAAGCTGGTGTCTTTTCCACCGTATTAGTCCGAATGTAATTGGGAAGGCACGTTTGTTACCGGCTAGGGCTCGTCGGATGGGGGGAGGGATCTTTTACAAATTACTATTCGGACAGAACTACAAAAATTTACGTGCAAAAATCCTTAGTTTGATTGGTCCTTATCGGTCAGCTAACGAAGTTCATAGGGGAAGATGATGTCCCTATATTGCCCAAAACCCAACCATGTTATCAATTAAATACCATATTAAATTGTCCTTGATAACCCGAAACTCCGTTTGGTTACTAGGTACCTTAATTAAAAAATGTTTAATTGACCATAATCATTTTTGTTAATAATTCAAAATATTAAAATAAATTCATTTTTTCTTTCTTAGACAAAATATATAAACTAACAAAACTTTAATAATAAGGGTTTCGCTTGTAGCGTGCCTTTAAATTTATTATATTAAGTAAAGTTGAATTATCTTACTTTTTCTTTAAACAACTAAACCGTTATATTTAATTAAAATTTTCAATGAGAAAATTGAAACAAATATTACCAAAAAAAATTTTCTGTCGTTGCTTCTCTTTCGTTTTCAAAGGAACCTGATATGAATGGTTTATATAATTACATAGAAATTTTCAGAACTTACTTTTTTCTCTGTTTTTTTTTTCCTCCAACGTTGATCTGTGGGCCCATAGATGTTAGCAGAAGGTGTTAAATTTAGGCGTTCCGTTATAATTATATAACCGGTATCTATATATACTGTATACAATTAAAAATTATGTAAACCAGCTATGAGGCTCCTTTAGTTTAAAAAGATAAATACAGATTTCTTAGTTAAACAAAAAAATCAATTAAACGTTCCCCTTTTCTTTAAAATCCAAGTTTGCAGTTTTGTTTTAAACTTAGATCCAGGTCAATATATATATATATATGTAACTTAGTTGACTCAGGTGTAGGTTTCAGCTTTAATAGGGACCACGTGGATCGGCAAAGACCCTTCCCTGTCTACCATATAAACGGGGCAATCTCACTCAAAGTTCAAGTCCAATTATCATTAAATGAATTCAGAGGTTACTCCAAGTAGACAGGCCAATAGAGTCTACCAAGCCCCTAGATTTTCTCCACTTGGACTCACAGTACTAGTTCCACGCCTAACCGAATAATTTTATAATTTATTAACCAAAAATTCTGTCCTAAGTTAAATTATCACTTACGGTAAAAGTGAAACCAAAAATTTGCAAATTATTTCTGTTATATAAGTAGATATGTATACAGCTTGTGTTACAGACGTCTGCCGATAAAAAAAATCACAAACGTTTAATACAAATTCTTGTAACTTATTGATTCACTAAGAGTAAAACATGAATAAAGAATTAAAAAAAAAAAAATATCCCACATTCCTACTAAAAGCTCAAGTCTCTTATCACCTAGGTACATATTTCTGCGTTGCAGTGCGTATTACTACGCAACAACAACGTATTTAAATCTATTTTTAGATCAGTTTTTTTCGTTTTTTCTTTTGTCAATGAGATGTCGAATCACTGAGAGTTAGTTGATGAAGATTCGTCAATAGAAGTTTGTGAATGAAAGTTTATCAATGAGAGCATACTTATTAATGAATGTTTGTCAATGAAAGCTTTGGCATGGAGTACGATGGTTGAGATAATCTTACAAGGGAAGAGTGATAGTACATTTAACAATCTCATACAATAAGAGCGTAACCGCGGTAACACCCGAAAAAAAATGATCGTAATTTTATACCATAAAGAACACAAATATACGGATTTAAAAAAAACAAAATAGTTCTTAAGCCAAATGTAAATTTACCACTTAACCATAAACCGTCACAACACAGGTTGTTTGCTAAGATACTTCTTATAAAACAAGCTGAAAACGGGGGAGTTATCCCTTAAGGTCTCACGGGTTCCTTACGATTGAAAAGTGCGCATTCTCATATTATTACCGCAAGGTATAGTACAGTTTCTTTTTTTTTTCTTTTATCATTCAGGCCTTTTTTAGATCTTTCGCATGAAAAATTCCAATTCTTTTGCCATTTTCCTCTAACTCATAACAGTTATTTCCAATCCTTTTAACTATTTTACATTTAAGAAACTTTGGAGCTAGCTTAGCGTTGAAATACTTCGATTTATTGCTCAATTGGAAATTTTTTCTAAAAACCCATTCATCCTTTTCGTAACGTATAGGCCGTGTTCGGAGATCATACTGCTGCTTATTAGTTCGGTAAGCAGTGTCTAAATTTTTTAGTATATTGCTACGGATCAATTTAAGTCTATCGCTTTTCTCCAAAACGGTTTCCCCATCCTCTAGCATATCCAATTTCTTAAGGAGCTTGTAAGTGCTACCATGCAAAATCATTTGTTGTCCAAATAAAGCCAAATACGGTGAAAACCTGATTGATACGTGTACTGCTGATCGTAACGCAACGCCTATTTCATTAAGTTTGCTATCCCAAGTACGATGGTCGTTCCCTATATAGGATCTAATGCCAGCTAGTAGTGACCTATTTACGCGTTCCGCTGCATTCGACTGGGGAGAGTACGCTGGTGTTAAAACATGGGAAATGCCAAACTTTTCTAAGAAGCCCTTGAATTGTAGAGATCGGAATTGCGAACCGTTGTCCGTTATTATTACCTCAGGAACTCCGAAGATATTAAAGACACTTGATTCCAAAAATTCCATGACAATGCTACTGGAAAATTTTTTCACGGCTTTAAATAGGGGATATTTACTAAAGTGATCTAACACCAAAAATATTCCAACATTTTGGTTCTTTGACCTCGGATATGGCCCTAAAAAATCCAAATAGAGTCTTTGAAAAGGCCTATATGATTTTGCCTGTTCTCCCATAGGTGGTCTTAATTGTGTGTTTGAAGATTTGCTCCTCTTGCAAATTTCGCAATTAGAGATAAGCCCCTTTACATCGGAAAGCATAGTTGGCCAATAAAAATAACGGCGCAATCTTTCTAAAGTCTTACCCACGCCTCCATGAGATGAAGTTGGTGGGCTGTGGCAGCGTTCCATCACACAAGGGACCAGTTCTTGTGGAATCCACAGCTTCCATGTAAAACCTTCAGAAAAATCTGGTTTACTATACTGGGTACGTTTATAAATATAACCATCCTCAACTTTAATATCAGGTAATCGGGACTGGTTTTGCAAAATACAATTCTGCATATCAAGGTATGTGGAAGATTGGAAATGTGGAGATTGTAGATCAATTTCCGGCACAATGTCAAACGACTCCACATTTCCTGTCGGTAAACGCGACAATACATCGGGAACAATATTCAAACTCCCTCTGCGGTGTTCAATTTGGAACTTAAACCCCTGTAGCTTTAAGGACCAACGAGCTAAGCGGCCATTTAAATCAGATTGGTTCATTAGCCAACGCAAACTTGCGTGGTCTGTAATGACAGTAAATTGGTGACCCTCAACATATTCGCGAAACTTTTCAATGGACCACACTGCCGCAAGGCACTCAAGCTCAGTTACGGAATAGTTCTGTTGAGCACGGTTTAATTTTTTCGAAAAAAAGGCGATTGGGCGTTCTACATTATCTGCATCCTTCTGAGCCAAGACTCCTCCTACTCCTGTTTTCGAAGCATCACATTGAATAATGAATGGTTGGTCAAAATTAGGTGTTACAAGGATAGGCGCTGAGGTCAACAAATCCTTTAATTTTTCAAATGCAATCTGTGCACTTTCTGTCCACTTAAAAGGGTTATTTGACTTTCTTGTAAGGTCTGTCAATGGAGCCGTGAGTGACGAAAAATTGGACAAAAAGCGCCTATACCGTCCAACAAATCCTAAAAATTTTCGGACTTCCCGAACAGTGTTAGGGGGTGATAAATTTCTAACAGCAGATACCCTCTCAGGATCGGCTTTTATGCATCCGTGGCCTATAATGTATCCTAAGTAACGAACCTCACGCATACACCACTTACATTTTTCGATATTTAACGTCAACCCCGCATTTCCCAAAATTTGACATACTTTCGCTAGCAACAAGATATGATCATCAAAATTTTCACTAACTACCAAAAGGTCGTCAAGGTAGACGAATACCCTATTTCGCAAGTCGGGAGGTATTATTATGTCCATCAACCTGGACATGGTTTGTGGCGCATTAGTTAGGCCAAATGGCATCACTTTAAAACGATATAACGGTCTATTTGGTATAGTAAAAGCAGTCATATCTTTAGATTTTTCGGCTAACGGTACCTGCCAAAATGCATGTTTCAAATCAAGTGACGAGATAAATTCTGCTTTCGGGAGACGAGAAAGTATGCCACTTATTTTAGGCTGGGGGTAGGCATCTCGAACCGTTATAGCATTCAATTTTCTGGAGTCTAGACAAAGTCGATTTTTCCCTTCCTTTTGAACCAGCGTTACTAGACTACTCCAGGGACAATTGGGTGGGGCCGGTTCAATGATGCCCAGTTCAAGCATATTGTCTACCTCTTCATGCAATTTTTTCTCTATAGCCGGGGAAACTGAAAAATACCGTTGTTTAATTGGCCGTGACCCTGGTTCAGTTTCAATAGTATGTTCCAAAATAGAAGTTCTACCTAGGCCTTTCCTTCGAAAGTCCGGAAATAAGGCTATGACGTTATTGAGTCGATCCCGCTGGTAATCTTCTAAGATGTGCTCCCCTGGTTCTGGTTCGTACTCGGAAATAGAAAAACTTTCAAAAATTTTCCTCATCAATCCAAAGCTACTCCAAAAGTCACAACCTAGGTATATATCTTGTTTCAGGTCTGGGATAATATACATCGTCAAAGGTTTGGATTCCGTACGAAACTTGACGTCGGTGACAAATTTTCCTAAAATCTTGTATTTATTACCACCGGCTACTTCTACAAGCAAATTACACGTCTTAAAAGGAATGTTTCGATCAAGAAATTCTCTAGCTGCTTGCCCACTTATGCAGGATATGATTGCCCCGGAATCAAGTAAAGCTCCTACTTTCTTACCAAAAATTTCAATTTGAATAAACGGTCTAGGATCATTTTCCTTACAAAATGATTGAATAGAGTTAATACAGATTTTGCGAGCCTTTCGTCTTAATAAAAAAAATTTTCTCATACGTATAGTCCTTACTTTAGGTCTCTTACACTGAGGGACTGTCAATGCCTCATTAAAAATTCGTTCCCTCGTTTTGTTGTAGTTTAGTAGTCTGACATGGTAAGGTTCCTTTAAAATAGAATAAGATTGCCGAATATCGTTGTCCTTACCCTCATCCTTGAAGTCTGTCTGGGTCAAAACATTAACTTTTACCAAGCTCCGATCTAATTCTCCTTCGAGCGAAAACTGGTGGTTTTGTTTCCGCTCGTCTGTAAGTTTCAGCTTTTCCACACCCGTAACAAAAAACCGTGCGTTCTTCCTCACAGTCTATATATTGGTGACCTCTACTTCCGCAATTCCAACAACAGCCGTCGTTATATCTTTTTCCACGTCTTTCCCTAAATTCGCAAACTTCATTTAAGTCTTCAAAATGGGATTCGTCATTTTCTACTACTACCTCGTTTACACCACCTCGAACACCTCTGATCATCTTCGTCAACTCCTGATCTAAAGCCTCTCGTCTCAAAATTAACTGTCTAAGCTGTGAGACACTATTAATATTTAAGTAGAAAATTTCCTTACGAAGGTGAGGTTTTAAATTTCCACGAAGAATTTCTACCAAATCGGCTTCTGGCATGGGTAATCTAAGTTTATCACACAACGAAAGAATGCTATTATAAAAATCGTCAAATTTCTCATTCGCTCCCTGTTTTCTATCACGAATCGATCCGAAAATATCTGTGTCACTAAAATGGGTTGTAAAGTCTTCTGTCAATGCGCGGCACAAATCACTCCAAACCACTCTACCTAAGCGACCTCTGTATCGCCAGTACCAATCATTAGCTCTACCCTTGAATAAAATGTGAACGTGCTCACATAGGTACTGTACCGGTTATTGACTGACCTCCTACAGCACCTTCCATTTCCGTGTTGTCTGCTAAAGTATAAGCTAGTAAACTATTTTTCGCAACAGCGCTACGACAAGTGGGGCAAGATTGAGAAGTTTCGAGCCAAGCTAAGATACAGTTTCTGTGAAATACGTGAGTACACCTAGTGGATACCATTTCCTCTCCAAATGACAAGCCCTGCCTACAGACAACACACTCTTTTAAAGATGATATATTTTCGTTACTATGCCTAACAGACATTCTGGAAAAGTTTTTCTAAATGTTTCTTTCCTATGTTTCAAAATAAAAAAAACATTAACTTTAACCAAAAAAAATAAAAAAAAAATTCGTAGATACAAATATGCAAATAAAGGTATCCTAAAATAAACCAAACTATTATTAATCGTTAGCTAAACCAATAAAAAAAGGTGAAAGTTCCCTTATAACGCATCAATATCAAATATAATTTTACACCACTCAGACAATCTAATTAGAAGACTTTCAACATAATTAGTCGTTTTCAAAATCAGTACAGATATATTTAATAGAAGCCAAATTTAAAATTCAAACTAAGGTCAAAAAAGCTCTCAGCATAACGAAATCCGTCAATATTTGGATTGTGAATGCAACAACCAAATTGAAATCGATAAAAAAAAATCGAGATTGCGTAAACTCTTTTGAAAATTCTATGGGGTCCCCACAACCGTTATCTATGTAGATAAGCAAACAGTCACGTTGTCGTCGGAAGGGAGAGGCCCCACGTTGGGCGCCATTTGTAATGAATTCTTTAGGAGTAATTAAGCTGGTGTCTTTTCCACCGTATTAGTCCGAATGTAATTGGGAAGGCACGTTTGTTACCGGCTAGGGCTCGTCGGATGGGGGGAGGGATCTTTTACAAATTACTATTCGGACAGAACTACAAAAATTTACGTGCAAAAATCCTTAGTTTGATTGGTCCTTATCGGTCAGCTAACGAAGTTCATAGGGGAAGATGATGTCCCTATATTGCCCAAAACCCAACCATGTTATCAATTAAATACCATATTAAATTGTCCTTGATAACCCGAAACTCCGTTTGGTTACTAGGTACCTTTATTAAAAAATGTTTAATTGACCATAATCATTTTTGTTAATAATTCAAAATATTAAAATAAATTCATTTTTTCTTTCTTAGACAAAATATATAAACTAACAAAACTTTAATAATAAGGGTTTCGCTTGTAGCGTGCCTTTAAATTTATTATATTAAGTAAAGTTGAATTATCTTACTTTTTCTTTAAACAACTAAACCGTTATATTTAATTAAAATTTTCAATGAGAAAATTGAAACAAATATTACCAAAAAAAATTTTCTGTCGTTGCTTCTCTTTCGTTTTCAAAGG
This sequence comes from Melanophora roralis, assembly GCA_963583895.1. Lineage (NCBI taxonomy): Eukaryota > Metazoa > Arthropoda > Insecta > Diptera > Rhinophoridae > Melanophora > Melanophora roralis. The sequence continues at coordinate 37,863,018 of OY757191.1, forward strand.
AACCTGATATGAATGGTTTATATAATTACATAGAAATTTTCAGAACTTACTTTTTTCTCTGTTTTTTTTTTCCTCCAACGTTGATCTGTGGGCCCATAGATGTTAGCAGAAGGTGTTAAATTTAGGCGTTCCGTTATAATTATATAACCGGTATCTATATATACTGTATACAATTAAAAATTATGTAAACCAGCTATGAGGCTCCTTTAGTTTAAAAAGATAAATACAGATTTCTTAGTTAAACAAAAAAATCAATTAAACGTTCCCCTTTTCTTTAAAATCCAAGTTTGCAGTTTTGTTTTAAACTTAGATCCAGGTCAATATATATATATATATATGTAACTTAGTTGACTCAGGTGTAGGTTTCAGCTTTAATAGGGACCACGTGGATCGGCAAATACCCTTCCCTGTCTACCATATAAACGGGGCAATCTCACTCAAAGTTCAAGTCCAATTATCATTAAATGAATTCAGAGGTTACTCCAAGTAGACAGGCCAATAGAGTCTACCAAGCCCCTAGATTTTCTCCACTTGGACTCACAGTACTAGTTCCACGCCTAACCGAATAATTTTATAATTTATTAACCAAAAATTCTGTCCTAAGTTAAATTATCACTTACGGTAAAAGTGAAACCAAAAATTTGCAAATTATTTCTGTTATATAAGTAGATATGTATACAGCTTGTGTTACAGACGTCTGCCGATAAAAAAAAATCACAAACGTTTAATACAAATTCTTGTAACTTATTGATTCACCAAGAGTAAAACATGAATAAAGAATTAAAAAAAAAAAAATATCCCACATTCCTACTAAAAGCTCAAGTCTCTTATCACCTAGGTACATATTTCTGCGTTGCAGTGCGTATTACTACGCAACAACAACGTATTTAAATCTATTTTTAGATCAGTTTTTTTCGTTTTTTCTTTTGTCAATGAGATATGTCGAATCACTGAGAGTTAGTTGATGAAGATTCGTCAATAGAAGTTTGTGAATAAAAGTTTATCAATGAGAGCATACTTATTAATGAATGTTTGTCAATGAAAGCTTTGGCATGGAGTACGATGGTTGAGATAATCTTACAAGGGAAGAGTGATAGTACATTTAACAATCTCATACAATAAGAGCGTAACCGCGGTAACACCCGAAAAAAATGATCGTAATTTTATACCATAAAGAACACAAATATACGGATTTAAAAAAAACAAAATAGTTCTTAAGCCAAATGTAAATTTACCACTTAACCATAAACCGTCACAATTTTAGTTTCATATATACTACCACGCTTAATGTTCAAAACATAAAAATCGTTTTTGCCTATTTATTTAACTAAAAACTTTATAAGGTCATTCGAATTTTTCTCTCAAATAAATTGGAGGAGGCTTAAATGTCTTTCTCTCCGTGAGCGGGGCATCGTTTTCCTCCTGGAGGATTGCAAAACGATTTTGCGATGGGGTTGGCTTTTCCTCGTCTTTTGATTTTTGCTTGGTTGGTAACCTCTGCCGATTTGGGGCTTCTGCCCCTTTTAAGAACTCTTATATAGCGGTCCATCCCTACTTGAACCTTTGGAGCTTGTGAAGAAAGTGGGCTGGGATCGCCTTTAGCAACGGAAGGTAGAATTTCAAAATTTAAAACAGAAGACCGCGATGGGGATGGTGCCTCTGTATTTTTTTATAATTTTTGAAAAGAGATTGGGCTAAAATTGTCCCTTGTTCAATATACTTATTCAAATTAGGCGCACTTGCACTTAAATTGTCTTTAATTATATTCGGTTTTGCACTCAAATAGTTTCTATTATATTTAGGGTCTCTTATGTTTTCATTGCTTACGCTTGTAGAGTTTAACACAATGTATGCATTTCTGCTATTAGGCCCACTGTCACGTCGATTTCTGTAACTCATTTACCGTTGGTTTTTTGTTTATTCAGTTTGTTTTTTTCTTTTCTCACTTATGTAAATATGTATGTATATTGATAGAAATGTTTGCCACCTATTACTAAAATGTAAATTCGCTTTATTTAACACTCGCGTACACGTCCGCATACTACGAGATTAAGATCACGAGTGTAAATCCATATATAAAAAATAAAAACGTAAGAGTTACTTCGTATTGCCATTACCTGGTAGATGGTTAAATTATTTATCAGGTGAGCGCATCAGATAGAGAAGTTTTTACTCTATGGGGTTTTTCTTTTTTAAATATGGGGTTTGACAGCACGGTTTCTCTTACTTTTTACTTTTTTAAATTTGGAGTCACGGTTAAATAACTTATTAGGTCGTAGCAACAAGGGAGTATGGTTTTACTTTCTTTAAATAGAATCTATTTAATTCCGACATAAGTTTCCTTATGCTCTCACTTTAAAAAAAGAAATTCTCTTAATAATATTGCTACACTTTTATTAAGATTCATACATTTTGCTAACAAAATCAAATTTTTTGGAGGATAAAACAAAGAACAAAAGGAAATAAAAAACGTTTAAAAAGCAAACTAAATTAAAAACTTTGTAAGTTTATAAATGAATCCAGCAAAAACGTTGCTTACAAAATAAGCAGAAAAGAATGTAGAATTATCGTCAAGCACTACTTACATTTCGACTGTAAAAAGTACTTATTTTTGTTTGCGATATCTGGAAACAAATCCGATATTATTTTGGTAGTCGTACCAAAAAAAATAAGTACTTGTATTTTTAATGATTTAATTTAAAAAGTAAGAAGTCTTAAATAGTTTTAAAAAATAAGAAGAATGATTTAATTTAAAAAATACGAAGTCACAAATAGTTTTAAAAAATAAGAAGACTTTTTTAATATTATTTTTATTTTATAAACTCAATATTTTTAATTTAAAAATTTCGTTTTGTCCAGGCCACCGAGACAGTTTGTTTTTAAATGTTAAATTATATATTTAAGCAACAAGTTTTGTTTTGCTTGATTTGTTGAAGAAAAGACTTGATTTATAATAATAGTTATCATGAGTTTAAATGATTTTCCAATTCATAACGTGCTTTTAATAAGTCATTACAAATTAAATAACAAAAAATAGAAGAAAAGTGGCAATTAAGGCTACAAAATAATCAATTAAGGAAGGCATTATTGAAAAGTTTGTAAGTGAAGTTTTTGCTTGCAAATGACTTCTAATATTAAAAAATTAGTAAAAGTCGCAAAAAAACATGACAACTTTCAGTTGCCAATGTACAAAAACTTATATTAAAAGAAAGATTTGTGAATTAAAATTGGAAATGTTAAATGTGAGTCGGGAAGTTGAACCCGACGTTTTAATTATAGGCCTGTTTTCTTTGAGAGTCGTTTTTGCTTAAAGTTGCGGACGTGTTCTGTTTTATTAGTAAGAGAGAAAAAAATTACTCTTCAAGTGATAGCAGTCAGAGAATAGACTTAACCATTCCTACTTTTTTGCTTTTTATATATGGAGCTTGATCAGTGTGATCAGATTTTTCAGTAAAGGTAAAACTTTTCAAAACAGCTAAAAACAGAAACATAAAGCAAAAAAATAAAGCTAAAATTTGTCATGCTTTTTTAAAAAATGCTGTTTTAATTTTTAAAAAATTTCTTCGTTATTTAGATATTTTTAATAATATGAACTAAACGTTTCTATACAAAAAATATTTAAAAGAAAAAAAATATGTTACAAAAATTTTTATTTTATTTGCATAATCTCGGCAGACCCATCCATACCTTAAGTAAAAAGAAAAATAAAATGCTGTACAAGAACTTTTTACAAAAATTTTTAGAAGCAGGTATTATTATTGTTATTTAATTTTTTTTATTTTTTGTTTTTATTATAAAATTAAAGAACCGAAAATTATAATTATTGTTGACTTGCGAATGCTTACGGCTGTATTCATAAAAAATCTGAATTTATTTTAAGCCTAAAAATGCTTTTTTTTAATTTTGTATTCATAAACCGTATTTTAACATATTAACTTGAGGATTTTTTAAATCTGACGTTAGCAATTCTATTAATTTTATTTGTGACTTGAGTCATAGTGATGTAAAACAATGGCTAAAGCTCATACATTAATCGCATATATTCTTTTTTTTCGTAATTTAGAAAAATATTGTTTTTATAAAATAAAAAGTGTATGACGACATGTATATTTTATAAAACAAAATGTAAGGTAAGGGTAAAATTTAAGTTTACTTTATTAATTTTTTTATTTATTGTTGAACTGTTTTTAATACAAACATTTGCTTTTTTATTTGGCTTAAATTCATATAATTTTTTTTACCAAGAGATTTATAATCCGCAAAAAGTTTCCCGTATGTAGAAATACAGTCAGAAAGTTTTCTCGCTTTGTTTTGAATATCAAGAAAATGTGTCTGAGTTCCTTGAAAGAAACGGTAGAAGCTCACAAGCACTTTTCTACAAATAGTACAGCACCAATGAAGTCCACTATTTCTCGATAGTGACTCAGCAACAAGAACGGATAAGCCACTACACTTAAAGTGACAGAGGCCATGACACAGCCAGCAGGATATCATTCTTTCTTCCTAGTAATAGAACAGTTTTCATTAGAACATGCCATAGTCAAATTAAAATAAATTTCCAAAAAAAATTAGTTTTTTAAATTAAATTTACAACGCAGCTCAAAAATGCTTGATGGGTAAGCCAATGTTCAAAAAAAATTTTTTTTTTCATATATTTATTATTGAATCTTCGCTTAAGCGAACTAACAATAAGCATCCAAGTTGCTATTTTTAATATACCAAGGAGCACCAGTTAGCATTCTTAAAATCTTGTTTTGATGGCGTTGGATTTTTTCGATGTTAGAGGCAGAAGCAGTGCCCCATAATTGTATACCGTAGCATCAAATTGGTTTCAAAATGAAGTTGTAGAGTAGAAGTTCACAATCCAGACGTAGCACAGAGTTTCTACCAATTAGCCAGTGTATTTGAGCAGCTTTAAGTTTCATTTGAGTCAGCTTCGCATCTATATGAGGCTTCCATGTGAGGCGGTGGTCTAGGTGAATACCAAGATATTTTGTATCGGTTCGTTGAGGTACCATTTGGTTGTTAATAGTGATTGAGGAGCACGTTTCTTTACGTAAAGTAAAAGTTACGTGGGTACATTTTTGTTCGTTTATTTTTATTCCTCATAACTTTGCCCATTTCTCAACTTGGGTTTTGTGTTGCTGCAGTTGGTTCGAAGCCTCTTTAGGGTCTTTATGATTACTTAGGAAAGTATCATCAGCAAATGTCGACGTGTATGTAAAACTATTGGTTGGCATATCTGCTGTGTAAAGCAAGTACAGAATTGGACCTAGTATACTTCCTTGAGGTACACCAGCCCCTATTGGTTGAGAAGAACTTATTTGGTTTCCCTCTTTGATCATAAATTGTCCACAGGTTATGTATTTTTCTAATAGGTTAAAAATATTAGCTGGAAGGTTGAACTTTAGTTTGTTTAACAGGCCTTCATGACATACTTTGTCGAAAGCTTGCGAGACATCGATAAATAGTGCGGAGCAGTACTTCTTTTCTTCAAAGGCTTTTCTTATAACCTGTACCAACCTGTGAGTTTGTTCGATAGTACTATGTTGACTTCTATAGCCAAATTGGTGATTTGGAATGCAGTTGTCATTCAAGATCGGATTCAGCTTATTTTTAAGCAACTTTTCGAACAATTTTGACATTGTGGGTAACAAACTAATAGGCCTATAAGACTCTACCTTCGAAAGATCTTTGCCAGGCTAAAGAATCATCTTTACCAAGGCCACTTTCCATATAGACGGGAAATGTTCAGGCCAAATTATCGCGTTAAAAATAAAAAGAATTATTCTTTTAGTTGTAAAAGGTAGCTCAAAGAGCATTTTGTTGCTGATTTTATCAACGCCAGGAGCTTTTTTACTATTTAGGTTAGCGATAGCCTCTACAACATCTGTAAATCGGAAACGTATTTCTAAAGGACGTCTGGCAACAACAGGCGGTAATTCCTTCACGTATGTGCAAGTATTGAGAGTGAACACGTTTTTTAAATGATTTGCAAACAGATCGCACTTTTCTTCGTTTTTTCTAGCCCAGGATCCCTTTCAGATTACGCAGTGGTAGTTTTGCGATTGGCTGGTCACCATAGGGAATAATTTGTCTGAGAAGACGCGTCGAGACCTTCCAGGTACTCTTTTAGTGATGCCATTTTGTGAACCTCCAGCAAGCTTTTTAATTTGCTTGTACATTCTTTCAGCTTAGTTTTAAGTTGGGGCGATCTATGTTTTTGCCATTCGGACTCTCTTTTTTTCAGATAAAAGTTTTCCCACATCGTCAGAAAAATTTTTTTTGCACCTAGCCTGACGATAGATAGAAGACGCATGTTCAGCGGCTTTTTGAATGGTTTCATTTAGGACGCTCAGACAATCATCGATGTCTACGGGAGTTTTTAGCTGTTGGTTCTCCGAGCAATGGGCGCTAATGTATTTTTTATATTTCAACCAATTTATTCTTTTAGATAAGAAAAAATCACTAGCTGCTATTTGGTTAGGACTGAAAATAGTGATTATTGTGGGTGAGTGGCCAGAAGATAAATCCAAGGAGGCTTTAGCCTCAATAAGCTCCGAGTAAATACCTTTTGCAACACCGAAATCGATTACGTCTGGAATTTTATTATGGTCCGTTGGACAACAGGTTGGTTGTCCAGTTGAAATAACATAAAGTCCCATTTCAGACACGGCATCACACAACACACGCCCTCTGGGATCTGATCCTTCGTTATGAAGAATCTTGGTGGACAATAAACTGATGAGATTATGGAAAAATTCATCAATTCAGACGTTTGTTGCTTGCATATAACATTCGGATATGCCACCAAACCATTGGTGTTTGATTCTCGATTTGATTTTTATAGCCGAGCCACCACATGACCTATCTCTCTATCGAATCGTAAAAAGAATAGCCACTTATTTTGAAAGTGCTTCTAGATGTCATATGAGTTTCGGATATTAACATTACATCAATGTTTTGGTGTGTTAAAAAATATTCGAGTTCGTTTTTGTGTTGGCGGATGCCGTTTGCGTTCCAGAAACAAGCCCTGAGGCAGTTCGTGGTCTTTTATGCATGGCCTGCAAAAGAGCAGACGGCATTTTTTGCATCATGCCAGCCATTTGCGTCATTATTTTAGGCGTAGATGAGCGCCTAACTAGATCAAAAACTGGGCAACTACTGTAGTTGGCAGTGTGGTTTCCACCGCAATTGCTGCACTTCTTCACCCTATGATCATCTTTTGGTTTGTCGCATTTGGTCGTAGCATGCAGGTTCCCACACACAATGCAAACCGAAGGCAACTTACAATAAGTTTTGGTGTGGCCATATTCTTGGCAGTTCAAACACTGTACGGGTCCAGATCTCTTATGTGGCGCTTCAGCAATATTTCTACGATGCGTTTTCATGATTTACCTGAAATTGTGTTTCATAATTGCTACCACGTTTTATGTTAGACACATAAAAGCTATGTTCACCTATTAATCCAACTAAAAGCCTAATAAGATCGTTGGAGGGTCCGTTTCTCAAATATATTGGAGGAGGCTTAGATGTATTCTTCTCAATAACAGGGGTATCGTTCTCCTCTTGTAATATGGCGAAACGATTTTGCGATGAGGTAGGCTTTTCTTCAACTTTTGAAATTTTTGCTGGTTTGTAACCTCTGCAGATTTTGGGCTTTTGAGAACTGTAATATAGCGGTCCATGCCTACCTGAACCTTTGGAGCTTCGGAAGAAAGTGGGCTGGGATCGCCTTTAGCAAATGATAAGTATGGTATCTCGGTAATTTTTTATAATTTTTGAAAAGGGATTGGGCTAAAATTGTCCCTTGTTCAGTACACTTATTTAAATTAGGCACACTTGCACTTAAATTGTCTTTAATTATTTTCGGTTTGTGTTCAAATAGTTTTAATTATATTCAGGGTCTCTGATGTTTTCATTGCTAGCGCTTGAGCTTAACACAATGTAAGCATTTCGGCTTTCAGGCCCACTGTCACTAAGATTACTGTTACTCATTAACAGTTCGCTTTTTTTTATTTAGTTTGTTTTTTTTCTATTCTCACTATTATGTGTATATATGTATATTAATAAATTCGTTTGCCACTTATTACTAATATTACCTATTGCCAATATTACACTCGCGTAGACACGTCCGTACACTACGAGATTAAGAATGCAACTCGTTCAAAAATAACGGACTTATTTGTTATGACAATACTATACACTTATTAATGCCACAAGGTAGATGCAAGTTGGGCAGCACTTAATATTAAACCAATAAAGCAGAACAGCTGTAGTTTTTTATTAAATTTATTTTTTGTTGTGAATATTTCTCTCTTTTGGTCAGTATAAGTGTTTTTTGTTTTTTTTTTTATTTTTTTTTTCACTTTAATTGCAAAAATTAAAAGTTTTTAGTCTCGAATTAATAAAAAATTGTGCGTTGAATTACGAAAACTTGAAGAATCCGGGATAAATAACAAACAAGAGGACGATTTAAAACACAAATCAGAGCGGCCAAACAAAAATATATGGGTTTAAATGGCAAACAAACAGGAGCTCGATGATTAACTTGTGACTTATCCAAAACTTCAACTACTCTAAATGCAATAGTATCCCTCCTTTTCAGATGAGTGTGTCCACTATGTTGCAAAAAGTTTCGAGCGAGCGAATTTGGTTTCAAAATTGAGTTGTAGAGTTAAAATTTAGAATCAAGACATAGCACAGAGTTTCTATCAATTAGCCAGTGGATTTGGGCCATGTAAAGTTTCATCTGTGCCAACTTCGCGCCTTAATGTGACTTTCATGTGAGGCGGCGATCCAGGTGAATGCCAAGATATTTCGTCTCAATTCGTTGAGGCACCGAATGGTTGTTAATGAGAATTGGAGGGCACGTTTCCTTGCGTAAAGTAAAGGTAACGTGGGTGCATTTTTGCTCAATTATTTTAATACCCCATAACTTTGCCCATTTCTCTACTTCGGATATGTGATGTTGAAGTTGTTTTGAGGCCTCTTTAGGATTTTTATGATTACTGAGAAAGGCGGTATCATCAGCAAATGTCGACGTATGAGTTCGATTGTTTGTAGGCCTATCTGCTGTGTAAAGCAAATAGAGAATTGGATCTAATACACTCCCTTGAGGTACCCCCTCCCCTATTGGTTTAGGACAGCTTAAGGAGTTTCCTTATTTTATCATAAATAGTCGCCCAGTTATGTACTTTTTCAAAAGGTTAAAGATATTCACTGGAAAGATCAGCTTCAATTTGCTTAACAGGGCTTCATGCCAAACTTTATCAAAGGCTTGATAAACATCTATGAAGAGCGCGGAGCAGTATTTCTTTTCCTCAAAGGCCCTTCTTATGACCTGTACCATGTTGACTTCTAAATCTAAATAGGTGATTTGGAATGCACTTGTCATATAGGATCGGAGTTATCTTGTTTTTAAGAAATTTCTCAAACAATTTGGACATAGTTGGTAACAGACTTATATGCCTGTAAGACTCCACCTTTGAAGGATCTTTCCTCGGCTTAGGGATAATCTTTACCAAGGCAACTTTCCATACTGGTGGGAAATGTTCGAGCCGTAATATGGCGTTAAAAATCAGAAGAATTATTCTTTTTGCTGTAAAACACAGCTCTAAAAGCATTCTGTTGCTAATTTCATTAAAGCCAGGTGCTTTTTTAGCATTTATATTATTGATAGTCTCTACGACATCTTTAAGTTGGAAACGTATTTCAATAGGACATCTAGCAACAACGAGCAACAATTTACTCATGTCAGTGCATGTATTTGGAGTGAACACATTTGTTAAATGACTTACGAGTAGATCACATTTTCCTTCTTCATTTCTTGCCCAGGACCCTCTCAGATAACGTAGTGGTGGTTTTGCGATAACGGGTCTTTTAAGATGTTTCGCTGATCGCCATAGTGAATAATTCGTCTGAGGAGTCGAGTCTAGGCCTTCAAGGTGTCCCTTAAGAGATGCCAATCTGTGAACCTCTAGCAAATTTTTCAATTGGTTTGTAAATTTCTTCAACTTGGCTTTAAGTTGGGGTGATCTATGCTTTTGCCATTCTCTTCGGGCTCTTCTTTTTTAAGATAAAAGCTGTTGCACATTGGTTGAAAAAATTTTGTTGTATTTTGTCTGACAGTAAGAAGAAGCATGAGCAGTGGCTGTTTTTATATTCTCATTAAGGCTGCTCAGACAATCATCGTTGTCTTCGGGAGTTTTAAGCGGTTGGTTTTCAGAGCATTGGGTGCTGAAAAATTTTTTGTATTTTACTTAAAAAAAATATCACTTGTTGGTATTTGATGAGAACTAAAAATAGTGATTATAGTGGGAGTGGTCTGAAGATAAATCCAACGAGGCTTGAGCTTCGGTAAGCTCCGGGGATATAACTTTACGCCAAAATCGATAACGTCTGGAATTTTATTGTGATCAGTTGGCCAATAGGTTGATTGTCCAGATAAAATAACGTTAAGCCCCATTTTAGATACGGAATCATACAAAACAAATGAAAGAAACTTTTATTTGAAAAAAGCAGGTTTTTCTACCGCTACTAGCCGAGTAGAATGCATTTTCGAAAGCAGCTACGCAATTTCATCATCAGTACTCTTTGAACGGTAGTAGTGTCTTTTTTGGTTGTAAACATCACCTTTTTAACTTACATATAACAGAGAAAGAAGAGAAAATTTGTGTATTTTCACAAGGTTTAAAATAAGTTTTTTAGGCTAAAATTCGTTAATGAAAACAATTTTATTTAAATTTGTTTAATAAAGGTTTAAAATGCTGTTTAAATTTTTATGAATACAGCCGTTATTATTAGTATACATAAATTTAATTTTTTGTTCGTTAAATGTTCTTTTTGGAATTGAATAAATTACACAAAGCAAGTTTTGGTTTGTCCACGATATGCATACGTAAAATTTTGCGATTATGGTATTATATTTAAGAATTGTACCTCAAAATGCCTATTCGGGGTTAACTTTTGTATAAGGACTTAATCGAAAAAAAATATATATAAAAATATTGTTACGGATGGAAAGTTCTAGTGTGCTCTCGAACCCTGTAGAACATTACACTGTATTACCAACCACTATAAATAGTCGAGCAACACGAATGCCGCAAGCAGTTTAAGTGTAACCGTGAGTTGAATAAGTGAACATTCAAAAGTGCTAAATAGTAAAAGTGAATAACTTTAAGTGTTTTAAAGAAGATTGTAAATAAGTATACGACAGTGTGTTTTAAATAAATAAAGTTTTGTACTGTTAAAATAAAATTTCAAGTGTTTATTATTACTTTGGCAATAAAAAGAATCCCGGTTTATTTAAAGGAAATAAACCAACGTTTATAAAAGGTATAAACGTAACAATTGGTGTCAGAAGCGGAATTGCATTTTAATAAACATGAAATTCGAGGAACTTAAAGTTGAGCAGCTTAAGAGAGAATTAAGCAAGCTGACATTACCTACAGCAGGTAATAAGGCAGAGTTACAAAAGAGGCTTATTGAGGAATTCAAGCGGCGTAATATCGACATTGATGTTTATGAGTTTGACGAAAAAGAAGATCTGGAGGTTGCTACCTGTACAACAACAAACAATGTCGATATAGGCACAATGCTTGCTGCTATAATGGAAAAAATGGAAATGAAGTTCCAAGAAGCTCAGGAATCTTCTAGAGTTAAATTCCAAGAAGCTCAGGAAAATTCTAGAATGAATTTCCAGGGAGTTCAGGAAACTTTTAGAATTAATAATGAAAAAAATAGAGATGAAGTTTCATGAAGTTCAGGAATCTTCTAAAGCTATGGAGTTTAAACTTCAAGAAATTTCTGAAGCTGTAAACAACAGAGTAGAGGGAATAGTAAAGGAAGTTATTAAAATCGATAAAAAAACTATCTCACCTTGAAGATGGCATGGTTGCGCAAGCAAGTGACTTTAATAAGAAAGTCCAAGATGTTGACGAAAAATGTAAAAATCTAGAAACAAGAATTAATAGTCTTCAAAGTCATGAGGTACCAGTGCGAGTAATTCCAGAAATGTCGAACAGAATAAAGGCCCCTACTTTTGACAGTAGCGCACCATTTAATGTTTTTAGGTTCCAGTTCGAGACAGTTGCCAATAGAAATGCGTGGAACAATGAAGAAAAGACGTTAGAGTTGATTTTGGCCTTAAAAGGTAACGCAGCTCAAGTTCTGGAAAGCATACCTATTGGCTGCAGAGAAAACTACGAAGAGATAATGGTTGCACTACAACGCAAATATGGCGGTGAGCACAAACGAGATATATACCGAATGAAATTGCGAGGTAGAGTACAGAAAGTCAACGAATCGCTACAAGATTTTGCAACAGAAATCGAGCGGTTGGTGCAGTTGACATATCCAGGCGAGAACCATCCATTTTTGGATAAATTTAAAATAGAAACGTTTGTGAGTGGAATACGTGATCCCGAGATCAAGCACGTAGTATTTGGCACACAGAAGTCTACATTTGCTGAAACCGTATCATACGCGCTGACGCAGGAGACCGCAAAACTACTCTCTAAGCCGCAAATACATAAGGTGAGAAATCTCGAAATTACCGCAGAAAAAGACGGAAATATTGTCGATGAAATAAAAAATGCAGTTATACAGGCGTTAGAAGAAAAGCGAGGTATAGCCAGAATCAAATGCTATAACTGCGGTAAGAGCGGCCATTTTTAGCGAAATTGTAAAGCATCAAGAAAGCGGGCTAGATCTGTTTCACCACCGAGAAACAGCAAACGCGTAAACATGAAATCAGCAAACGAGTCACCGTTAAACTAACACGAGCTAGCACTACGGGGCAAGAGCTAGCTCCCATAACCGAGGGCCCCACAATCTCCATATCAGTCATGCAACAGAAAAATAGCAACCTTACTGCTTGTGGGTATATCACTGGTCGAAGGCATATTTTTACTATAGACACAGGAGCATCGCAATCCATTATCAGACCTGATATAGTCAAGAAAACAATTGAACCGTTATATGGCGTAAGTCTACGAACAGCAACTGGAGAGCCTGCTACTGTCTATGGTAAAATAAACGTAAAAGTAACTATTGCCAACATAAGTGTGAGTCATGTATTCATTGTTGCCGATATTGTGGACGAAGTAATCATCGGTGCAGACTTTATGATCAATCATGGAATTAGTCTGCATATGGGGCTAAAGACAATGATTTGGCAGAATATTGAGATACCCCTAGATGTTGGTTACGAAGATAAATCGCCTGTAAGGAAGCTGTTTGCTATATAACAAGAGAAAATACCACCACAGTCAGAAAGTGTAGTATGGGCGCGTATAGAGGGAGATTGTGTCGACAACCGGTTGTGGGTGGTAGAACAAACAGATAGAAAGAGTGACTTAATAACAGCAAAAGCCCTGGTAAGGACCTGTAACAACGGAAGAGTCCCTGTTAGAATGCTAAACCTTTCCACACGCGAAAAAGTCGTCAGGCCGAATTGTGAAGTGGGCCAGTGTGCTACAGCTGAGGCAATAATAAATTGCGAAATGGAATCGGTTCCTGTCTGTATGTCAAACAAAGAGCAGGAGATGCTATCGGAGTGCATAGAAAAATGGGTTAAAGGGTTATCCTCGTCCGACAAAAATAAAGCAAGAAAACTGCTTAGAAAGCACTCCTCCATCTTCGCCTTGAAAGGACAACAGCAAGGAAGAACATCACTGGTGAAACATCAGATAAATACAGGAGATGCAAGGCCAATAAAACAAGCTCCCAGAAGTATTCCCCTAGCTAAACGCAATGAAGTAAAAGAACTTGTCAGCGAAATGGAGCGGAGTGGAGTAATAGAACCTTCTTCAAGCCCTTGGAGCTCCCCGGTAGTGTTGGTTAAAGAGAAAGATGGCAGCACCAGATTCTGCGTCAATTATAGGAAACTAAATGACGTTACCAAGAAGGACAGTTACCCGCTACCAAGGATAGATGACACGCTGGATACGCTAGCTGGAACGAAATGGTTCTCCACATTAGACCTGCAAAGTGGTTATTGGCAAGTAGAAATCTCTGACAAGGATAAGGAGAAAACAGCTTTTAGTGCAAGTGATGGGCTATGGCAATTTAACGTAATGCCATTTGGGCTATGCAATGCCCCAGCCACATTCGAACGGTTAATGGAGCGTGTACTGAGGGGACTACATTAGAAGACATGTCTAGTATATCTCGATGACATTATTGTCATGGGTAAAAGTTTTGACGATCACCTGAAGAATCTAGAAGAAGTCCTTAAGCGGATATCATTGGCTGGACTTAAATTGAGTGCGAAAGAATGTGCATTGTTCCAAAAAGAGGTTAAATATTTGGGCCATCGCGTCGCAGAAAATGGTATAGCAACTGACGAAGATAAAATTAAAGCTGTGAAGGACTGGCCTCGCCCAAACAATCTGCATGAGTTACGCAGTTTTCTTGGTCTTTGTACCTACTTTAGGAGGTTTGTGCCAAATTTTTCCAGTGTCGCTGCCAGTCTACATGAGCTTACGCAGAAGTCACGACCGTTTCTGTGGGCTGACGCACAAGAACAAGCATTTCAGAAGCTCAAGGATTTATTATGCGTAGCACCCGTCCTGGCCTATCCAATTGCTGGAGAGAAATTTTTGCTAGATAGTGATGCGAGTGGCTACGGGATAGGTGGTGTTCTTTCACAGGTTGTCAACGGTACAGAAAAAGTTATAGGCTACTACAGTCGAACACTCTCAAAGCCTGAAAGAAATTATTGTGTTACACGGCGAGAGCTTCTGGCAGTGGTAGAGTGTGTAAAACAATACCACAAATACCTGTATGGACAACACTTCGAGATAAGAACCGACCACTCTGCACTCAGGTGGTTGCTACAATTTTAACAACCAGAGGGGCAGCTAGGCCAGTGGATTGAACGTCTCCAGAGCTACGATTTTGGCATCGAGCATCAAAAAGGTACTAAGCATGGAAATGCGGATGCACTCTCCCGAAGACCTTGCAGATCGGAATGCAAGTATTGCCTAAAAGCTGAAGAAAAAGAAGGTGTCGTTGATGTTCGGCTCACACGCATAGAGACAAGTGACGACTGGTCAGCGGCACAAAGGGACGATCCCGTACTGGCGAAAATTATTTCGGCAAAGGATGAAGACAAAAGGCCAACCCGTAACCAAATATCAGCGGAAAGTCCACTGATGAAATCATATTGGGCGCTGTGGAATAGTCTGCAGCTAATTAACGGATGCCTTTATCGTCAATGGGAAAGCGCTGATGGTAAATCGAAAACGAATTTAATTGTGGTGCCATCCTCTAAAATCGAAGATGTAGTGAAGGAGTTTCATGATGGTCCTAGCGGTGGTCACCTTGGCGTAACAAAAACCGTAGAGAAGATTAAACGCCGCTTCTATTGGGTTGGATGTCAACAATCGGTTGCTGATTGGATAGCAAACTGTGGACGATGTATCGCAGCTAAAGGCCCAGTAAGAAGAAGTAGGGGACCACTGCAACAGTATAATTCAGGTGCTCCCTTTGAGCGAATAGCGATGGATATAGCAGGACCTTTTCCTCTCAGTGAGGCGGGAAACCGTTACGTCTTAGTGGTAATCGACTATTTTAGCAATTGGCCAGAGGTATACGCTATACCAAACCAAGAGGCTAAAACTGTCGTAAACACGTTTGTAAACAACTGGGTGTGCCGCTACGGTGTTCCGCTAGAATTACATTCTGATCAGGGAAGAAATTTCGAATCTTCGATATTCCAGGAAATGTGCGAGCTATACGGTATCCGAAAAACGAGGACTACGCCACTTCATCCACAGTCTGACGGCATGGTCGAAAGGTTCAACCGCACGTTAGAAGAACATCTGAGAAAAGTGGTCAGCGCACACCAAAAGGACTGGGATAAGCACATACCTAAATTTCTGTTGTCATACAGGTCAGCAGCTCATGACTTTACCTCCAGAACTCCTGCAAAAATTATGTTTGGAACCGAGCTGAAGCTGCCAGGTGATTTAGAATTCGGTATTAAGCCCACAACAGTAGATGAACACGAAGACGACTCTTCAAGGGAACAAAAAGATCTTAACCAAGTTCATGAATTCATACGTGGCCGGATAAAAATGACCAGTGACAAAATGAAAGCCAGATACGATCTAGCAGCGAATTCCGAAGGTTTTAATGAGGGTCAGCTAGTTCTACTATATAACCCACAACGGAAAAAGGGATTGTCTCCTAAAGTACAAACCCATTGGGATGGACCGTATAAGATGATAAAAAGAATAAATGATGTCGTGTATAGAATTCAAAAATACAAAAGCCCAAGATCAAAGATGAAAGTGGTTCATCTCGAGCGCCTCGCCAATTATGGAAAAAGTGAATCTATACCTGTTCGGGACAAACAGGCTTAAGCGGGCGGTAGTGTTACGGAGTTAAATGTTGACTGGGTATGTAAATGTTTACTGGGTATGTAACATGATTGGCGGTTGTTGTCTGCGCTAAGAAGTTATTTAAATGTAACTGCCATTCGATGGAAAGTTCTAGTGTGCTCTCGAACCCTGTAGAACATTACACTGTATTACCAACCACTATAAATAGTCGAGCAGCACGAATGCCGCAAGCAGTTTAAGTGTAACCGTGAGTTGAATAAGTGAACATTCAAAAGTGCTAAATAGTAAAAGTGAATAACTTTAAGTGTTTTAAAGAAGATTGTAAATAAGTATACGACAGTGTGTTTTAAATAAATAAAGTTTTGTACTGTTAAAATAAAATTTCAAGTGTTTATTATTACTTTGGCAATAAAAAGAATCCCGGGTTATTTAAAGGAAATAAACCAACGTTTATAAAAGGTATAAACGTAACAATATGTATCTGTATTTAGTTTACTAGTTGGTGGCAATAAGTTAGACACATATGCAGAATTTTTTGAAGATAAAATATTGCAGCGTCTTAAAATTAACTAATTCAAAAAATACTTTTTTTTTTTTTGTTTTCATATTTTTATTACTGAATCTTTGCCTTTGGCGAACTAACAATAAATATTCAAATCTTAAAACTTTTTAATTTTTATTAGACCAGCCAGTGCCAGACTAAAATTCAAGTTCTCATAATGTTTTTATTATCAGAAAAAAAAAATACTAGTAACGAAAAGTTACAAATTTTGTCCAATTTTATTTTGTATGTGTACATACAAAAATAAAAAAAAGATTGACCCAAGCAAAAAAATCCAAAATTGACAATTATTTCTGGCAAAAAAAAAAATAAAAATTAGATAACAATAATCAAGGCACATTTAAAAAGGTAAACGCAAGACGAATTCAAAAAATTTGCCCTCTACATTTCCTTTTTGTGTTTGAACGGTAGAATGTCAGAAAAATTAAAAATTTCATATAAAATTTAATTTTTATAACGTAATAATGTCAGATTGATTTTAATCAGCTGGGCTCCTAACATTACCTGGTTGAATGTGTCTTGACAATAATTACTTATGCTCAAAAAATAAAAACTCAAAAAATTAATATTTATTTAAGATTTTAATCAGGAAATAATTTAGTATTAAAAAAAAGTAAATATTAAAATATAATTTTGTCTTGATTTTTATTAATTTTTTTGCGCATAGCCACCACGGTCCCTGATAAAAACTAAAAAAAAAACATACGATTTTGCAAAAAAAAAAGTATTAATATTTTTATCATTTCTGCTAAAAAAAATTTTTAATTTAAAATAACTTGATTTTCAACAAATCTAGTTCATTACTATGAAAATGGTGTGCCTAACTTAACCCTCCAATGTTTCATTTCTGCCAATAACTGCCTTAAAGTTTCTTTGTTTGCAAACGGCATCCGCCAACACAAAAAACAAGCTCGAGTATTTTTTAACAAACCAAAAAATCGATGTTATGTACTTCTGATCGCGAAACCACCGCTACGTAATCTGAGAGGATTCTGGGCAAGAAGTGATGAAGAAAAATGTGATCTGCTCACAAGTCATTTAACAAATGTCTTCACTCCAAATACAGGCTATAAGAAAAGCCTTTGAGGAAAAGAAAAACTGCTCCGCGCTCTTTATAGATGTCTCTCAAGCGTTCGACAAAGTATGGCATGAAGGCCTGTTAAACAAATTAAAGCTCAACCTTCCATCTAATATTTTCAACCTTTTAGAAAAAACATGACATGATTAAAGAGGGAAACCAAACAAGTTCTTCTCATCCGATAGGGGCTGGTGTACCTCAAGGGAGTATACTAGGTCCAATTCCGTACTTGCTTTACACAGCAGATATGCCCACAAACAATTTTAATCATACGTCGACATTTGCTGATGATACCGCCTTTCTTAGTATCCATAAAGACCCTAAAGAGGCCTCGAAACAACTGCAGCATCACGTATCCCTAGTAGAAAAATGGTAAAATTTATGGGGTATTAAAATAAACGAACAAAAATGCACCCACGTTACTTTTACTTTACGCAAGGAAACGTGCCCCCCAATTTTTATTAACAACCATACGGTGCCTCAACGCATTGAAACAAAATATCTTGGCATTCACTTGGATCGCCGCCTTACATGAAAGCCCCACATGCAAAATTGTCACAATTAAAACTTAAAACGGCCCAAATCCACTGGCTAATTGATAGTAACTCTGTGTTACGTCTTTATTGTAAACTTCTGCTCTACAACTCAGTTTTGAAGCCAATTTGGTGCTACGGGATACAACTATGGGGCACTGCTTCCGCCTCCAACATAGAAAAGATTAAACGCCGTCAAAACAAAATTCTAAGAATGATAACTGGTGCTCCTTGGTATGTTAAAAACAGCAACATCAACAAGGATCTAGAAGTTCCACTGGTAGAATGCGAAATCCTAAACTATGTGGACAAGTACTTAAATAAGCTTGAAACTCATCCAAATCCGCTCGCTCGAAACATCTTGCAACATAGTGGACACACCCGTCTGAAAAGGAGGGATACTATTGCGCTTAGATGAAATTATTTATTTCCTTATGATAACTTAAATTTTAGTCTGGCACTGGCTGGACTAATATTAAATATATAGCCCTAAGATTTGAATACTTTTTTTTAGTTCGCCAAAGGCGAAGATTCAATAATAAAATATGTAAAAAAAAATGTATTTCTGAGACGCATGTGAACTTGTGGGGGCTCGGCTATTCTAATCAAATCAAGAATCAAACACCTATGGTTAGGTGGCCTCTCGGAATGTTATATCCAAGCTGCGAGCGTCTGCATTGATGAATTTTTCCACAACCTTGTTATTTCATCAGTTTAGTGTCCACCCAGATTCTCCATAACGAAGGATCAGTACAACAATTTCTACAAGTCATTAGGTTCCCGCTTCATAGCTCCTGGAGACTATAACGCCAAGCACACGTACTAGGGCTCCCGCCTAATTAGTCGGAAATGGGACTTTTCATTATATCAACTGTGATTCAACTAGTGAATTTTTCTTATCTAAAAGAGTAAATTGGCTAAAATATAAAAAATATATTAGTGCCCACTGCTTACAGAACCAACTCCTTAAAACTCCCGGAGACATAGATGATTGTCTGAGCGTCCTAAATGAAACTTTAAAAAAGCCGTTGAACATGCGTCTTCTGCCTATCGTCAGGCCAGATGAAACAAAATTTTTTCTGACGATGTGGGAAAGCTGCAAAAAGGAGAGTCCAAAGAGAATGGCAAAAGCATAGATAGCCCAAACTTAAAACTAAGCTGAAAGAATGTACAAACCAATTAAAAAGCTTGCTGGAGGTTCACAGAATGGTTCACATAAGCAGTACCTCGAAGGTCTAGACGCGACTCCTCAAACAAATTATTCCCTACGGCAATTAGCCAGACGTCTTAAAATATCCGTTATCACAAAATCACTACTGCGTAATCTGAGAGGATTCTGTGCTAGAAATGACGAAGAAAAATGCAATCTGTTCGCAAATCATTTCAAAAACGTTTCACTCCTAAAACATGCTATTGCTAACCTTAATGGTAAAAAAAAGCTCCTGGCGTTGATAACATAAGCAACAGAATGCTTTTAGAGCTACTTTTTACAGCTAAAAGGAAAAGTCATTTTATTTTTTACGCGATAATTCGGCTTAAACATTTCCCGCCTATATGGAAAGTTTCCTTAGTAAAGATGATTCCTAAGCCTGGCAAAGATTCTTCGAAGGTGGAGTCCTATAGGCTTATAAGTTTGTTACCCACAATGTCAAAATTGTTCGAAAAACTGCTTAAAAACAAGCTGAATCCGCTCCTGAATGACAACAACTGCATTCCAAATCACCAATTCGGCTTAAGAAGCAAACATAGTACCATCGAACAAACTCACAGGTTGGTACAGGTAATAAGAAAAGCCTTTGTGGAAAAGAAGTACTGCTCCGCACTTTTTATCGACGTCTCACAAGCGTTCGACAAAGTATGGCATGAACGCCTGTTAAACAAACTAAAGCTCAACCTTCCATCTAATATTTTTGACCTTTTAGAAAAATACATAACTGGCCGACAATTTATGATCAAAGAGGGAAACCAAGAAAGTTATCTTCAACAAATAGGGGCTGGTGTCAAAACAAAATTCTAAGAATCCACAAGGATCTAGAAGTTCGACTAGTTAAATGCTAAATCTTAAACTATGTGGAAAAGTATTTAAATTTTGGTCTGGTACTGACTGGAATAATATTAAACACACTTAGTTTTAAGATTTAAATACTTATTGTTAGTTCGCTGAAGCGAAGATCCAATAATAAAAATATGAAAGAACAAAAAAACTTTGTTTACAAAAAACTATAGCGAATATTATGGTGTATTCAAAAAAATAGCGCACCTATCCGGCTATCACGGGAAAGTTGCAGAATTTTGTCAGAGTTTCCCAATTTAGAGCTAGAGCCTCATACAAAGTTTGAGTGAATAGTTTTGAAAATAGTTTTTTGTTACTTTGTTCTACAAAAACTATAGCGGATAATATTGTGTATGGCCAAAATGTAGCCCAACTATCCTGCCATCACGTGCAAGTTTCAAAACTTGATCAGAATTTCCCAATTTTGAATTAGAGCCTCATACAAAGTTTGAGTAAATAGTTTTGAAAACAGTTCTTTTGTCAACTTTGTTATACAAAAAACTATAGCGGTTAATATGATATATGCAAAAAAATAGCGCACCTATTCTGCCATCACGTGCAAGTTTCAAAACTTGATCAGAATTTTCCAATTTGGAGCTAGAGCCTCATACTTAGTTTAAGGGAATAGTTTTAAAAACAGTGTTTTGTCAACTTTTTTCTACAAAAACTATAGCGGATAATATTGTGTATGGCCAAATGTAGCTCACCTATCTTGTTTAAGCGAAGATTGAATAATAAAAATTTTTTGTCATATTTTTTATTATTGAATCTTCGCCTTTGGCGAACTTACAATAAGTATTTGAATCTTTAAACTATTTAGTTTATATTAGTCCAGCCAGTGCCAGACTAAAATTTAAGTTCTCATAATAAAATTAATAAATTCAGTAGTTTCATCTAAGTGCAATAGTATCTCTTCTTTTCAGACGAGTGTGTCCACTATGTTGCAAAATGTTTCGAGCGAGCGGATTTGGATGTGTTTCCAGCTTGTTTATATACTTGTCCACATAATTAAGGGTTTCGCATTTAACTAGTGGAACTTGCAGATCTTTGTGGATGTTGCTGATTTTAATGTATCAAGAAGCACCAGTTATCATTCTTAGGGCTTTATTTTGACGGCGTTGAATTTTTTCAATGTTAGAGGCGGAAGCAGTGCCCCATAATTGTATCCCGTAGCACCAAATTGGTTTCTAAATTAAGTTGTAGAGTACAATATTACAATCAAGACGTAGCACAGAGTTTCTACCAATTAGCCAGTGGATTTGGCCCGTTTTGAGTTTCATCTGTGTCAACTTTGCATCTATATGTGACTTTAATGTAAAGGGCGGCGATCCAGGTGAATGCCAAGATATTTCGGCTCAACTCGCTGAGGCACCGTATGGTTGTTAATGAGAATTTCGGGAACGTTTCCTTGCGCAAGGTAAAGGTAACGTGGGTGAATTTTTATTAATTTCGTGATGTTGAAGTTGTTTTGAGGCCTCTTTAGGGTCTTTATGATAACTGAGAAAGCCGGTATCATCAGCAAATGTCGACGTATGAGTAAGATTGTTTGTGAGCATATCTGCTATGTAAAGCAAATAGAGAATTGGACCTAATGTACTCTCTTGAGGTACCCGCGCCCCTATTGGTTTAAGACAGCTTAAGCAGTTTCCTTCTTTTATCATAAACTGTCGGCCAGTTATGTACTTTTTTAAAAGGTTGGAGATAATTTCTGGCTTTAACTTTTTTAACAGGGCTTCATTCCAAACTTTATCAAAGGCTTGAGAGATATGTATCTATAAACAGCGCGGAGCAGTATTTCCTTCCCTCAAAGGCTTTTCTTATAATCTGTACCAATCTGTGAGTTTCTTCGATGTTGACATCTAAATCCAAATTGGTGATTTGGAATGCAGTTGTTGTCATATAGGATCGGGGTTATCTTGTTTTTAAGGAATTTCTCGAACAACTTGGACGAAGTTGGTAACAGACTTATTGTCCTGTTAGACTCCACCAGCGAGGGATCTTTTCCCGGCTTAGGAATCATCTTTACCAAAGCAACTTTCCATACTGGCGGAAAATTTTCGAGCCGTAATATGGCGTTAAAAATAAAAAGAATAAAAAATAAAAATTGTTCAAAAATACGCTAAAAATAAATATGTATTAAATAACACTAGGCATGGTGTAAAAAATACGTCCGCAAAGTTAATAAAACATGTTCAACAACTCGCTGACGACTGATCGTCAGCAAAATTAAAAATTTGAAAACATAACAAAAGCGAGACAAAACAAATGCATGCTGCCTTCATACTCATCTAAATAGAGATGAATAAGGCAAAATTAAAGTGGTGAGATGAAGAATAAATAAAAGAAAAGGTGTTGCCATGATATAAAGAATGGCAGGCCGTAAACTTTGTTCTAACCCAAGAATTAACAATTGCTAATGAGAGTATGTGTAAAATACAAATTAGTATTTCCGTATTCAATTTTCATTTAAAACTTGGGTTAAATAGAAGATATTTACTACCAATGCTCAGTACCGAACAAAGAGTGCTGATGAGGAGTTGTAGCGGGCTCTGAAAATGCATTCCACTCGGCTAGTGTCGGAAAACTAAACTTTTTCTAAATATTTCTTCAATGAAAATCTTATCACAATAAACTTGAACCAATTAGCTTGATAAATTATAATGGAAAAAAAAAAAGAATTATTATTTTTGCTGCGCAAAGCTTCTCTTAAAGCATTCTGTTGCTAATTTCGTCAAATCCAGGAGCTTTATTAACATTTAGATTATTGATAGCCTCTACGACATCTAAAGTTGGAATCATATTTCTCTAGGACATCTAGCAACAACAGGCGGTAATTTACTCATGGCAGTGCATGTATTTAGAGTGAACACATTTGTTAAATGACTTGAGGGCAGATCACATTTTTCTTCATCATTGCTTGCCCAGGATCCTCTCAGATTACGTAGTGGAGGTTTCGTAATAACGGGTCTTTTAAGATATTTCGCTGATCGCGAAAGTGAATAATTCGTCTGAGAAGTCGAGTCTAGACCTTCGAGATGTTCCTTAAGAGATGCCAATCTGTGAAACTCTAGAAAATTTTTCAATTGGTTTGAACATTGCTTCAACTTGGCTTTAAGTTGGGGTGATCTGTGCTTTTGCCATTCTCTTCGGGCTCTTCTTTCAAATGAAAGCTGTTGCACATCGGCTGCAAAAAATTTGTTTTATTTTGTCTGACGATAGTAAGAAGAAGCATGATCAATGGCTTTTTTTATGTTCTCGTTGAGGCTGCTCAGACAATCATCCATGTCTTCGGGAGTTTTTAGCGGTTGGTTTTGCGAGAACTGGGTGCTGACAAGTTTTTTGTATTTTAACCAATTAACTCTTTTAAATAAAAAAATATCACTAGTTGGTATTTGATGAGGACCAAAAATAAATATTATATTGGGAGAGTGGTCTGAAGATAAATCCAACTAGGCTTGAGCTTCGGTAAGCTCCGGGGATATACCTTTTGCTACGCCAAAATCGATAACGTTTGAAATTTTGTTGTAGTCAGTTGGCCAATAGGTTGGTTGTCCAGTAAAAATAACACAAAGTCCTTTTTTAGATGCGGAACATATAAGGTACGACCTCTAGGATTAATTCGGCGGGAGCCTCAGTAAGTGCGCTAACCGCTATAGTGTCCAGCAGCTAAGAAACGGTGATCTAAGGATTTGTAAAAACTGTTGTACTGATCCTTCGTTACGGAGATTTTGGGTGAACAATACACTGACGAAATAACTAGACCATTGAAAAACTCATCAACGTAGACTTTTGCTGCCACCAATCCATTGACGTTTGATTCTCGATTGATTATTATAGCCGAACCACCACATGATCTATCTCTGGGATCCTTCGAATCGTAAAAAGAATAGCCACTTATTTGAAAGGGTTTCTAGATGCCATGTGAGTCTCGGAAATCAACATTACATACATTTTTTGGTGTATTAAAAATATTCGAGATTGTTTTTGTGTTGGCAGATGCCGTAAGCGTTCCAGAAACAAACTATAAGGCAGTTCATGGTCTTTTAAGCATATCTTTTAGAAGAACAGACTACATTTTTTGCGTTTCTTGTATCATGCCAGCCATTTGCGTCATAATCTGCGTAAATTTTTTAACCATATTTTCAATAACGGCTTCGAGGCGGCTAAAATTAGACCCGGTTGGTTCGTTTTTTGGCACCTCTTGCTGTGTTGTAGGCTGGGTAGGCTTAGGTGGTGCATTGGGCTAGTTAGACTTTAATGCGTTGGGGTAAGAAACTTGTCTTTTAGCTGGTTGTGCTAACGAAAGCCTGTTTGTATTTGCTATATTTAAAGGCTGGGGAGGAGCAGGAACTACTTTCGGCTTAGATGAGCCCCTAACTGAATCTAAAACAGGGCAATCTCTATAGTTGGTAGTGGCAATTACTGCATTTCTTCACCCGAGGATCACTTTAAAGAAAAAAATTTTTGTGTGGGGCCAAAAAAAGGAGTAGCTCCCATACAAATTAACGATTTTTATGAAATTTTCGATACGCTATATCTCGGAAACTATAACAGCTAACGAAATCAAATGTTCTACAAAAAGTAATTGGACAGCAAGACCTACGCTTTGAAGAAAAAAATTTTTGGGTAGGGGCAGGGAAAGCGTTAACACCCATACAAATTAACAATTTTTATGAAATTTTCGATACGCTACTTCTGGAAAACTATTACAGCTATCGACTTCAAATATTCTACAAAGAGTAATAATCAAATAACTCATACATTTTGGAGAAAAAGTTGGGGAGGAGCAGGGGGACTAAAACATCCCACAACATTTAACGACTTTTATTAACCTTTAAATATGAATAATGTGAAAAACTTTTAAAACTCTCGACCTCAAACCTTCTTCATCTATTTCTATTATTCATACGAACGTTAAAATTTTGTATAGTTTTCTATGGACTTTAAGGCCCGCACAAGGCATTTTTATTATATTATTTGCAGTACAAAATAACTCGGCTGGATATTTTAAGAGACCAATGTGAAGGGTATATAAGATTCGGCACATCCGAATATAGCGCTCTTACTTGTTTTAAATTCCTAAGTTTTTTATATGTATGTATTAACTTATAAACATTTTTTTATTTTAAAATTAAAACAGTTTTTTATTAGTACAGCCTGTAAAATTTTCTTTATTTGAAGAGCGGGATTCCCGGGAATATAAATTTTTGATTTCCCGTTTCCCGGGAAGCAAAAGAGTCAGGGAAATAAAAAACCCTTCTTCGAACCAACTGCAACAACACGTAAGCCAAGTTGAGAAATGGGCAAAGTTATGGGGAATAAAAATAAATGAACAAAAATGTACTCACGTAAACGTGCCCTCCAATCACTATTAACAACCATATGCCTTAACGATCCGAGACAAAATATCTTGGTATTCACCTGGATCGCCGCCTCACATGGCAGCCTCATATAGATGCGAAGCTGACTCAAATGAAACTTAAAGCTGCGCAAATCCACTGGCTGATTGGTAGAAGCTCTGTGCTACGTCTGGGGTGTAATCTTCTCCTCTACAACTTGATTTTAAAACCAATTTGGTGCTACGGTTTACTATTAATGGAGCACTGCTTCCGCCTCTAACATCGAAAAAATTCAACGCCATCAAAAAAAAAATTCTAAGAATGATAACTGGTGCTCTGTGGTATGTCAATAACAGCAACATCCATAGGGGTCTGTAAGTTCCACTATTTAAATGCGAAATCCTGAAATATGTGGACAAGTATTTAAATAAGCTGGAAACACATGCAAACCCGCTCACTCGAAGTATCTTGCAACATAGTAGACACTCTCGTCTGAAAAGAAGGGATACTATTGCGGTTAGATGAAGATTACTTTTTCTATTATGAGAACTTAAATTTTAGTCTGGCACTGGCTGGACTAATATTAATTACTTAGTCTTAAGATTTGAATACTTATTGTTAGTTCGCATAAGCGAAGACAAAATATCTTGGTATTCGCCTAGATCGCCGCCTCACATGGCAGCCTCATATAGATGCGAAGCTGACTCAAATGAAACTTAAAGCTGCTAAAATCCACTGGATAATTGGTAGAAACTCTGTGCTACGTCTGGATTGAATTCTTCTCCTCTACAAGTCGATTTTAAAACAAATTTTTTGCTACGGTATACAATTATGGGATACTGCTTCCGCCTCTAACATCAAAAAAAATCAACGCCGTCAAAAAAAATTCTAAGAATGATCACTGGTGCTCCTTGGTATATTAAAAACAGCAACATCTACAAGGATCTAGAATTTCCACTAGTAAAATGCGAAATCTTAAACTATGTGGACAAGTATTTAAAAAAGCTGGAAACACATCCAGATCCCCTCGCTCGAAGCATTTTGCAACAAAGTGGGCACTCCCATCTAAAAAAAAGGAATACTACTGCGCTTAGATGAAACCTTTTAAATTAAATAATTTTATTGTGAGAACTTAAATTTTAGCCTGGTACTGACTGGACTAATATTAAACACACTTAGTTTTAAGATGTGAATATTTATTGTTAGTTCGCTTAAGCGAAGATTCAATAATAAAAATATGACAAAAAAAAAACAAAAAAGGATCCCAGAGATAGGTCACGTGGTGGCTCAGCTATATTGATTAAATCAAGAATCAAACACTTATGGATGGGTGGCCTCTCCGAAAATTATATACAAGCAACAAACCTCTGCATTGATGAATTTTACCATAACCTCGTATTCCATCAGTTTATTGTCCACCCAGGTTCTCCATAACGAAGGATCAGTACAACAGTTTTTACAAATCTTTAGGTCCCCATTTTATTGCTGCTGGAGACTATAACGCTTAGCACACGTACTGGGGCTCCCGCCTAATAAGTCCCAGAGGTCGTGTCTTGTATGATTCTATATCGAAAATGAGACTTTACGTTATTTCAATTGAACAACCAACATATTGGCCAATTGACCACAATGAAATTTCAGACGCAACGTATTTTGTCGTAGCAAAAGGTATATCCCCGTAACTTATTGAAGCTCAAGTATCCTTCTTATCTTCTGACCACTCACCAACAGTAATCACTACTTGCAGTCATCATTAAATAGGAACTAGTGATTTTTTTCTTAACTAAAAGGGTTAATTGATTGAAAAATAAAAAATATATCAGCACTAGAGTCTTTTAGAGAATACCGTTAACAGTGAATGTGATTTTAAAATCACAGCTTTTTTTAACAGTGACGGTGATCACCGTTTAATATTTTTCATTCTTGTAAAAATAAACATAAAGTTATTTTAAGCAGTGATCATGATACTGCTTTGAGGTTTTTAATCTTTTTGACGAACTCCTGAACTACGCATTGGAAAAATAATTAAAACAGTAAATAAGAATTCAGTATATTAATGAAAAAGAAATTTAATTTTAAGCTTTAAACAAAACTTTGATACAAACTTTGTATTTAGACCTTTTAAAGCTCCCTTGGAGCATTGGTGTAAAGCTTTAATTTAAAAAAGTACCTTACAATTCATGTTAAATAGATTCCAAACATTAAAAAAATATAAAATATTTGAAGTCAATAGAAATTAAACAAAAACCTAAAAAAATAAATACACACATAAACATTACCGCTTTACTTCTTCTAAAGAACAAAAAAAAAACAGCAATATGATTTGTTAGTTATGACCAAACGTAAACATGAAAAAAAAACAAAATAAAATTTTTAAAGCACAAAAACGTTGCTTTACATTTTACAAAGTTTAACATAATCAAAGTAACATTGCAGGTAAGAGCTAATGCACAATATTTCAAAATGTTACTTTGAGTAACATAATAAATTAAAAGTAACTATCGTAGTAACAGGTACTTCACGGTTTATGTCACTGTCGCACAGTGGGGCCAAACGCAAAAAAAATGGTAATAAATCTGTATCTTCGAAAGTATTTGTCCAATTATAAAATAATGTAAGAAGCAGTCGTAGAGGAGAACCCAAGGTTTTAGAAAATAAAACTTTGGACTACCCTGTATATACATACGTTAAGCTACAGGGTGCCAAAGTTGACCTCCTCGGGCTTGCAAAACATTTCTATGCTCATAACTTTTGCAAATATCAACCGATTTCAATGATTGATTTATTTGATTAAAACTAAAATCTGAAAAGAAAACATGCTCACTCTTTCTTGTTACCTGTTACAGTTTAAAAGATATTTGGGTTTGAAATTTAAAATTGTTGTTTTTGACCTTGACTTTATTTGGTTTTTTGTAAATGTCTGCAATTGTAGTTATGCTAAAAATATTTTTAAAAATATTTTTGTATATATAAAAAGTTGGTTAAGCCTACACAAAAAAATGTATTTAATTATCTTTATTCGTCTAGCCGTGAAAAATATTTAAAATCAAAATTTTCAAGGTGATTCCAAAAATGGCATATTTTTGACAAAAATTGAGCACAATTGATTAACTTTTTTTCCAAATATTTGTAAAAATAATTATTTTTTTTTAACGTTTTTGGAAAAAGCAGGCTCTAAAATATATAAGTAGTTTATTTTTGAAAGGATTTAGACGTGCACCCTACGCTAGGCATTGGTCGAAAATATGGATTTTTTTAACGAAATTTCAAATTTATTGGCCGAGAAAAAAAAACGCCTGCCAGTTTTTGAAAAATTGGCTAAAAATTAAATAACTTATCTTTTGAGGTTTAAGTTTTAATAAAGCTATTCACCGCCCGCTCAAAAATGGGGTCACGAGGGAAAATGTTATTAATATAGGCAAATTCTAAGATGCGTGTAATATAATAGCTCAGAAAATAACTTAAAGTTTACTTAATTCTTTTTGTTTTTTGTTTAAATAATTAATAACATAATATTGTTATAAAGTTTTAAAATCCATTACGTTATCATAAATCAACAATATTTTATAAACTTTCAAATATAAAAAATTTTCAAAAAAAAAAAACTAAATATAATATTTTGGAATTTTTTTAATCTGACCCCTTATTTTTTTTTCTATAGGCAAAAAATATGATATGTATGCAAATTTCCATCTGTTAACCTTTTCAATAATATATAATATTTGTATATTATTAGTTATTTAATACTTAATTAACCGCCCTTAAAACAGCTATCTTGCCTCAAATTTGCTGAAAGTCAATTATTTTGTAGGGTGTGTATATACATTAGCTATGGCATAGTGATATATGAAAATTTTTGCAACGAGATTTTAAAGTGCTCCCGGCTTTTATTTTGTTAGACTTGGAATATTGGAAAATACATATGGCAAAAAATGGGGGAGTTTGGTTGTGGGTAAATGGCGCCTCATCGAAGTCAAAGTTCATCGTTAAAGCCAAAAAAATCATAAAATGTCCAATAACTGCCGCGGAGTCGCTCCTAGAGTAGTAGAATGTAAGATCGACCCCCATTAAAATTTCCTCCCCAACATTTTTGTAGAACATACTCATACCCTACCTTCACTCCCTAGGGGGCATACCCTACAAAGGGTTAGTTTTTCATAAATTTTACCCCAACCGTTCTAACAAGTTTTGGAGCGCCTCTTAAGGATTCGAAGGTATGACAAACCCCCATTGATTTTTCGTCTTCGACATTATTGTAGAACATACTAACCTCCTATCTCTGCTCCTTAGGGTACTTCCCCTTCAAAAACAGATATAGAAATTTGCCTTCTCCTTCCTACTACTTTCAGGGCTACTATGGAGGACTCAAATGTATAATCGACCATTGATTTTTCTCACCTACCTACCTTATCTGCTCCTTTGTTCGTTAGGATACTTCCCTTCAAATAAGTTTTTTTTAAACTTGACTTCTTGCCTAACTACTTTTGGAGGAGTCAAAAGTATATACCAAACCTCTTTCTCTGCTCTTTAGGGTCCTATACAAACAAAATTTTATATCATTCATTTTTTATTAAATTTAATTCAGTAACAAGTTTTGAGGGTTTTATATTTATTACTTTAATTGATTAATTTATTTTTGCAATGAAGTGGATACTCTTTTCTATTTTCGGCAACTGTAAGCTGTAAGAAATATTTATACGTTCGTAGTTGGCTAAGGCAAAATGTTTGAATGTCCATTGGGATAGAAAAATTTTGGCAGACTATCAAGGCAGTGGAAAAAAGGTTGAACGACTTCTAATTTTCCTAACATATGATGGTAATGAGCAGCTCTTGAGTGTACCAAAGATAAAGTCAGGTAAAGGAAAAGGCAAACGTATTTCGGAGGCCATTTACGGGCTTCTACTTGAATGGAAAATCGCTCACCGCATTCAAGCTATTTGCTTCGACACCACTTCAACGAACACTGGCAAATTCCAAGGTGCATCTTTATTGCTTGAACAATTACTGGAAAGAGATCTGCTCTATCTTCCATGCAGACATCACATTTTTGAGTTGCAACAGAAGGAAGTGTTTTAAGCCAAATTTGGAAAAATGTCTGGACCTGGGGTGCCAATATTTTCGCGTTTTAAAGATCAGTGGGAAAATATTAAAGATAAAACATATAGTCCTAGTGTAAAAGATGATGAAGTTGCAGCAAAAGTTCTAATTGATACCGAATCATTTTGTTTGGCTCAATTAAACGAACAACAACCCAGAGCCGACTACAAGGAATTTTTACAAATCGTTTTGCTGTTCAGTGGTGTAAATATTCCCAACTATAGGTTTAGCCAACCAGGACCTACCAGTCATGCTCGATGGATGCGATGGATGGCCAAAGGCATATCCTGTGTAAAAATGTTTTTATTCAGAAAATTTCTAGATTTTAGCGAAAATAAACTAACGTACTTCGCGATGTTACTATTTTCATTATAACACTTTATATTAAAGTTTGGTTCAGTGCTGCCAAAACTGTAGAAGCCCCTTACAATGACTTCAACTTTTTAAAAGAGATTATCCATTATCCTTTAATTGATGAGGCAGTTTCACGTCAGCTGGTGAAGAGATTCTGTGGACATCTCTGGTATCTTAGTGGTGAAGCTGTTGCTTTTGCATTATTTGATGTACCCTTTGATACCGAGCGAAAAATGGCGGATTCTATTCATGCATTTGAGACAGATATAGAGAAATACGTCGAAGAACTGCCGGACAGTCGCATGGAGGATTCTTACGATGAGGATAGCGTGACAGAAGAGTGTAGATTAAATGTTTCTCCAGTAAATTTTTGCGACTTGGAAAGTGTTAAAAGAATTTTATTGACACCAAAGGAAGTAAACTATGAGTTCCTGCAGAAAAGTTTGGATCATTATGTTACACCGGACACAGGAAAAATTTTCACTCTCCTCGGACTGTCAAAAGATTTTCTTGGTAGTGATCCAGGAACTAGAAACACTGCGAAAATTGCACGTTGTGAACGAAAGAGGTGTAAAACTCATTGAAAACTACAACAACATTTTGTGCCGCAACGAGGAAGAAAAAATATTTCTACTGCAAGTCGTTGCCGAAAATAGATAAAAGTATCCACTTAATTGCAAAAATATATTAATCAATTAAAATAAAATATATAAAACTCACAAAACTTGTTCCTGAATTAAATTTAATAAAAAATGAAAGATATAAAATTTTGTTTGTATAGGACCCTAAAGAGCAGAGAAAGAGGTTTGGTACATACTTTTGACTCCTCCAAGAAGTCAAATTTAATAAGAAACTTATTTGAAGGGAAGTATCCTAACGAACAAAGGAGCAGATAGGGTAGGTAGGCGAGAAAAATCAATGGTCGATTATACATTTGAGTCCTCCATAGTAGCCCTGAAAGTAGTAAGAAGGAGAAGGCAAATTTCTATATCTTTTTTTGAAGGGGAAGTACCCTAAGGAGCAGAGATAGGAGGTTAGTATGTTCTACAAAAATGTCGAAGGGGAAAAATCAATGGGGGTTTGTCGTACCTTTCAATCCTCAAGAGGCGCTCCAAAACTTGTTAGAACGGTTGGGGTAAATTTATGAAAAACTAACCCTTTGTAGGGCAAGCCTCCCAAGGAGTGAAGATAGGGTGTGAGTATGTTCTACAAAAATGTTGGAGAGGAAATTTTAATGGGGGTTTATCTTATATTCTTCTACTCTAGGAGCGACTCCGCGGCAGTTATTGGACATTTTATGATTTTTTTTGCTTTTACGATGAACTTTGACCTCGATGAGGCGCCATTTACCCACAACCAAACTCCCCCATTTTTTGCCATATGTATTTTTTTCCAAGTCTAACAAAATAAAAGCCGGGAGCACTTCAAAATCTTGTTGCAAAAATTTTCATATATCACTATGCCATAGCTAATGTATATACTTATATACACACCCTACAAAATAATGGACTTTCAACAAATTTGACGCAAGATAGCTGTTTTAAGGGCGGTTAATTAAGTATTAAATAACTAATAATATACAAATATTATATATTATTGAAAAGGTAAACAGATAGAAATTTGAATACATATCATATTTTTTACCTATAGAAAAAAAAATAAGGGGTCAGATTAAAAAAATTCCAAAATATTATATTTACAGTTTTTTTTTGAAAATTTTTTATATTTGAAAGTTTATAAAATATTGTTGATTTATGATAACGTAATGGATTTTAAAACTTTATAACAATATTATGTTATTAATTATTTAAACAAAAAACAAAAAGAATTAAGTAAACTTTAAGTTATTTTCTGAGCTATTATATTACACGCATCTTAAAATTTGCCTATATTAATAACATTTACCCTCGTGACCCCATTTTTGAGCGGGCGGTAAATAACTTTAATAAAACTGAAACCTCAAAAAATAAGTTATTTTAATTTTGAACCAAATTTTCAAAAACTGGCTTGCGTTTTTTTTTCTCGGCCAATAAATTTAAAATTTCGTTGAAAAAATCCATATTTTCGGCCAATGCCTGGCGTAGGGTGCACGTCTAAATCCTTTCAAAAATATACTACTAATATATTTTAAAGCCAGCTTTTTCCAAAAACGTTAAGAAAGAAATAATTATTTTTACAAATATTTGCAAAAAAAGTTAATCAATTGTGCTCAATTTTTGTCAAAATTATGCCATTTTTGGAATCACCTTGAAAATTTTGATTTTGAATATTTTTCACGGCTAGACGAATAAAGATAATTAAATAAATTTTTTTGTGTAGGCTTAACCAACTTTTTATATATACAAAAATATTTTCAGCATAACTACAATTGCAGACATTTGCAAAAAACCAAATAAAGTCAAGGTCAAAAACAACAAATTTAAATTTTAAACCCAAATATCTTTTAAACTGTAACAGGTAACAAGAAAGAGTGAATATGTTTTC
This sequence comes from Melanophora roralis, assembly GCA_963583895.1. Classification (NCBI taxonomy): domain Eukaryota; kingdom Metazoa; phylum Arthropoda; class Insecta; order Diptera; family Rhinophoridae; genus Melanophora; species Melanophora roralis. The sequence goes on from OY757191.1 coordinate 37,896,867, forward strand.
TTTTTAGATTTTAATTTTCATCAAATAAATCAATCATTGAAATCGGTTGATATTTGCAAAAGTTATGAGCAAAGAAATGTTTTGCAAGCCCGAGGAGGTCAACTTTGGCACCCTGTAGCTCAACGTATGTAAATACAGGGTAGTCCAAAGTTTTATTTTCTAAAACCTTGGGTCCTCCTCTACGACTGCTTTATACATTATTTTATAATTGGACAAATACTTTCGAAGATACAGATTTATTACCATTTTTTTGCGTTTGACCCCACTGTGTGTCGTTACATGTCAAAATGTTATTTGAGTAACACAATATATTGAAAGTAACAGTAACAGTTATTTTGCAGTTTATATCACTGTCGTTACCAGTGATTTTTAAGTCACAGGTATAAAATTACAGGTACAGAAATATCGCTCATATCTAATCAGCACCCACTGCTGGGTTAACCTTCCTCAAAAAATTCTAGAAGACATTGATGATTGTCTGAGCCAATTTAATGACGACATTAAAAAAGCCGTTAAACATTCTTCTTCTACCTACCGTCAGACCAAGTACGAAGAGAATGGCAAAAGCATAGATCGCCCCAACATAAAACTAAGTTGAAAAAATGTGCAAACCAAATAAAAAACATTCTGGAGGTATACAGAATGGCATCACTTTGAAGGTCTGGACGCGACTCCTCGCACGAATTATTTTCTATGGCGATCACCCAGATGTCTTTAAAAACCCGTTATCGCAAAACCACCACCGCGCAATCTGAGAGGATCCTGGGCTAGGAATGATACAGAAAAAATGCGACTCGCTCTCAAGTCATTTAAGGAACGTGTTCACTCCTCACAATGATCACTAGAAAAGTGTGACGGGTGTGACCTTACAAATTTTAATTTAAGAAAAAAGGTGCACCTATCTTACCCTGGAGAAGCTTTTTTACTGGCATTTGTGACCAGGCCAGGTACGACCGGGAAGCTAATTCAGAGGGGTTTATTGAAAGTCAGTTAGTTCTATTTAACTTATAACGAAAACGGGGTTATCTCCCAAACTGCAGGTAGGGACCCTATAAGGTCATCAAGAAAGCAAACTATGTGGTGTATAGACTACAGAAATCTAAGAGTCCAAGGGCAAAAACTAAAGTGGTACCTCTGGAACGGCTAGCTAGCTATAGAAATTGTAATACTGTGCTAATACGAACGAGCGGGCGGCACCGTTCCGAAATACGCCAAAAGTGCTATTCATTTACAGGCCCCCTGTAACCTTGATAGCGCGTGTAATAGTAAACTTCATGGTATAAAGCTAAGCTAGTAGAAACTGATAAAGTGTTACAGTGAAGAACTAATTAAGCATTAATTGAGCTTGTGTTCTAAATGTATAAACTTTTACATAATGTACCGTGTTTTTAATTATTAATTGCATTTAAAAGAAACTGTTTACTATTAAACTAAAATAAACTACCGTTTTAAAAAGGTAAAAACGTAACAATATTAACAAATTCAACTTTCTTGGTGGGAGCATAAGATTTATTTGCTTTATACATTTTGCAGCCGCCAAATGTTTCCAACTTCGATTTTTACACATTTTATTTTATACTACCAGCAACACAATAGTTTAATTTTAAGTACAATACAAATATACGAATAAATAAGTAAATGGAAAAAATAGATTTTTCCTTTAATAAAATCGATGAATTTAGGTCTAAAAGAAAACGAGAATGATCAAAATATAAATAAATTGGTTTATCTTTTATTTTTATTTATCTTGCAAGAGCTTAAAATGATCACATACTGAATAATTGGGTCTTTTTTTTACACGTTTTGATGAAAATATCACTCCCGTCACATTTTAAAAGTTTTTTTTAAGCAAAAATAGTTTTTTGTTGAAATAATGAATTAAATACGATTAAAAACACTTTAAACTGCCGTAAAAACCAATAAATCAAACCCGTTTTAAAGAATATTTTATACAACTCGATCTTGTAGTTGAAATTCTTTTAAATTCAAATTTGTACGGTCACGCCCGTCACAGTTTTCAAGTTATCATTGTGAGTAGAAGTAATGTTCTTGCAATGTCTACTTCCTACAAATCGCTTAAGCACATAAAATATAAAAAAATTATGCAAATAATTGGCAAAGCGCGCAAAAATATGAGAGTTGCCTAACTTTACGCTTTATGTGACACGTTTCATAAACAAAAATATAGCTATTTCATCTTTAATGTCAAAGCGAATTTCTAACGCAACGCGAAGCAAATTTTATCTCACATGGGACTTACTGTTTTGTGCCGAATGTATGTATTTGGCAATTTAAGTGCACTCAAAATTATTTATTAAATACAGCCTGACAGTTCTTTTTCACAAAAAAAAGTACTTTTATGTATTAGTTTATCTTTGCTTCACTAATATATTTTAAATTGTGTAAATTTTTTTTCTATTTCAGCAATATCAGCTATACCTAAAATCGTCTGCGAGACGATTCATGCACTAGAGTTGCACGATGAAACGCCTTCTTGGAAAATTATGGATAATAAGGGTCGAGTCACTGTGGTTCTTCACTGGGACCAGCGCCAAGGAAGTGGATCGACAGGTTGTCAAGGTGTGCCGATCAATAATATGGCTGGCAATTCTAATGGCCTTATACCCTCAGAAAAATATTCGCCATCCAAAAAAGGCCTTTCGGCACAAAGTTCATTTGAAAACAAATCCGTATCATTACAATCACCTCAGCAACGGTATACCAGCCCACAAATAACAGTTATAAGTGATGAAGGACCCGCAAGTGTTTACCATCAAGGCGGCGTGGTTTTTCCACCCGGAGTTACGATACCTGGCGTTAACAGAAGGCTTTCGAAGCAGGGAGGATCGTTTGAGAGTGCTGTAGGTGCAGTTCACGTGCACACACCAGAATGTGCCCATCATGCTCACACACCCAGTCGAGCGGGCAGTCCTAGTACCACAGAATGCGACTTTCATTGTTGTGCCTTGCACGAGGAGGGTCGTAAAATTGCTGTACATAAAAGTGTAGCTACATCTCCGATACAGGATGGTACAATGAGCCCACAACCTCAACAGCAGGCTACGTTAAGCATGTCATCGGTTGTGGATCCTACGATGGGTGGTAGCATTCAGCGTCGTTCCTCGGGGACAAAAGGTCACGTACGGTTCCTTGATATTGCACCAGAGCGCGATAGTTCTGAAAGCGAAACTGAAAACACAATCATGGAAGATGAAAAAGTCACAACAGAAAAGTTTTTACTTCTTATCGACCAACTGTCTGTTGATCAAAAGCGCCATCTCGGCATCAAAGATATTGGGATAATATTAGAACGATTAAATTCTAAAATCCTTGACGTAGAAAGACTAGACAGGGAATCTGAATCTGACGACTGCTATAACTGGACGATTAAAGCGACAATACGTGGAGATACCCTACGCGAGCTAGGTGTAATTTACAATGGTAATTACTATGCTATTTCAGAACACCCAGGTTACAAAGATGAAGTTGAAGAAAATACAGAAGAAGTGGAAGAAGACGACGAAGAAGATCGAATATAATTAAAAGTAACAGCCGAATTTTATTTATTTATTTATTTATTTATTTCTTTCATCTACAGAATAATTCTTACAGATTACTTAACATAGACTAATTATAATATTTAAACAAATGTAACCTAAAGTTATTAAGTTCAAGATTAAAATTTAAAGGCGGGCTAAATGAATTACATAAGTGTAAACACCTTGCAATTGGCGCGAATTCCGCATAATTAGAGCGGTGGGCAATTTCCTGAAACAAACGATTATTTCTTAAATCTCTAGGGGGTTCATACAGTCTAAAACAGTCGGCTATTTCAGTGCACATTATTTTACCAGACATTACACTATAAACAAACATAACTGAAAAATACGTTCTACGATCATGTAAAGATTGTAAACCTAAAAGCTTCCTTCTAGCATCATAGGAAGGTAGTTCAAATGTCCAACACAGTCTAAAAGCAAGTTTGGTAAAAACTTTCTGAACCCGTTCAATACGATTGGACTTGACCGAATAATAAGGATTCCAAATGATAGAACCATATTCCAGGATGCTACGTACCAAGGAGACGTATAAAGATTTAAGAGTGAAAGCATCCGTAAAGTCTTTAGAGTTTCTTCTTATAAACCCAACCATGGAAAAAGCTTTAGATACGATATGATCAATATGATCCGAAAAGCACAGTTTAGAATCGAAAATGATTCCCAAATCTTTAAACACGACTTTGCGATCAAGCGGCGTACCGGAGATGTTATAATTAAAAATAATAGGGTTAATACAACGAGTGTAAGAAACTATGCAGCATTTCGATGTATTGATAATTAAATTATTTACAGCACACCAATTAGACAGATTATCCAGGTCAGTCTGAAGTTTGTCACAATCGTCAGATTCTGAGATTCTGGCGAACAGTTTCAAGTCATCAGCAAATAAAAGACATTTAGAAAATTGAAAACTTAACGGTAAATCGTTAATAAATATTATAAAAAGCAAAGGTCCAATATGTGTTCCCTGAGGGATACCGGAAAATGCATCAATAAGAGTTTTGGAAAAAGTGTTTCCGATTTTAACTCTTAATCTCCTGCCCACAAGGAAGTTTTCAAAAAACAATAAAAGATTCCAAGACAAACCAATATGGGAAAGTTTAGTTAAAAGAAGATCGTGGTTGACGGTATCAAAAGCCTTAGCAAAGTCCGTATAAATAACATCACACTGAGATCTACTTTCCATAGCATCAATTATGCCCTGGGTTACTAATATTAAATTCGTAACAGTAGACCTCCCTGGCATGAAACCATGTTGGCGAGAAGAAATCATTCTTTCTACGTGTGCAAACAATTTATCTTTAACAATTCTATCGAAAATCTTTGCAAAAGAAGACTGATTAACAATTGGTCTATAATTAGAAACTTGACTACGGTCACCGGACTTAAAAATTGGCACAACGGTGCAAAGCTTCCAGCAATCCAAAAATTTTCCATGAGTAAGACATGCGTTAAAAAGATAAGACAAAGCTAAAGCAATGTTCTCTGAACATTTTTTAAAAAATATAGATGGATATAAGCCTATAGAACATTTAGTTTCATTGTTTAAAGCCTCTATAGCATCGGTAACATCCCCAATGGTTATGTGAAAGTTAATTCCAATATTATGTTCAGTACCTGGTTGTAATCCCGAGTTATCGCTAAATGGCGTTACAAACGTACTCTGAAAAAATTTTGCAAACAAATCACACGATTCAGCAGTCCCATTCGAAGAGATTGAATCATAGTACAAACGCTTCGGGATGCGGTTATTATCCTTTTTACCGTTCAAGAACTGCCAAAATGCAGAAGGATCCGTTTTAATCTTACTCTCAATATTTAATATGTATTGCTTATATAAAAAGTTTCTTAAAAAATTAAATTCGTTGCGCGCCAAGAAGAACTGATTACGATCAGCTTCCGTACCAGATTTTCTAAACTTTTTGTAAGCCTTATTTTTCACGTTTCTCATTTGACATAGTCTTGAGTTAAACCAAGGTGGCTTGTTGTTAAACCTCGGTTCGTATTTAGGTACATAAGAGTTTATAGCACAATCAAAATGCTCACAGATGAAAGCGTACATAATATCGGGATCAATGTTTACAGATAAAACAGACCAATCGACTGCTTTAAAATAATCGTTTAGTTGGAGGAAGTTAGCTTTGTTAAAATTATGAACAAAAACATCATCAAAAGTGTCAATATCGTATAAAAAGAACTCAAAACTAAAAACAAGTGCTTTATGATAAACAGTATTGCGTGAAACCGGACTATCTGCCATATTGCAAGATGCTTTAACATAATCATCAGAAAAAATTAGATCTAGAGTTTTACCAATCTCATTCTTATGACTATTAAACTGTTTAAGGTCATTTGACAAAAAGAAGCCCGTAGTATATTCATCAATTTCATCGATTATATTATATGGCATTAATAAGTTACCTTCTAAATTCCAAACAATATTAGGTAAATTAAAGTCACCGAAAACTAGAACATGATGATCTACATCTAAACTGTCAATAAGGTTTTGAATATTTTCAAGATGGTATTTGTAAACATTAAAAGTACTTTTAGGAGGTATATAAGAAGTTACAATGTAAATAGCATGGTTATCAGTGAAAGTTAATTTAATGCAAATTTGCTCAATAATATCAGTGAAATTAAGGGTTATTAATTCGGATTCAAGTTCCGCTCTCACAGCAATTAAAACACCTCCACCTTTTTGTTTCTCTGACAATGTAGAACAACGGTCGTGGCGATAAACTCTGTAGTAGCTATCAAAATATTCTGCACTATTTATTTTTTCGTGTAGCCATGTCTCGGTAATAACTATAACATCATATTCTCGAGCAGACATGAATAAAACAAAGTCACGTGATTTTGTCCGCATACCACTAACGTTCTGATAGTAAACAGAGTACCTTCTACTTTCATTGTTACAAGAAGTTGATGAAGTAGAATGGGATGGTGCGATTTCAGTATGATAAATTAGTTTTTTGGGGCAGAAGCTGGTAGACGTGCGATACGGTTAGTTCTACGGTTAGCATTGGGTATATATTCCCTTACTAATACATTGTCAGGCCAGAACGACTGTTTTATAACTTGGTTGAAAATTTCGGCTGAAACAGTTATCTTAAAAGATGTAATAGTTCTCGGCTGCGAGTAGGAAAATTTATATGTTAAGATTTCGCCGTTTAAATTTAACTTCGTTTTCATATAATAATTTATATCCTCAACAGTTGTTTCCGATGCAAAACGGGAAATAAATAAATGTTTCTTAGGGGGTATAACACGAAGCTCACGTGCGATAGTTACGTTACTGTTTGTAGGAGTAGGAGAAATAAGTTGTGGAGTAATAACGTTTGAAGTTCTACCAGTAACATGTAATTGAGCGCTACTCAATGTTGTTGGAACATCAAGTGTATTGTTAACAGTTAGTTCACAGTTACCCACTTCACCATTAATTTGCTTATTGTTCCTAGGCGATTTGCGACGCTTAGGAGAAGCCTGAACTGGAACAGATTGTACAAGCCCTTGTGGCACAGGTTGTAATTCACCTAGAGCGTTACACTGCTCGAAGAGCTTACTATATTCAGCTATTTTGTGAGACAAGTTAACCAACTCGTTCTGCATTTCTAAAAATTTATATTTATTTGATTGAAAAAATTCATAAAAATCAATTCCAGTTGTTCTACAGTTTTGGCAGCACCAGTGCAGACCCTCATGCATTAGGGTAGCCTCAGCAATAACACGATTGTAAATGAATAAAACTCGGAAAAAATCATTGCCAGCACTTTTAATAATGAAATTCGAATAAAACTAAATCATTACAATTGAATTAAGAAACTGAATTCAAACAACATTTAATACATTTGTAAAACTCAGCAAACTAAGAAATTAGCAGAAACCTTCGTTATATATAAATATAAAAAATACACACTTACAAAATAGAAAAAATATATATTTAAATTTGAAAAACTTAAAACTTCTAGATTGTGTATCAAAAAAATTAATTAAATATATGTTATTAGGTCAGAATGAATGTGTTCGTTTTAAAATAAAAGCAGCAGTCGTAACAGTTATAGAAAAAAATATATTAAAATGAGAAAAGGTATTTATTACTAAATATTTTTTTTGTACAACTAACAATAGGTATTCAAATCTTAAGGCTATATATTTAATATTAGTCCAGTCAGTGCCAGTCTAAAATTTAAGTTCTCATAAGGAAATAAATAATTTCATCTAAGCGCAATAGTATCCCTCCTTTTTAGACGGGTGTGTCCGCTATGTTGAAAGATGTTTCGAGCTAGCGGATTTGGATGAGTTTCAAGCTTATTTAAGTACTTGTCCACATAGTTAAGGATTTCGCATTTTACTAGTGGAACTTCTAGATCCTTGTGGATGTTGCTATTTTTAACATACCAAGGAGCACCAGTTATCATTCTAAGAATTTTGTTTTGACGGCGTGGAATCTTTTCTATGTTGAAGGCGAAGCAGTGCCTCATAGTTGTATCCAGTAGCATCAAATTGATTTTTAAATTGAGTTGTAGAGCAGAAGTTTGCAATCAAGACGAAACACAGAGTTTTTACCAATTAGCCAGTGGATTTGGGCCGTTTTAGGTTTTAATTGTGACAACTTTGCATCTATGTGGGGCTTTCACGTGTGGCCGCGATCGAAGTGAATGCCAAGATATTTTGTTCCATTACGTTGGGGGGCACGTTTCCTTGCGTAAAGTAAAAGTAACGTGGGTGCATTTTTGTTCGTTTATTTTAATACCCCATAAATTTGACATTTTTTTACTTGGGATACGTGATGCTGCAGTTGCTTCGAGGCCTCTTTAGGGTCTTTATGAATACTGAGAAAGACGGTATCATCGGTAAATGATGCTGTATTAGTAAAATTGTTTGTGGGCATGTATGCTGTGTAAAGCAAATACAGAATTGGACCTAATATACTCCCTTGAGGTACCCCCGCCCCTATTGGTTGTGGACAGCTCAAGCACTTTCCTTCTTTTACCATAAATTGTCGGCTAGTTATGTAACTATTCAAAAGGTTAAGATATGCACCGGTAAGTTCAGCTTTAGCTTGTTAAACCGGCCTTTATGCCAGACTTTATCAAAGGCTTGAGAGACATCAATAAAAAGCGCTGAGCAGTACTTCTTATCTTCAAAAGCGTTTCTTATAACCTGTAATAGTCTGTGGGTTTGTTCGATGGTGCTATGTTGACTCTGAAAGCCAAATTGGCGATTTAGAATATAGTTATTTACATTCACGATCGGGGTCAGCTTGTTTTTAAGCAATTTCTCAAACAATTTGGACATAGTTGATAACAAACTTATAGGCCTGTGCAACTCCACCTTTGAAGGATCTTTTCCAGGCTTAGCAATCATCTTACCAAGACAATTTTCCATACTGACGGGAAATGCTCGAGCCGTAATATGGCGTTAAAAATAAAAAGAACTAATCTTTTTGCTGTACAAGGTAGTTCTAGAAGCATTTGGTTGCTTATTCCATCAAAACCAGGAACTTTTTTTGCATTTAAACTAACGATAGCCGCTACTGCAACGAACCAAACCGTAACCGGCTCCAACTATGCAGGAACGGTGCTACCTATAATACCAGCCGTGCTCATGGAAAATGGGGGTGGATCTTGCTCCTGAAAAGTCAGACTACGGCTCTTTACAAAACTTAAAAAAAAGGTAGCGAATTTTGAACCACATCGACCAAACAAAAACAAATTAAAACTAATAAAAACCGGAACTTAAAAGAGGGACTATAAAAGAATATGAGTATAGGAACAAATGGAAGCTTAGTCGAAGAGGGATAGGTGTCAGGTCCTCTTCTTATGTCTTTACCCACCCAACCATGCTATCTGTGTTGATCGTTTAAGATAGCCCTACATCAAATCTACCTGCGCTTAAGCCTTAACGTTTTATGAACGTAACTGAATTAAAAATTAACAAATCATATCCATAATCATATAGTTTTTTAGCATTTTCATTGTCATTATTATTATTATTTTTTTTTTTTTAACTATTTATATTTAAGAAATTTAAATTATATGATACAAGATTAATTCTATAACTACACGGGGAAGTAAACAGTTAAAAGAAGTAAACCATTAAAAGTGTTAATTTAAAAATTCAATTTGATGATTAAACATATTATACATAAATAAATAAATAAATAAAAAAACGAAACAGGTATGTATGTATAAATGTATATATATATATAGGGAAAAAACAAAACCTTTAGAATCCACTCACCTCAGCATTTTCCCACGTTGACCTCAGGCCTGATGTCGGAGTTTTTTTTTTATATTTTTCAAAATCAGAAGCTAAGCGAAAAGGTCTATTTTCCCCCTTTTGTTATGAAAATGTATGTCAATGTTAGGAGTGTATGTAGGTGATTTAAATGTACAACTAAATTAAATGTCTGTATTAGTTTAATTTCAAATTTAAATCTTTGAAAAAAAAAATTAAATTTCAAGTTGCACGTCATATATGGTGGACCAGATAAAAATATCAAAAAAAAATTATTGTGTACTATCCGAGAAAATGCTTTGTGTTATGGCCGGGAGGAGAGATCTTAAAATTCGACACTAAATATCTGTTGCACTTGATGTGGGTTTCTATGTTCCTAACAATTCTTCAATTATGGAGGAAATATCTGTAACTTCAGCTGCTTGAAGGGACGAGCTTGTAGATTCACAATGATAAAACAGTCTACGGTGCAGGTAATTGTAAGATGTTGTTCTGAGCACGGCTCTTGACCCTTGTGAGTTGTTACCCTCACTAGCAGAACCCTGCGGCCGAATATATATCTCTTTCAGACCCTTTCTCCCTTTTGGGCGCAACTTTATTTTGCCTATAATAAAATACATGTGGTTGGTTATAAATAGTAAAAAAAAACCAACGGTAAACCCTCTAACAACTTACCTAAGTGGGGAAAAAACAAAATATTACAGCAGCGAAAGATGTAGTAGAGTACAAAAATAACACAAGGATGATATGTGCTTTCGAATTTTGATCCAACTTTTCCACAATCTCAAAACTTTTATTATTTTAAAAATTCTCCCTTACAATTTAAAATTTCAACCAGTAATAAAATTTCTAAACTTTCCTTTGATAAGAAAAACCTCAAATTCAAACTTACTATTTGAATTTCTATTTTTACTAAACTAAGTGCCTCACACTACAACATCCAAGAAATGAAAACGAATTTCTTTAGGACACCTAGCAACAACCGGCGGGGTAGTTCCCTCACGTCAGTGCATGGATTGGGTGTAAACACGGTCCTTAAATGACCTGCGAACAGATCGCATTTATCTTCATCATTTCTAGTCCAGGATCCTCTCATATTACGCAGTGGTGGTTTTGCTATAACAGGTATTTTAAGATATGAAGAGTAAAATCCAGACCTCCTAAGTGATCCTGAAGTGATGCCATTCTGTTAACCTTCAGCAAGTTTTGTTTTAAGTTGGGGCGATCTGTGCTTTTGCCATTCTCTCCGGGCTCCCCTTTTTTCGGATAAAAGCTTTTCACGTCGGCAGAATAAATTTTGTTGTACTTTGCCAGGCGGTAAGTAGAAAAATCATATTCAATGGCTTTTATAATGTTCTGATTTAAGCCGTTCAGACAATCATCGATGTCTCCGGGTGTTTTAGCGGTTGGTTTTCAGAGCAGTGGGTGCTGATATATTTTTTATATTTTAACCAGTTTACTCTTTTATTTAATAAAAGCTTACTAGTTGCAATCTGGTGAGGACTGCAAATAGTGATTATTGTAGGTGAATGGTCAGAAGATAAATCCAAGGAGGCTTGGACCTCAATAAGCCCCGGGGATGTGCCTTTTGCTACGTCAAAGTCTATTACGTCTTGTAACGATTCCTGTATAAGGTGCATTGCTTCTCATATTTTTTTATCCCAACAATTTTTTTAAAAAAACAACGAAGTGTAACATTTAAAAATATTAAAGACAAAACTGACACTAATCTAGAAACTAAATAATTAAGTTCTGAATCTAGAGACCAAATTTAACAACTTTGCCTTTTAATTAAATGAAAAAAAATCTTACTAAGTTAATATCTTATACAATAAAAAAAATATGGATATGAGATATGCTGTGCTAGAAGATAACGCGATATGGATTAAAAAGAAGTGTGGGGTATCAAAAAAACAAAAACGCAACACAAAACAAGGGTGTAGGTAATGAAATAAACTTAAGTTGATCAACCCTCGTTAAAAATTAATAACGAACTTCAAATGACAACTTAATTGAGGTTCAGCATTAACTTTTAATATCGGGTTAAATCGTAAATTTTAGGTAATAGTATAAATAGTATGATTGGTACATTTAAGTGAAGAAAATATTAAGGCCACTTACATTTTCTTTGGGCCCCACGTAGTCAGCAGGCGCCGGTTGACTGAAGACTTTTTGTAGCTTTTTCTTAGGTATAATTTTACTTTAATATTCTTTTACAATTTTCCTACACTTGAATATTTGTATTGCCATGTAGGGATTGTGCAGATTTTTACTCTGGTTTAAAGGTTATATCTATGTAAAAACATGGGCGTATGTGTGTGTAAGGGTAGGGGAGGGGTAGATGTGGGTAAAATTAGTTGCAGATGAGTTTCACATTTAAAAGCAAAATAAAAAAAATAATACGCTTTTGATGCGAATGTAGAGTATTAATATGACAAAAATTAACAAAAAAAACCATATACGTATACGTAATTGAATTATTTGGGACCCATAGGGGCTCAACTGACTCGGAACAATTCCAATTTAAAGATGGGGTCCGGGGTAAACTGGTTCAAAAGGCTGAAGGAAATTTAAAATACTGTAATTGTTCTTCTTTTATGAATGACCCGAACCAACAACGCCGATCCGGCCCAATCCGGAGACACTAGTTTGCTGGCCAGAATTAAATAAAAAACTGCGGATAGGTTATAACCTAAGATGTCGAATGCCGGTTATTACTAGATATTCAAAGTTACTTTGGAATTAAATTGCTGCGCTTGATCCTACTAAGATTTGGATTTCGTGCATACAAACATTCAACACCAGCGCACCACCTCCAGAATTCATTCCCCATGATAGGAAGTTATTTGATCTGAGTCCTCTTGATAACCTCGGAATCTGGTTTAAAAGTTGTTCCTGGGCAGAATGCGGAACGCTCAACTTTCCCGGAGTTCACGGGAGTACTGGTTCAGGCCACTGATACTATTCAAACATAAAACCCAACTTTAGGGACGCAATCATAAATACACGACAAACAATTCCTCTTACCTATACAAACAGAAGACAACGGATCCCAAATTCAATTTTGGACTTTGCCGTAGACAACAAAGTAATTCGCCCAGAATCTTTCCAAGTGAACTAACTGCGAAATAATTTCAGTTATATTTTGCTGCTGACAACACTATTCACCAAATTTAAAAAAAAAACTTTAATTATATTTTGCCGCTTATGCGACCGTTCTGTTCAACTTTAATTTCCCTTATGAAAAATTTTTAATTATTGAAACTTAAATAATAAAAGTTTAAGGCAATGGTATCTTGACTAAAATAAAAATTATTAAAGAAATTGTATGTTAAGTACAAAACTTTCAATTCGAATTTGACTCTATGATTGAAAAATTTGTCAAATTTGAACATTAACGAATTAAAGGTTATGCCATGGTAACTTGACCCAAAAACAAAATTATTTACGTGGCATGCATGGTGTATTTTAATACACCCAGACGAAAAATGTAAGCAAAGGTGAAAATAGTACAACAAAAGTGATTCTACCCCACTTAGTATATGTCGCCATCACAAAGCAGATGAAAGACTAAACTAGTTCCAGGATTTAGTCTGAGAAAGGGCGATGAAAGTGGCAACTATTATAAACGCAATTTTGTTACTCCCATATATCCTTAATATGATACACTCCTTTGTGTCCACCATTGACATCTTCTAATTCATAATTCACCTTTCTTACCTTTCTTATAATTCTGGCCTTGCAGCCGGTAGGTGCAAGTTTGGCATTAAAACTATTCGCCTGAGCGCTCTGAGCAAAGTTTCGTCGTATTACCACCTGACCTACATTAAGCTCACGCTCCCGAGTCGGCAGATTATAGGACCTAACATTCCAGTCATAAGCTTCCCGTATTTTAGTCTGTATTGAATCCCGTAATATTGCGAAGTTGTCCTGCCGCTCGATTTTAGCGTCAGTTTCCGCTAAAAGGCCCAGGTTTCGTAGAATCTTGTAGTCCTGTCCATGATTTATCATTGTTTGTTCGAATACCAACTCATATGGGGTACGACCCACAGTGTGGTGTGTGTGGCCAAAAATGAAAATAATATTTTTTATAATTTTAGAACTTGATTGATACAGTTTTATTACATAGTTTTCAAATAACAATAATCAAAAATAAATTCAAAAATATGTTAATATATACAAAAGTTAGAGCCAATCAAAGTTGAATGTTTAAGGTGAATGTGAGGAATGCAAAGAAAAATGAAAAATAATGCGAATATTCTAAGGAGTTAAAATAATATAAATTGTCGATAAAGCCGGCAGTATTTGCATTTATATTATAGTGTGATATTACTAAAATATGGTAACGCACTTTTTTTATCCATTTAGCTCTCATATGTGTTTCGCCGTTGTTCTGAATGTGAACCAAAAAATAGTAATAATTATTAACAACTTGCAAGTTTGCCTGGCAATTAAAAAAAACTATCAAAAACTATTTTTTTTATAATTTAGTATATATTAATACAAGTATGTATATTATAAAAAAGTATGTGACATTTGCGAATCGTTGCGAAAATACGACTTTTTTCATTTTTTCAGTGTCATCAAAGGTACAAATTAAAGAATTTTTCAATATTTGGCTCAAACATACTTCTTACAGAGCAGCCCATATGGAAATAATTAACTTTTTGGAAAAGAAATTCAAGACTAAAGTGGAAAACAAATAAAAGACTTAATTTTATTTTAGCAAATTTAAAACGTAAATGGGTAAACATAAAACGTAAATGGGTAAAGTGCTCCAGAAAGAAGGAGCTGTTTGAAAAAAAACAGTTCGTTGCTTAATTCATTTTTCAATATTAAAGAAGAACACATATTCAATGTAAATATATAATCTAATATTGATTTTCAACAATATATATGCAGATTCTCTTTGATTTTAAAGACAATTTCGATCAGTAAAACAATAAATATTTCAAATTTTAAGAAACTGCTTAGAGAAACAAGGACTTGATATGCTGAAAAATAATTCTGCTATTTTATGCCTGTTACTGTTCACAAAATACTTGTGCATGGAGCAAAATTTATAATAAACCTTAGGATTCCAGTAGGAATGTTGTCTGAGGAAGCTTTAGAAGCCACTCATAAAGTTTTTAGGAAAATTTGTTTGAACCATACTCGAAAAAACAGTCGTGTGAATACTAATAAAGACATAATAGAACGAATGATTTTTCAATCTGAACCAAATTTATCTATATACACAAAATGAAATGGAAGTTATAATAAAAGGAGCAATGAAGAGATAAATAAATAATTTCATTATAAAAGAAAATGCTGGGTATAGTTAATAGTACATTAAATTTAATTAATAAAGGATATATGGAAAGGACATGAATCCTTGCTCCGAAAACTTAGAAATTTAAAATTTTGTTATCTTTTATTAATTCAAATATTTGTGCCAAATTTCAACTCTTTACAATAACTTCTCCTATTTATGGCCGCTCGTTATATGAAAACACGACACTGTGCGACCTGTCGTCTGATGTATACTGCTCCGTATAGCAAAGATAATACTAGGTATTTACTCGTCCCATATTCTTTGATCGTTACGAATGTAAGATCTAAGTGCTTCGTTTATAGAACGGTTAACCCGTTCACTTGCATTTGACTGCGGGCTATAAACGGCGGTATATTTGTGCTCTATCCCAAATTTGGCGAGTAAATTTTCAGATTCCCTGGATCGGAACTGACATGGAAAAAGGTCATCGTTTAGGTACCCTATTATATGTTTTGCTACGAATTTCCTCAATGGCTTTAAAAAGATAAATTTCGAAAAATGATCTAAAACGATCAAAATGCCGACGTTTCCATGTTTTGTGCGTGGAAATGGCCCTATAAGGTCCACATATAGCCGTTGAAATGGCCTCTCCGTGCTTACCATTTCTCCCATTGGTGGTTTAAGTGACATTGATGGAACTCTAGACGTTTTGCAGCAATCACAGTTCGTTATGTAGTTTTTCACATCGGTTACTAAACGAGGCCAGAAAAAGTATTGTCGTATCCGATGTATGGTTTTCGCTATACCACCATGTGCTTTATTTGGTGGGTTGTGAGCGGCATATATTGCCTCTTCTCGCAGCTCCTCTGGAACAACTAACTTCCAAGAATCCGATTCATCTATATTCCCTGATGGGAAGTCAGTCCTCTTGTAGAGATATTTCTCCACCAACCGGTAGTCTAAAAATTGTGACTTGGCAAGCTCATCTTTAAGACGATTATATGCGGTGCTGTTAAAAGCTTCGGAATCTAAGTTGATGGAAGGGATGATTTCCATTTCAACTTCCGCTATCTCGATTTCGTTTTCAAAAGCCTGAGATAAAGCATTGTGCACAATGTTGTCCCTCTCTTTACGATGTTCGGTTGTGAAATCAAATCCTTACAATTTCAGAGCCCATCTGGCTAGTCGCCCAGACAAATCCTTTTGCCTCATCAACCACTTAAGGCTGGCATGGTCAGTAATCACCTTGAACTCGTGACGTTCGATGTAGGCTCTGAACTTTTTTATCGCTAACAGAACAGCCAAACACTTAAGCTCCGAGATTGAGTAATTCCTCTGGGCCTTGTTTAATTTTTTGACATAAATGCAATCGGCCTCTCATTGCCGTCTTCGTCTAGCTGAGCTAGCACAGCCCCTACCCCGTTTGTACTGGCATCGCATTGAATCAGAAATGGTTTTTCGAAATCGGCGTGTACTAATACTGGGGCGGAGGTCAATTTAACCTTTACAATCTCAAAAGACTTTTGAGCTTCCTCGGTCCAGGTGAAAGTTTTGCGTTTGGACAATAATTCGGTCATAGGAAAGGTCATGGACGCGTAATCGTAAATAAACTTGCGATACCAACCTGCCATACCAAGGAATTGACGATGTTGACGCACAGATTTCAGAACAGGAAATTGGGCTATAGCTTGAACTTTATCTGGGTTGACTTTTAATGTTCCCTCTCCTACTAAATACCCCAGGTACTGCGTTTGTCGGATTGCAAAACTGCTCTAAGTCAAATTTATTGTCATATTGGCTCTTCGGAGCTGGGTAGCTACTTCTCGTAAATGCTGCAAGTGTTCGTCAAAGTCTCTAGAATTTATCAGCAATTCGTCCAGGTAAACAAAAACGTTGGTCTTTAAATTGTACGGAATGACTTGGTCCATCAGTCGGCACATGGTCAGTGGTGCATTGCACAATCCAAACGGCATTCTTGTAAATTGGTACAAGGGCCGATTAGGGACTGTGAAAGCGGTCTTTGGTCTTGAGGTTTCGTCCAATTTAATTAGCCAAAATGCGTCCTTAAGGTCCACTTTGGAAATATAATAAATTGGAGGAAGCCTTGAAAGGAGTCCTTCTATGTTCGGGATGGGGTATGCGTCCTTCGTTGTCGGTGAATTTAGTTTCCTACTGCCCAAGCAAAATCGTACCTTTCCCGGTTTGACAATAACCACCCCCGGAAAAGACCAAGGCGATGCAGCACTCTCCTCAATTATTCCCAGTTTTAGCATCCGGTCAATTTCTGCGCATAAAAGTTTTTCCCTTGCGGGAGATACTGGGTAAAATTTCTGTTTAATTGGAAATGTATTGGCCGTGTCAATGTGGTGTTCCAATAAAGATGTGCATCCCAACCCATCTCGTTCAGAATTCGGAAAATAGTCAATAATCCGCGATAATTTCGTTTATAGTCTGGGTGGGAACGATTCGAATGCCAAAACTTTCCCAAAACCTAATCCCGCAAATTATATTTTGGGTTACGGATGGAATTACCAGGAATTCAGTTGGTTTCAACTGGCTATTATATTCACTTTCCAAAACGGTTGTTCCTGCGACTCGTTGCCGCTGCCCATCGGCAGTGTTAATGTAACCCGCCCCTTGTCTACAATTTCAAGATATAATAATTTCGTAACATAAGTCTCCCCCAATAATGTTGACATTGGCTCCACTATCTAATAAAGCAAAGTAGGTGTTCCCCCGTACCATAAGTAAAATATATGGCCTATTGTCGTTCGTTCGGTAGACCAAAGAGGATACCTCGCACTTTCTTAAATATTTTCTTTATCTGTAGTATTTCTGTAGTATTCCCAAATCCTTCTTGCTGATCTTCCTGGCCTACGAACACTATCTAAATTAAAAATTCTTTCCCTGGCACGATTGTATTCTTCAAGGCGAATATGGTAAGGTCGTTGAAGTGGGTGAACCAACTTTAAATCAGTATCGTTTTCCCTGGCCGGTAAATTTGTCACTTTCGGTTTATTTATCGGGTCGGGTGAATTTGTCTTAATCGGTGGTTTTATCACTACGGGTATGTTATATTTTCCCCGTTCTATAGTTCCCTCAGGTTCTTTATTTTATCTTATCTTATCGGATGTCCGTCCGTCTAAGCACGGACATCCTTTTGCACGTTTCCCCGCTTCTGAATACAATTCGGGCACTTTGGCTTGAATATATTTTAGGTCCCACACCCGTAACAAAATATAGTTCGCGGCTCCAGACAATCAATAAAACTGTGCCCTTCCTTGTCACAGTTCCAGCACTTACCAGTTCGAACAATCACACACAATTCGGTGTCCATATCGTCTACATTGTTATTTGTACTTAGCTGCCCATCCCTTGTATAAGCTTCGGATACCTGCCCATTTAAAGATTGACGTTTATTAGAATTTGAGGCGAAAATCTCCTTGAGGAATTTTTCATGCTCTCGTACCTCCCGTCTTAGCTGAGCTACCTGCGTTATATCCAGATGTAACAGCTCATGTCGTAGTTCTGACCTCAAATTCCTTTGAATGGTTTCGCATATCTCCATGTCGTTTAATGGTGTTGTAAGTCTATCACACAGTAGCATAATTGCGTCGTAATATTCGTCGAAAGACTCGTTATATCGTTGTTTCCGTCGTAAAATTTCGTCTCTAATATCATAGTCAGTGTTAAATTCCTTGTACTGTCGTCAACGCCAAACACAAATCACCCCAATCGATGGCACCGTTATTCCGTTTGTAACGCCAATACCATTTCAACGCCTTTCCTTCGAAAAGGATATGCGCATGTTCACAAAGGAGGCCAAAATTTCCCCGTAAGTTTGCGTCCGTGAGGGTATTAACTCAATATATAAATTCATCGACTGTAACTTCTGATGTGTCCCCCGTAAACCGAATTCGCCAATTGCGAATAATATTCAAGATTCGTTCTAGATTTCGGTCACTATCTCTCTCCACATGTCGTGAAGCTCCAATCCTTCTTTCATCTCTACAGTCGTGTGTATCTCCCTCTTCGCCATTATCGGTATGTCTCTGTCCCCTCCAGTCATAAGGCTCTTCCTGCCTCAATGTTCCTTAAGTCGACAAAGCAAAATTTCGGAAACCATCTGATATCATATTAATTACCTCCTCGCTAAATTGGACCAAGGAGTCGTCTACAACATGACGTACGTGAAGGTCATCAACGTGGACCTGGACATTCTCTTTTTGAACCTGCAGGCGGGTTCTTGGCCTACCTATCGGATTGGCGGGCATTTCGACGCCGTTTCCCGCAGTCTTGTCTAATGAAACAGTGGAATTCAATGCTTCCCTTTCAATATTTGACGGGATGTCCCCTACGCTACGAACTTACGGCATTCGGAAAAACAGAACTACCCACAACAATTAATACTGGCTTTTAAAAGTTAATTTAAAAAAAAAAACGCTAAGACTAATGCTAAAAAAAACTAAAAGACCAACTAAAAAAAATCTTAGTTAAACCAGTTTGATATGGCAAAAGAACAACACAAAAAAAAATTATAGAATTATCGACACGACGTCAAAATTTCGACGTATATATGTATATAATATTTGCTTGTCCTGAAAGTAGTAAATATCGCTATTCAGTGTAGCAGCTTGGTAAGAGTAAATATGATAAATACAACAAAAAATAAAAAAAACATATGGGGGAAGTGTTACATAAAAAAAATATTTACAGGACAACATCCTAAATAAAAACAAATAAATAAAAAGTTTATTTTTCTAAACAAATACTAATTACTACCAATCATCAACATAATTAAACATAAGGACAGTGGAAGTTAATCTGATGCTGGAACCGTTGAAACATGCCAAAACGCCGTAGATCCATAGCATTAACAATTAAAGGAAAATATGGGACCAAGTTGACTATTTACTGTGGGAAACATTTGATACGAATCCAAGACCGTTTCATCCAGGCAATAACTAAGTCACTTTTCCTTTTTTTGAAAGGAAGAACAAAAATAGGTAAAGGGTAGACGTGGAGTACGGTTTAACCCATGTAGCCGATACAAACCAGCTATACTTCTCAAGTTAAAATCCGAACTCTACATGAAAACCTGTAACCTCCCATATCCACTTCGGAAATGATTGTCACACTGGCAACAATCACATATGTCCACAAGTATGAAATAGGGTTGAATAGTTGGGGGGGTAGGGAATAAATAAAAAAAAAATAATTTCAAAATATTTGAAAAATTTTTTCCCATAGAAGATTCAGAGTCCCCAAGTTCCGGATGAAAATTGCACGAAATGCAATGAAAAAAACTACGAACAATGGGGCCCCACGTTGGGCGCCAAATATCTCTGTAACGATTCCTGTATAAGGTGTATTGCTTTTGGGAATGGTGCTACCTACTATTCCAGCTGTGCTCGTCGTTGGGTCGGGGTGGGGTGTTCCCAATACCAAAAGAAAAGTCTCCATCGTTACAAGAGAATACTACTTAAGGTAGCAAGCTTAATACAAAAAAATACAAATACGTGTAGGAAAAGGTAAGGAGCTATAGGTTGATGATTGGAGGGCAGCGGAAGATGTCACTCGCTGCATGGTTCCTATACCCACCCCCCATGCTGACCGAAGTTATGGGTAGTTGGTCAGCCCAAGAACCAAAAAAAAATTATCTATTTAACCCCATACCGTCTACTTCACCTTTCGTGATACACAAAATTAAAATTCCATCTTTCTCATATTTTTTATCTCAACAATTTATCTAAAAAAACAACGAAGTGTAACATTTAAAAATTTTTATACACAAAACTGACACTAATCTAGAAACTAAGTAATTAAGTTCTGAATCTAGAGACCAAATTTAACTACTTCGCCTTTTAATTAAATAAAAAAAAATAAAAAATCTTACAAAGTTAATATTTTATACAATAAAAAAATATCGATATGAGATATACTGTGCTAGAAAATAACGCGATATGGATTAAAAAGAAGTGTAGGGTATCAAAAAAACAAAAACGCAACACAAAACAAGGGTGTAGGTAATGAAATAAACTTAAGTTGATCAACCCTCGTTAAAAATTAATAACAAACTTCAAATGACGACTTAATTGAGGTTCAGCATCAACTTTTAATATCGGGTTAAATCGTAAATTTTAGGTAATAGTATATATAGTATGATTGGTATATTTAAGTGAAGAAAATATTAAGGCCACTTACATTTTCTTTGGGTCCCACGTAGTAAGCAGGCGCCGGTTGACTGAAGACTTTTTGTAGCTTTTTCTTAGGTATAATTTTACTTTAATATTCTTTTACAATTTTCCTACACTTGAATATTTGTAGAGATTGTGCAGATTTTTACTTTGGTTTAAAGGTTATATCTATGTAAAAACATGGGTGTATGTGTGTATGTGGGTAAAATTAGTTGCAGATGAGTTTCACATTTAAAAGCAAAATAAAAAAAATAATATGCGTTTGATGCGAATGTAGAGTATTAATATGACAAAAATTAACAAAAGAACCCTATACGTATACGGAACAATTCCAATTTAGAGATGGGGTCCGGGGTAAACTGGTTCAAAAGGCTAAAGGAAATTTGAAATACTGTAATTGTTCTTCTTTTATGAATGACCCGAACCAACGACGCCGATCCGGCCCGATCCGGAGACACTAGTTTGCTGGCCAGAATTAAATAAAAAAACTGCGGATAGGTTATAACCTAAGATGTCGAATGCCGGTTATTACTAGATATTCAAAGCTACTTTGGAATTAAATTGCTGCGTTTGATCCTACTAAGATTTGGATTTCGTGCACACAAACATTCAACACAAGCGCACCACATCCAGAATTCATTCCCCAAGATAGGAAGTTATTCGATCTGAGTCCTCTTGATAACCTCGGAAGCTGGTTTAAAAGTTGTTCCTGGGCAGAATGCGGAACGCTCAGCTTTCCCGAAATTCATGGGACTACTGATTCCAGGCCACTGATACTATTCAAACATAAAACCCAACTTTAGGGACACACTCATAAATGCACGACAAACGATTCCTCTTACCTATACAAACGGGAGACAACGGATCCCAAATCCAATTTTGGGCTTTGCCGCAGACAACAAAGTAATTCGCCCAGAATTTTTTCAAAGTGAACTAACTGCGAAATAATTTCAGTTATATTTTGCCACTGAGAACACTATTCACCAAATTTAAAAATTTAAATTTCCATTTTGAAAAATTTTCAATTATTGAAACTTAAATAATAAAAGTTTAAGGCAATGGTATCTTGACTAAAATTAAAATTATTTAAAAGAAATTGTATTTTGAGTACAAAACGTTCAATTCGAACTTAGCTCCATGATTGAAAAATTTGTCAAATTTTAACATGAACGAATTAAAGTTTATGCCATGGTAACTTGACCAAAAAACAAAATTATTTACGTAGCATGCATGGTGTATTTTAATACACCCAGACGAAAAATGTAAGCAAAGGTGAAAATAGTACAACAAAAGTGATTCTACCCCACTTAGTATATGTCGCCATCACAGTCTGGAATTTTATTGTGGTCCGTTGGCCAGGAGGTTGGTTTTCCAGTTGAAATAACGTGAAGTCCCATTTCAGACACGGCATCATACAAGACGCGACCTCTGCGACTAATTAGGTGGGAGCCCCAGTAAGAGTGCTTGGCGTTATAGTCTCCAGCAGCTATGAAGCAGGGACCTAAAGATTTGTAAAAACTGATGTACTGATCCTTCGTTATGGAGAATCTGGGTGGACAATAAACTGACGAAATAACGATATTATGGAAAAATTCATCAATACAAACGTTTGTTGCTTGGATATAAGATTCGGATAGGCCACTCAACCACTGGTGTTTAGTTCTTGTTTTAATTAATATAGCAGATCCACCACATGGTCTATCCCTAGGATCCTTTGCGTCGTAAAAAGTAGAGCCACTTATTTTTAAAGTGCTTCTAGATCTCATATGAGTTTTGGAAATTAACATGACATCAATTTTTTTGTTTATTAAAAAGTATCCGAGTTCGTTTTTGTGTTGGCGGATGCCGTTAAACAACAATTCTTCCTGCAAAAAAAAAATAGAAATATGTTTGTTTTTAAGAAGTCTTGTTAACCTCTCTCAAGTTGTTGTTATTCATTTCACTCTGCGATGTTTCATTTTGTGTTCTTTTTTATTTTGAAAATTCAAAATTATTTTTCTGGTCCCCAAATAAAGGTGTAATTTACATAACCAAATAGTTATGTACAGTAAAAAAACACTAAAACTTTGAGTGGAACATTTGCCTGCGCTTTGTTAATTCCAAACAAACTAGAACACACAAAGAGCTCTTTCTTGGTTATTTCCAGCATAGGGTAAACCGAGATAGGAAGTATATATGTTTACAAAGAAATGATTACTTTGAACAAAATGATATAATATATTTAAGGTTTTTCTTTGATGCCTTAAGCTAGGTATTCGACATTTCGTGCGAAAAGCCGTCAAACTCTATATACATACTATATGTATAATAAACTAGTGCTAAATATTGTTGAAATTATGTTGCCAAAGTTGTACTCTGTTCATTTTATGAAAAACATGTGAAATGTATCTGGAAATTAAATCAACATATTTTCGTATAATATAACTACAGCTTATGTTTTTCCGCACCAAATCTTAAAATTTTCGTAAATGAGGCCATTATTTGTTTAAAATTTTTAAAAAATATAGAAAAAAGGTGAAAAGCAGTATGCAAACACAAACAGTAAAAAACACAAAAGAAAGCCAATAAATTTTTTTTTCAGAAACTGAAGCATACAATAGCTAATGGTCTACTTCAAGTTTGATCAATTTAAATTATCTAAATTGTCATTTAGAAAATCATTTTCTCAGCATAAAATAAATTTAAAAACAAAATAAAACTCTTTAAAATCTGATTATTGAATTGGTAATTGAAAGTTTTTTATACACAGAGCAAAGAAATTTAATTAAAAAAACTTTCATTTAGCAGGAAAGTGAACAGATTCAGTGTTAAACCAAATGGATTTTGTTTATACTATTTTTAAAAGAAATAACCAAAGTTCCTCACCATTTTTCGTAAAATTTAACAGCCTTTAAGGGCTTACTATAATGTGCTTAATCTAACATAAGCAAAAGTGCGAATACACATATTCAAATGTGTATAACTACCTATATAATGTACTTAAGAAACTTTTCGTTAAGTTTCGTCAAGTCACATTTGTTTAAGCAAATAGCGAACCTGGTCGTACTTTGATTAATGGATCAGCTGTGTATACGTGAGCTGGGCGCACAGTTGCACTTTTAAGTACACTTTTATTTATGAAAAAAAAATTTTTATTTTTTAACTTTTATAATATAATTTTATTATTTATTTGCTAATGGTTTAATATTTTTAAATTATAGATGTTACTTAAATAACATTTTGCGAAAAAAAATCCATATACATATATGGAATATAAAAGTAAAACAGTTTTTGCAAAAGTACAAATATTTGCAACTGAGCTCTATAAGAATTTAAGTTTAAAAAGTACAATATAGCCACTCAAAAGTCTCCAATGAATTGCTTAAGCATTTGACAGGCTTTTCGTTGATATTTGACATTAGCATAAGTTTGTTTAAGCACAATATAGTTAGGCCTTTAGGCTAGGTATTGTGTTCAACATATCGTGCGAAGTGCTGCCAAACTTTATACAGGGTGGCGCAGAATGAGCTACATATATGGTTTATAACTTTTTTATTATGCAATTATTATAATTAGTTTTTTTAATATAGAATATTTTTATTAGGGAATTTTTTGCAATTAGGTTTGAAAAATGATATCCTGTAAGTGATGTCAATTTGCTGCTTCGCACATACGTACTGCTAATATTTTCCATAACTTTTCGTAAAATTTCGTGTGTAATGACCATGATTTCATTTCGAATGTTGATTTTTAGTTGAAGTATGGGTCTTGGTTCGTTAAATTCAAATTTTTCTTTCAAATATCCCCAAAAAGATGTCAGGACGCTGTGGGTGTGTTGAAATATGCACATTTAGCTTTTATGATTGGCAACACGATTGCATTGTTCTTTAAGTATTAAAATGTCAACTCTGTAAATAGTAAAAATAAGCTTGGCATAACTTTGTTTTTCGTTATATTATGTACCTAGCGTTAGTTTAGTTTTTAGTTCAATTACACTTAAATAAACTCTTGAAGTAAAAGGTTGTGTTTTATTTAAAACGGCGATAAGTATAAGTGAATTGCGCAATAATAAAGTCCACTGCGCAATATATTTTAACATAGGTTATGGGCCCAGGACACAAGAAAAGAAATTAATTAAAATAAAAAGTGTTTAATTAAAAAAGTGTATTCTAAGATTAAACTCAAAGAAAAAAAATAAAAATTTTTTAGAATAAATTTAAGAGAGAAATAAATCTATAATAACTAAAACATTTAAAATGAGTTTATATCAAATTGATAAATTAGACGAAAAAAACTATGATGCTTGGTGCATACATATGAAAAGTGTTCTGGTGCATTCAGGTTTTCGGGACATTGTCAATGGTAAAGACACCAAAGAAAATGCTGTTGATGGAAATAAGTGGTGTACGCAAGACGAAAAAGCTTTGGCGACGATTACACTTTGCATACATGCATCACAGCTAAACCATATAAAAAAGTGTAAAACGTCATTAGAAGCTTGGAAAACATTGCAAAGCATATTTCGTCCAAGCGGTCCAGTGAAAAAGCTGTACCTATATAAGCAACTTTTAAATGCTCGCATGGCTGAAGATGGCAACATGTCTGAGCACATCAGAAATTTCTCCAATATAGTAGATAAGCTGGCAGAGGTTGGTATTCAGTTAAATGAAGAATTAATGACCATTATACTACTCTCAAGTCTGCCTGCGCAGTATGAGCAATTTGTTGTAGCTATGGAGACGAGGGACAGTTTGCCTACGCTTCAAAATTTAAAAGTAAAACTTTTAGAGTAGTCTGAAAGAAAGACGCAAAAAGAAGGAGAAGTGAAGCAGAATATTGCTTTTTCCGCAAAAACTAAGTTTCAACAAAGCAACAACAACAATCACTTCAAGAAGCAAACTTATGAAAAGAAAAGAGAGCGTCAAAATCCGAAGAAATCTACTGGCTGTTTTATTTGTCGTAAACAGGGCACTTACGCAGCGAACTGCTATGCAAGACAGAAGCTAGATAATAGAAAGGAGCATGGGCAGTTACAATTTACAATGTTAGCAGCAGCAGATTCATATGCATTACAAAGCAACATTTGGTGCGTCGATAGCGGTGCGACGGCTCACATGTCTGGTGTTAGATCGTGCTTTACAACATTAAAAGAACACAAAGAACGAATCACGCTTGCTGGAGAAAAATACATTTATGCAGAAGGGGTTGGTGATGTCAACATAATAACTGAAAGGGGTGATATTCTTTTGCGCAACGTATTGTATGTGCCAAACATTGTTGGAAATTTTGTGTCTGTGAGCAAAGCAGTTAATAAAGGTATTTGTGTGACGTTTGATAATGAGAAAGCAAAAAACCAAAATAATTTGTTTTTGTTTGAAAACCAAAAAGTCAACAGAATGTTTCAAATGAAAAGCAGCGAAGAAATCAAATGGCACAACAGGTTTGGACATCTTAATTATGATAGTTTGCGTAAACTGCAAGAACATGAAATGGTACGTGGGCTAGAAAAGGTATGTTTTAAAGATAATTTGACTTGTGTTACTTGCATGAAAACTAAAGTTCATGTAAAACCATTTAAAAACAATAAAGAAGTAAAGTCAAAAAACATACTGGATTTAATTCATACGGACGTGTGTGGACCTTTTAATATTAAATCCCTTGGTGGTTCGCAATATTTCATCACATTCATTGATGACTACTCACGACGTATATTTGTATATTTCTTAAAAACAAAAGATGAAGCCTACGAGAAATTTATTATGTTTCAAAAAATGATAGAACGCCAAACAGAAAGAAAAATTAAAGTATTGAGAAGCGACAATGGGGGTGAGTTTGTTAATAAGAAGTTAGATGAACATTTTAATAACTGCGGAATTAAAAGACAACTTACCGTCCCATACACGCCACAGCAGAACGGCGTAGCAGAGCGTGCAAATCGAACACTAGTTGAAATGGCAAGAAGTATGTTAGCTCATAGCGGTATGAATGAAAATATGTGGGCAGAGGCTATTTCGACTGCGGCTTACATCAGAAACAGATCACCAACAAGTTTAATTAAAGATGCAACCCCTTATGAAATGTTTACAGGTCGCAAACCAAGTGTGAGTCATCTGAGGGTGTTTGGTTCAACTGCAGTCGCATTAGATAAAACTCAACATAAGAAATTTCAACCAAAAGGCAAAGTATACAGAATGGTTAGTTATTCGCTTACATCAAAAGCCTATCGTTTGTTTGATCCTGATACAAAAAATGTTGTAGAAAAAAGAGATGTAAATTTTGACGAGTCTAAAGAGAAAATCAGCACTGTAAGCGGAGAAATAGTGGTTGATTTGGTTGCTGAGAATAAATCACATGAGCAAGTAAACAACAGCAGCAATAGCGAACAAGAAGAAGGAGATAATAGCAGCGAGTATGAGAGCGTTGAGGAGATGCAAAGCGAGGAGGAGCAACAGCAAAAAGTTGGACGCGGCAGACCGAAGATACTGCGAACTGGTAAGCCTGGTAGACCGAAGAAGATGTACAACACCCTAAATGCGTTTCAAGAAACAGAAGAGATAGACGTCCCAAACTCAGTTGAAGGGGTAATGAATAGTAAGTATAGAAAAGAGTGGGAGAGAGCTATACAACAAGAGTACAATTCTTTGTTAGAAAATAAAACGTGGACTATAGTAGATTTGCCTGACGGACAGAAAGCAATAGGTTCAAAGTGGGTGTTTAGTTTAAAGAGAAACAAGAATGGTAGCGTAGAGAAATTTAAAGCGAGACTGGTTGCAAAGGGGTGTTCTCAGAAACATGGGGTAGATTATAAGGAGACTTTTTCCCCAGTGATTAGATACGCAAATATACGAATGCTATTGGCATTATCTGTTGAGTATGGCATGTACTTAGAGCAAATGGATGTTTGTTCTGCATACTTAAATAGTGAATTGCATGATGTTGTGTATATGCGGCAGCCAGAGTGTTTCATAAATGAAAGTTTCCCCAACCGTGTTTTGAAATTAGAAAAGGCAATTTATGGTCTCAAACAGGCAGGTAGAGAGTGGAATATAAAACTTGATGAGGTTTTGCGGTCAATGAATTTTACACCATTAGAGAGTGAGAAATGTTTATATAAATGTAATGATAGGAACAAAATCATTTTTATTGCCGTATATGTTGATGACTTGATAATAGCAGCTAAATCGAGAGGGGATATAATAAACATTAAAAAGAGAATTGTTGAGCATTTTGATTGTGTCGATAAGGGAAAATTAAGTTACTTTCTGGGGATGGAAATAGAGAGAAATGGAGATTTAGGTGATATTTCTATAAGCCAGGAGAATAACATTGAGAACTTATTAAAGGAGAACAATATGGAAAACTGCAGAAAAGTTAGCACACCATTGGATGCAGGTTTTCAGGTCAAGTGTGAGAATGCACACTGCGAGAAAGTTGATGTGACTGAATATCAGTCGCTCATAGGTTCGCTCATGTATTTGGCACTTTCAACGAGACCTGACATTTTGCATTCAGTGTCGAAGCTGGCACAGTGTAATACGAATCCCCACAGAGAGCACTTGGGTGGTATTAAACATATACTCAGGTATTTGTCGGCAACGAAAAGTTTGAAGTTATCGTATAGGAGAACAGGACAACCGATTGTAGGTTACGTTGATTCAGACTGGGGTAGCGACACTGCAGATAGGAAATCATATACAGGCTATGCATTTTTTATGGGTGGTAGTGTTTTCTCATGGGAGTCAAGAAAACAGCAAAGTGTAGCACTCAGTAGTACTGAAGCGAAGTACGTAGCTTTGGCAACTGCAGCCAAGGAGATTATTTATTTGAAAAAAATTATGAGGGAGATAGGTTTGACGAATGGTAACGAGTCGACTGTTTTATATGGGGACAATTTTAGTGCGCAACAATTGACGAGAAATCATACATACCATTCGCGAACGAAACACATTGACATTAAATACAACTTTGTGAGGGATGTAGTAAAAGACAAGTTGTTTGAAATTAAATATGTACCGACTGATAGTATGATGGCGGACATACTTACAAAGAATTTAGTTAAGGTCAAACATAACAACTTTGTAAATAAATTAGGGTTGAAATAAGATATTTTTGTTAATTATTATTTCTGTTAATGTTTATGTGTTAAGAAAAATGAAATGTAGAAACTGAATTGAGTTTAAATTTTTATTTGATGTATTTTGAAAACAATGCACTCGTGTTGAGGAGGAGTGTTGAAATATGCACATTTAGCTTTTATGATTGGCAACACGATTGCATTGTTCTTTAAGTATTAAAATGTCAACTCTGTAAATAGTAAAAATAAGCTTGGCATAACTTTGTTTTTCGTTATATTATGTACCTAGCGTTAGTTTAGTTTTTAGTTCAATTACACTTAAATAAACTCTTGAAGTAAAAGGTTGTGTTTTATCTAAAACGGCGATAAGTGTAAGTGAATTGCGCAATAATAAAGTCCACTGCGCAATATATTTTAACAGGGTGCAATGCGCACATTAAAATGACGACTATATGCACGCTTTGTCTACACAATATACTGTTGGTTTGAAAAATAAAATTCAATTATATTTGTACGATATTCGATCGTGTAATGGTTGATGATTAATTCCCCAAGTCTTCCTTACAAAATGCTGAAAAAAACAAAGAAAGAACAAGTAAAAGCGCTATATTCGGCTTTGCCGAATCCGTTTTACCTTTCACATTGGTCTTTTAATATACCCAACCATCTTTTATAGCCGAGTTATATTGTACTGCAAATAACCCAGCAAAAACTCACATTGCTTTGTAATGAGTTAAAATCCAAAAACCTCTTACTCATTAGCATTTTAACCCATTATTTTAACATGGCGATGATATTGGAGGCAAGTACTTACCATGCTATCTTAGAAAGAGGGAATTAAATAAGTACTTACCATGCTTGATTACAAGGAGGGACTTACATGACCTATTACTTTATTTAATTTTTATAAGATGTTTTAGTCCCCTTGCTCCTTTCCAACTATTTTTTTTCAAAATGTATGAATTATTTGATCATCAATTTTTGCAAAACATTCGAAGTCGATAGCAGTTATGGTTTCCCAAATGTGAGTATCAAAACTTTCCTAAAAATTGTTCATTTCTATGGGAGCTACCCCTTTCCCTTGTAGTTTACATGCATAAAAATGTCTGCCAACGACTGAATAACTGACTTACAAGACACACACATACCATACATGGAAATGGGTTAAGACACTTGCACCAATGATTTTTTTTTATATATTTTATTATTAAATCTTCGCTTAAGCGAACTAACAATAAGTGTTCAAATCTTAAAACTAAGTAACTAATACTAGTCCAGTCAGTACCATACTAAAATTTAAGTTCTCACAACAAAATTAACTAATTTAAAAAGTTTAATCTAAGAGCAATAGTATCCCTTCTTTTTAGGCAGGTGTGCCCACTATGTTGCAGGATGCTTCGAGCGAACGCATTTGGATGTGCTTCCAGCTTATTTAAGTACTTGTCCACATAGTTTAGAATTTCGCATTTTACAAGTGAAACTTCTAGATCATTGTGGATGTTGCTGTTTTTACCATACCAAGGAGCACCAATAATCATTCTTAGAATTTTGTTTTGACGGCGTTGGATTTTTTCGATGTTAGGGACGGAAGCAGTGCCCCATAATTGTATACCGTAGCACCAAATTGGTTTTGAAATCGAGTTGTAGAGTAGACGTTTGCAATCCAGACGTAGCACAGAGTTTCTACCAATTAGCCAGTGGATTTGAGCAGCTTTAAGTTTCATTTTAGTCAGCTTGGCATCTATATGAGGCTGCCATGTGAGGCGGTGGTCTAGGTGAATACCAAGGTATTTTGTCTCGGTGCACGTTTCTTTGCGTAAAGTAAAACTAACGTGGGTACATATTTGTTCATTTATTTTTATTCCCCATAACTTTGCCCATTTCTCAGCTTGGGTTACGTGTTTCTGCAGTTGGTTCGAAGCCTCTTTAGGGTCTTTTTGAATACTAAGGAAAGTATCATCAGCAAATGTTGACGTGTGTGTAAAGCTATTGGTTGGCATATCTGCTGTGTAAAGTAAAGTACAGAATTGGACCTAGTATACTTCCTTGAGGTACACCACCCCCTATTGGTTGAGAAGAACTTATTTGGTTTCCCTCTTTGATCAGAAATTGTCGACCGGTTATGTATCTTTCTAATAGGTTAAAAATATCAGCTGGAAGGTTGAACTTTAGTTTGTTTAACAGGCCTTCATGCCATACTTTGTCGAAAGCTTTCGAGACATCGATAAAAAGTGCGGAGCAGTACTTTTTTCCTCAAAGGCTTTTCGTATAACCTGTACCAACCTGTGAGTTCATTCGATGGTACTGTGTTGACGTCTAAAACCAAATTGGTGATTTGGAATGTAGTTGTCATTCAAGATCGGATTCAGCTTATTTTTAAGCAATTTTTCGAACAATTTTTACATTGTGGGTAACAAACTAATAGGCCTATAAGACTTTACCTTCGAAGGATCTTTGCCAGGCTTAGGAATCATCTTTACTAAGGCCACTTTCCATATAGGCGAGAAATGTCTAAGCCAAATTATCGCGTTAAAAAAAAAGAATTATTCTTTTAGCTGTAAAAGGTAGCTCAAAAAGCATTTTGTTGCTGATTGTATCAACGCCAGGAGCTTTTTTACTATTTGGGTTAGTGATAGCCTCTACAGCATCTGTAAATCGGAAACGTATTTCTAAAGGACGTCTGGCAACAACAGGCGGTAATTTCCTCACATCTGTGCAAGGAGGTGAACACGTTTTTTAAATGAATTGCATACAGATCGCATTTTTCTTTGTCATTTCTAGCCCAGGATCCTCTCAGATTACGCAGTGGTGGTTTTGCGATAATGGGTTTTTTAAGACACTTGGCTGATCGCCATAGGGAATAATGTGTCTGAGGAGTCGCGTCTAGACCTTTCAGATACTCTTTTAGTGATGACGTTCTGTGAACCTCCAGCAAGCTTTTTAATTGGTTTGTACATTCTTTCAGCTAAGTTTTAAGTAAGGGCGATCCATATTTTTGCCATTCCCTGCGGGCTCTCCTTTTTTCAGATAAGTTTTTCCACATCGTTAGAAAAAATTTTGTTGTACCTAGCCTGACGATAGGTAGAAGACGCATGTTCAACGGCTTTTCCCCATAACTTTGCCCATTTCTCAGCTTGGGTTACGTGTTTCTGCAGTTGGTTCGAAGCCTCTTTAGGGTCTTTATGAATACTAAGGAAAGTATCATCAGCAAATGTCGACGTGTGTGTAAAGCTATTGGTTGGCATATCTGCTGTGTAAAGCAAGTACAGAATTGGACCTAGTATACTCCCTTGAGGTACACCACCCCCTATTGGTTGAGAAGAACTTATTTGGTTTCCCCCTTTGATCA
This sequence comes from Melanophora roralis, assembly GCA_963583895.1. Taxonomy (NCBI): domain Eukaryota; kingdom Metazoa; phylum Arthropoda; class Insecta; order Diptera; family Rhinophoridae; genus Melanophora; species Melanophora roralis. The sequence goes on from OY757191.1 coordinate 37,929,523, forward strand.
GAAATTGTCGACCGGTTATGTATCTTTCTAATAGGTTAAAAATATCAGCTGAAAGGTTGAACTTTAGTTTGCTTAACAGGCCTTCATGCCATACTTTGTCGAAAGCTTTCGAGACATCGATAAAGAGTGCGGAGCAGTTCTTCTTTTCCTCAAAGGCTTTTCGTATAACCTGTACCAACCTGTGAGTTCGCTCGATGGTACTGTGTTGACTTCTAAAACCAAATTGGTGATTTGGAATGCAGTTGTCATTCAAGATCGGATTCAGCTTATTTTTAGGCAATTTTTCGAACAATTTTTACATTGTGGGTAACAAACAAATAGGCCTATAAGACTTTACCTTCGAAGGATCTTTGCCAGGCTTAGGAATCATCTTTACTTAGGCCACTTTCCATATAGGCGAGAAATATCTAAGCCAAATTATCGCGTTAAAAAAAAAGAATTATTCTTTTAGCTGTAAAAGGTAGCTCAAAAAGCATTTTGTTGCTGATTGTATCAACGCCAGGAGCTTTTTTACTATTTGGGTTAGTGATAGCCTCTACAGCATCTGTAAAGTGGAAACGTATTTCTAAAGGGCGTCTGGCAACAACAGGCGGTAATTTCCTCACATCTGTGCAAGGAGGTGAACACGTTTTTTAAATGAATTGCAAACAGATCGCATTTTTCTTTGTCATTTCTAGCCCAGGATCCTCTCAGATTACGCAGTGGTGGTTTTGCGATAATGGGTTTTTTAAGACACTTGGCTGATCACCATAGGGAATAATTTGTCTGAGGAGTCGCGTCTAGACCTTTCAGATACTCTTTCAGTGATGACATTCTGTGAACCTCCAGCAAGCTTTTTAATTGGTTTGTACATTCTTTCAGCTAAGTTTTAAGTTAGGGCGATCCATATTTTTGCCATTCCCTGCGGGCTCTCCTTTTTTCAGATAAGTTTTCCCACATCGTTAGAAAAAATTTTGTTGTACCTAGCCTGATGATAGGTAGAAGACGCATGTTCAACGGCTTTTTGATAGGTTTCATTTAAGACGCTCAGACAATCATCGATGTCTCTGGGAGTTTTTAGCGGTTGGTGCTCCAAGCAGTGGGCGCTAATGTATTTTTTATATTTCAACCAATTTATTCTTTTAGATAAGCAAAAATCACTAGCTGCTATTTGGTGAAGACTGCAAATAGTGATTATTGAGGGTGAGTGGTCAGAAGTTAAATCCAAGGAGGCTTTAGCCTCAATAAGCTCCGAGGAAATACTCTTTGCTACGCCAAAGTCGATTACGTCTGCAATTTTATTGTGATCCGTTGGCCGGTAGGTTGGTTGCTCAGTTGAAATAGCATAAAGTCCCATTTCAGATACGGCATAATACAACACACGACTTATGGGACTGATTAGGCGGGAGCCCCAGTACGTGTGCTTGACGTTTTAGTCTCCAGCAGCTATGAAGCGGGGACCTAGAGATTTGTAAAAACCGTTGTACTGATCCTTTGTTATGAAAAATCTCGGTGGACAATAAACTGACGAAATAACGAGATTATAGAAAAACTCTTCAATGCAGACGTTTGTTGCTTGCATATAACATTCGGATAGGCAACCAGTCCATTGTTGTTTTATTCTCGATTTGATAATTATAGCCAAACCACAAGATCTATTCTGAGATCCTTCGAATCGTATAAACAATAGCCACTTTTTTGAAAGTGCTTCTAGATGTCATACAAGTCTCGGAAATCAACATTACATCAATGTTTTGGTATGTTAAAAAATATTCGAGTTCGTTTTTGTGTTGGCGGATGCCGTTTACGTTCCAGAAACAAACCCTGAGGCAGTTCATGGCCTTTTAAGCATGGCCTGCAGAAGAGCAGACTGCATTTTTTGAATTTCTTGCATTATGCCAGCCACTTGTGCCATGATTTGCGTAAAGTGGTTGACCGGTTGGTCCATTTGCTGGCAATTCTTGTGGAGCTGTTGGCTGATTAGGCTTACTTGTGTTGGGCTGATTAGACTTTAATGCATTAGCATAAGAAATATGACTTGTTGTTGGCTGTGCTAAAGGGGGCATAGTAAAACTTGGTACATTTGACTGCTGGGTAGGGGCAGAAATTATTTTAGGCTTAGATGAGCGCCTAACTAGATCAAAAACCGGGAAACCTCTATAGTTGGCAGTGTGGTTTCCACCGCAGCTGCTGCACTTTTTCACCCAAGGATAATCTTTTGTTTTGTCGCATTTAGTCGTAGCATGCAGGTCTTCACACACAACGCAAACAGAAGGCAACTTACAATAAGTTTTGGTGTAGCCATATTCTTGGCAGTTCAAACACTGTACGGGTCCAGATCTCTTATGTTGCGCTTCAACAATAATTCTACGATGCAAAATATATTTTAAATCATAAACAGGGTGGGTTTCGTTTTTCTTCAGTTTAAAATCTCCAGGCTCAAGCTCCACTCGGAATAATAGTTGGAGATGCCTTTCTCTGTTTCTCATGTTCGATACGGATTCCACTTTGAAGCCTTTGCTGCACAAATTAGCCTTAATCTCTTCCGGGTCAACGTTAGTGTCAATACCTTTTATAACTACCTGAAGGCCTTTTGCGTTTTTAAGTTGGTAAGCATAGAAGTTTTTCTTAATTTATTCGAATTCCGAAACCGTGGTGCGGTAAGCGTTTTCGTGATTTACCTCAATTTTTGTTTCATAAATGCTACCACGTTTTATGCTAGACACTTAAAAGCTATTTTTACATATTAATCCAACTAAAATCCCAATAAGATCGTTGGAGTTTCTTTCTCTCAAATATATTGGAGGAGGCTTAGATGTATTCTTCTTAATAACAGAAGTATCGTTCTCCCCTTGCAATATGGCGAAACGATTCTGCGATGAGGTAGGTTTTTCTTCATCTTTTAAAATTTTTGCTGGTTTTGTAACCTTTGCAGATTTCGGGCTTCTACCCATTTTGAGAACTGTAATATAGCGGTCTATGACTACCTGAACCTTTGGAGCTTCTAAAGAAAGTGGGCTAGGACCGCCTTTAGCAAATGATAAGTATGGTATCTCGGTATTTTTTTATAACTTTTGAAAGGGATTGGGCTAAAATTGTCCCTTGTTCAGTACATTTATTTAAATTAGGCACACTTGCACTTAAATTGTCTTTAATTATTTTCGGTTTTGCGTTTAAATTCAGGGTCTCTGATGTTTTCATTGCTAACGCTTGAGCTTAGCACAATGTAAGCATTTCGGCTTTCAGGCCCACTGTCACTGCAATTACTGTTACTCATTAATAAATTCGTTTGCCACTTATTACCAATATCACCTATTACCCATTTTACACTCGCTTAGACACGTCCGTACACTACGAGATTAAGAATGCAACTGAATGAATTTCACAATATAAATTAGTGATTGGTGAGCCAAGTACAGTAATATTCATTTGTGCAAACCAACTGACATAGTACACCGAAGGGGAAAAGTAACAAAGCAGAATAAAGAAGTGACCTGATTGGCTATCAGTCAGTACAACAGTTGCAAATAGAATTTATAACACATTGTAAAATTAGTATTTAAGAAGAGGAAAAATGTTAAATATTAGAGATTAAATTAGAATTTTAAACGGTTTAATAGCAGTGTTTTATTTTACCCTCTAGAAAACATTGGCTCTTTAGCCATCAGCTTTTTAGCGTTGCTCGCCTTGAGAATAAGCAAAGTTTTCTGGTTGAGTTAGGACTCTTTATATTGCACTTTACATGGCAGGATAGCCAAGCCAGGAAGACAAAAATGTAATTTTTGAAAAGTAGGGAGTGACTAGCAGCAGAGATTAGGACGCTGCAGGAGTACCAACCCGAACCACCTCAGACGGAAGTCCCAACATACATCCCAACACCAAAGACTGCGGGACCAGAAAGAAGAATTGGAATAATACAGAAGGCGGCAGGCATGCAAAGTGACTACGCAACCCTCACCAAGCAAAAAGATTCGAAGACCAAAAGCTGCGAGGAGAGTGAAAATAAAGAAGAAGATAGCAGAATTTCACTGCATTATCCCCAAAACGAGACAACTGAATCGGCGCTAATAGGTCAGTTGGCCGAATTAAAGGGCAACCTAAGCAAATAGGAGTTATGTTTTACAGTATACAAGAGCCAATGTTTAAAATTTTTTTTCTCGTATATGAATAAGTAAGGAAAAGGGAAAAAGAACAAATATTGTAAATAAATAAATTAAACAAGATTTCAAGAAACATTTTGATATAATTTGGTTATGACTAACTGCTGACGTAGATGGAAACAATACATGAAGAACTAACGAAAATACTAAGAAATTTAAAGAAAACAACAGACAAACCCTACACACACAAACCAGTTGAAGAAAAACAAGTAAGAGCGCTATATTCGGCTGTGCCGAATCTTATATACCCTTCACATTGCTCTTTAAATATACCCAGCCAAATTATTTTGTACTGCAAATAATATAATAGAAAACCTTGTGCGAGTTTTAAAGTCTATAGAAAACTATACAAAATTTTAACGTTCGTATGAATAATAGAAATAGATGAAGACGGTTTGTGGACGAGAGTTTAAAAGTTTTCGACATTATTCATATTTAAAGGTTAATAAAACTTTTTAAATTTTATGGGATGTTCTAGTCCTCCTGCTCCTCTCCAACTTTTTCTCCAAAATGTATGAATTATTTGATTATTACTTTTTGTAAAATGTTCGAAGTCGATAGCTGTAATAGTTTTCCAGAAGTAGCGTATCGAAAATTTTATAAAAATTGTTAATTTGTATGGGAGCTACCCCGTCTTCACCCCCCACCAAAATTTTTTTTCTTTTTATGGAGCATTTGATGTCGATAGCTGTTATAGTTTCCAAGATATAGCGTATCGAAAATTTCATAAAAATCGTTAATTTGTATGGGAGCTACCCCTTTTTTTGTTCCCACTCAAAAAAATTTTTCTTAAAAGCGTAGGCCTTGTTGTCCAATTACTTTTTGGGGAGCATTTGATGTCGATGTTATAGTTTTCGAGATAAAGCGTATCGAAAATTTCATAAAAATCGTTAATTTGTATGGGAGCTACCCCTTTTTTTGTCCCCACTCAAAAAATTTTTTCTTTAAAGCGTAGGACTGGTTGTCCAATTACTTTTTGTGGAGCATTTGATGTCGATAGCTGTTATAGTTTCCGAGATATAGCGTATCGAAAATTTCATAAAAATCGTTAATTTGTGTGGGAGCTACCCCTTGTTTTGCCCCAACTCCAAAAATTTTTTCTTGAAAACGTAGGCCTTGTTGTCCAATTACTTTTTGTGGAGCATTTGATGTCGATAACTGTTATAGTTTCCGAGATATAGCGTATCGAAAATTTCATAAAAATCGTTAATTTGCATGGGAGCTACTCCTTTTTTTGCCTTAACTCAAAAATTTTTTCTTTAAAGCGTAGGCCTTGTTGTCCAATTACTTTTTGTAGAACATTTAATTTCGATATCTGTTATAGTTTTCGAGATATAGCGTATCGAAAATTTCATACAAATCGTTAATTTGTATGGGAGCTACCCCTTTTTTTGCCCCCACTCAAAAAATTTTTTCTTTAGAGCGTAAGCCTTGATGTCCAATTGCTTTTTGTAGAACATGCGATTTCGATATCTGTTATAGTTTCCGAGATAAAGCGTATCGAAAATTTTATACAAATCGTTAATTTGTATGGGAGCTACCCCTTTTTTTGCCCCCACTCAAAAAATTTTTCTTTAAAGCGTAGGTTTTGTTGTCGAATTACTTTTTGTGGCGCATTTTATGTCGATAGCTGTTATAGTTTCCGGGATATAGGGTATCGAAAATTTCATAAAAATCGTTAATTTGCATGGGAGCTACTCCTTTTTTTGCCTCAACTCAAAAAATTTTTTCTTTAAAGCGTAGGCCTTGTTGTCCAATTACTTTTAATAGAACATTTGATTTCGATATCAGTTATAGTTTCCGAGATATAGCGTATCGAAAATTTCATACAAATCGTTAATTTGTATTGGAGCTACCCCTTTTTTTGCCCCCACTCAAAAAATTTTTTCTTTAGAGCGTAAGCCTTGATGTCCAATTTCTTTTTGTAGAACATGCGATTTCGATATCTGTTATAGTTTCCGAGATTAAGCGTATCGAAAATTTCATACAAATCGTTAATTTGTATGGGAGCTACCCCTTTTTTTGCCCCCACTCAAAAAATTTTTCTTTAAAGTGTAGGCCTTGTTGTCCAATTACTTTTTGTAGAACATTTGATTTTGATATCTGTTATAGTTTCCGAGATATAGCGTATCGAAAATTTCATACAAATCGTTAATTTGTATGGGAGCTACCCCTTTTTTGCCCCCACTCAAAAATGTTTTTCTTTAGAGCGTAGGTCTTGCTGTACAATTACTTTTTGTAGAACATTTGAAGTCGATAGCGGTTATAGCGCATAAAATATTTCATCAAATTTGTGCAATTGTAGGAAAAATACCACTTCCCCCGATCCTATCTGAAAAAAAACTAAGAGAGTCTGTGCCAAGTTTTGTGGCTAAAGTGACTATATTTACTGAGATATATAGGGATATATGGACGGATTTTGTCCTAAAAAAATAGGTTGTTTTGGGTTTTCGCTTATATCTCGGTCAATAGTAAACCGAATTTGGCGATTTGAAATAGCGATCGGCTGCGGGATATTTCTAACAATTTGACACCAATAACTGGTCTGTATCTCTTTATTTGCCTCCGGAAACATGATTTCAACAGACGGACAGACGGGCATGGCTATATCAACTTCCCTATCTATAAGGATTCAGAATATATGAACTTTATGGGGTCGCAAATGGATAATAAAGGAATTGCAAACGGATTGACAAACTGATATATACCCTTATCACTATGTGAAGGGTATAACTAGCTAAATTATACCAACCCAAGACAGAATTTGGAAATTTGGTAGTGAACAGAACAGACAAAGAGGAAACGGTAGGAAAGAGGATAGATTTTAAAAGCGCGTATAAACAAGTAAAACAAAGTTTGAAACGTCAACTACTGCAAAATATTGTCACTAAGGAAGAAAAGACTACGCCAGGTAACGAAGTTAAAATGATAGCTTTTACTCTAGAGTTAGCACAAAAGGCCATAACGATGTTTAATGGGCAACATAAAGAACTTAAGCTATTTGTGACGGTGCCATAGGGGTATTTTGCCATTCTAGTCGGACATTACTTTTTATTTTTTACAATAAAGCTTTTTAAAAATTATTGAGTGCTCCTAGATTGATGAAACTTGGCAGAAACATGTTTTGTAGTCATATGCATTTAAGGATTAAAAAAATGAAAATCGAAGCAATGGGGAAAAAGTTCCCCTTAGAAGAACTTATACCACCTCTGAAAAATTAAAATTTTTTTTAAGTTTTCAATACTATTGTTAGGCAAATGCAACTTTAAACGTAAGCGAAAGCTCAAAAAGTATACACTAGGACAGTGTCGTCCTCTCCCCTTTCGTGGCGGCGACATAAAGTAAAATTTGCAAAAATAATGTATATAATACAAATAATGGATAACTTACTCCCAAATACTATAACAGTAAAATTTTTAAGCTTTTATGGGAAGGGGCAGAAATGCTCCCAAACCCCGCCCCCCGAAACGGCTTATTTTTTACAAAAAAATTATTTTTAAGCTTGTTTGTCGGTGTTTTTTGTAATTTAATGTATTTAATTTATCTGAAAATAAGTAGTTTATATATAACAATAACTTATTTACAGAAGTAACAAGTAATTTAAAGTATGAAAACAGAAACTAATTTAATTGAAAAAATATCCTTTTGCACTAAGAACAGGAGTGCTACTGTTCTTCTTCGTCTGTTTCTTCAAAGACCTCTTCTAAATCTTAATCCCCTTGAAAATCAAGTACAGGGGGAAGCAGTAAAGAAACTGTATTTTTCGTAAAGGACAATGACTTCTTTTTTGGAGTTGGTCTTATGCTAGTCATCAGTGGGCCAGAATTGAGCAAAAGTATATTAATAGTATCTACTGAACTTTTAAGAACTTTCTTGCAAAATTCTGCCTGTAAATTCGAAAATGTTTTCTGATAATAGCCCAATAGGCAATTGATCCATGTATTGAAATCTTGTGCATTGCATATTAAAAAATTTTCTGAAACTGCATAAACACTGTTTCACCGCTGACATGTCGCCATCTCCTTGACATTTTGAAAGTTCACACAATTTTCTACCTAAATATCGCAATTTCTCTTTAACAAATTTATCTTTACATTCCCGTACAATTTGTAATAACTCTTATCCTGTATAAACTTTTTCCATTTTACTCTCGTAGTTTCAAAAGGGTTCTGAAAACAATTTCGCGCAATAACCACAACATAGATACATCAAAAAAATGAGTACTTGAAGTACAGATTTGTTTCTCTTTAAATAATAATTTTGTTTTAACAATTTTTAAAGGTTTTTTAGACAGGAACATTTATTTTGTTGCATAATAGCGCCATTATAAAAGCTGTCGCGCAGGTATACATTACCAGTTTAGGGGTGGATAAGAACTACTGCCTCGCACATTCCTTTTTATACATGCAATGTCAGTATAAGACCCAATTTAACCGATTAAAAATCAATGTCAATTGACCTGTAATAATTGAAATAAAAAACATTAAAAAACGTTTTTAAAATGAATTGCAAACAGATCGCATTTTTCTTTGACACGTTTTTTAAATGAATTGCAAAAAGATCGCATTTTTCTTTGTCATTTCTAGCCCAGGATCCTCTCAGATTACGCAGTGGTGGTTTTGCGATAATGGGTTTTTTAAGACACTTGGCTGATCGCCATAGGGAATAATTTGTCTGAGGAGTCGCGTCTAGACCTTTCAGATACTCTTTCAGTGATGACATTCTGTGAACCTCCAGCAAGCTTTTTAATTGGTTTGTACATTCTTTCAGCTAAGTTTTAAGTTAGGGCGATCCATATTTTTGCCATTCCCTGCGGGCTCTCCTTTTTTCAGATAAGTTTTCCCCCATCGTTAGAAAAAATTTTGTTGTACCTAGCCTGACGATAGGTAGAAGACGCATGTTTAACGGCTTTTTGAATGGTTTCATTTAAGACGCTCAGACAATCATCGATGTCTCCGGGAGTTTTTAGCGGTTGGTGCTCCAAGCAGTGGGCGCTAATGTATTTTTTATATTTCAACCAATTTATTCTTTTAGATAAGCAAAAATCACTAGCTGCTATTTGGTGAAGACTGCAAATAGTGATTATTGAGGGTGAGATGTCAGAAGTTAAATCCAAGGAGGCTTTAGCCTCAATAAGCTCCGAGGAAATACTCTTTGCTACGCCAAAGTCGATTACGTCTGCAATTTTATTGTGATCCGTTGGCCAGTAGGTTGGTTGCTCAGTTGAAATAGCATAAAGTCCCATTTCAGATACGGCATAATACAACACACGACTTATGGGACTGATTAGGCGGGTGCCCCAGTACGTGTGCTTGACGTTTTAGTCTCCAGCAGCTATGGAGCGGGGACCTAGAGATTTGTAAAAACCGTTGTACTGATCCTTTGTTATGAAAAATCTCGGTGGACAATAAACTGACGAAATAACGAGATTATAGAAAAACTCTTCAATGCAGACGTTTGTTGCTTGCATATAACATTCGGATAGGCAACCAGTCCATTGTTGTTTTATTCTCGATTTGATAATTATAGCCAAACCACAAGATCTATCTCTGAGATCCTTCGAATCGTATAAACAATAGCCACTTTTTTGAAAGTGCTTCTAGATGTCATACAAGTTTCAGAAATCAACATTACATCAATGTTTTGGTATGTTAAAAAATATTCGAGTTCGTTTTTGTGTTGGCGGATGCCGTTTACGTTCCAGAAACAAACCCTGAGGTAGTTCATGGCCTTTTAAGCATGGCCTGCAGAAGAGCAGACTGCATTTTTTGAATTTCTTGCATAATGCCAGCCATTTGTGCCATGATTTGCGTAAAGTGGTTGACCGGTTGGTCCATTTGCTGGCAATTCTTGTGGAGCTGTTGGCTGATTAGGCTTACTTGTGTTGGGCTGATTAGACTTTAATGCATTAGCATAAGAAATATGACTTGTTGTTGGCTGTGCTAAAGGGGGCATAGTAAAACTTGGTACATTTGACTGCTGGGTAGGGGCAGAAATTATTTTAGGCTTAGATGAGCGCCTAACTAGATCAAAAACCGGGAAACCTCTATAGTTGGCAGTGTGGTTTCCACCGCAGCTGCTGCACTTTTTCACCCAAGGATAATCTTTTGTTTTGTCGCATTTAGTCGTAGCATGCAGGTCTTCACACACAACGCAAACAGAAGGCAACTTACAATAAGTTTTGGTGTAGCCATATTCTTGGCAGTTCAAACACTGTACGGGTCCAGATCTCTTATGTTGCGCTTCAACAATAATTCTACGATGCAAAATATATTTTAAATCATAAACAGGGTGGGTTTCGTTTTTCTTCAGTTTAAAATCTCCAGGCTCAAGCTCCACTCGGAATAATAGTTGGAGATGCCTTTCTCTGTTTCTCATGTTCGATACGGATTCCACTTTGAAGCCTTTGCTGCACAAATTAGCCTTAATCTCTTCCGGGTCAACGTTAGTGTCAATACCTTTTATAACTACCTGAAGGCCTTTTGCGTTTTTAAGTTGGTAAGCATAGAAGTTTTTCTTAATTTATTCGAATTCCGAAACCGTGGTGCGGTAAGCGTTTTCGTGATTTACCTCAATTTTTGTTTCATAAATGCTACCACGTTTTATGCTAGACACTTAAAAGCTATTTTTACATATTAATCCAACTAAAATCCCAATAAGATCGTTGGAGTTTCTTTCTCTCAAATATATTGGAGGAGGCTTAGATGTATTCTTCTTAATAACAGAAGTATCGTTCTCCCCTTGCAATATGGCGAAACGATTCTGCGATGAGGTAGGTTTTTCTTCATCTTTTAAAATTTTTGCTGGTTTTGTAACCTTTGCAGATTTCGGGCTTCTACCCATTTTGAGAACTGTAATATAGCGGTCTATGACTACCTGAACCTTTGGAGCTTCTAAAGAAAGTGGGCTAGGACCGCCTTTAGCAAATGATAAGTATGGTATCTCGGTATTTTTTTATAACTTTTGAAAGGGATTGGGCTAAAATTGTCCCTTGTTCAGTACATTTATTTAAATTAGGCACACTTGCACTTAAATTGTCTTTAATTATTTTCGGTTTTGCGTTTAAATTCAGGGTCTCTGATGTTTTCATTGCTAACGCTTGAGCTTAGCACAATGTAAGCATTTCGGCTTTCAGGCCCACTGTCACTGCAATTACTGTTACTCATTAATAAATTCGTTTGCCACTTATTACCAATATCACCTATTACCCATTTTACACTCGCTTAGACACGTCCGTACACTACGAGATTAAGAATGCAACTGAATGAATTTCACAATATAAATTAGTGATTGGTGAGCCAAGTACAGTAATATTCATTTGTGCAAACCAACTGACATAGTACACCGAAGGGGAAAAGTAACAAAGCAGAATAAAGAAGTGACCTGATTGGCTATCAATCAGTACAACAGTTGCAAATAGAATTTATAACACATTGTAAAATTAGTATTTAAGAAGAGGAAAAATGTTAAATATTAGAGATTAAATTAGAATTTTAAACGGTTTAATAGCAGTGTTTTATTTTACCCTCTAGAAAACATTGGCTCTTTAGCCATCAGCTTTTTAGCGTTGCTCGCCTTGAGAATAAGCAAAGTTTTCTGGTTGAGTTAGGACTCTTTATATTGCACTTTACATGGCAGGATAGCCAAGCCAGGAAGACAAAAATGTAATTTTTGAAAAGTAGGGAGTGACTAGCAACAGAGATTAGGACGCTGCAGGAGTACCAACCCGAACCACCTCAGACGGAAGTCCCAACATACATCCCAACACCAAAGACTGCGGGACCAGAAAGAAGAATTGGAATAATACAGAAGGCGGCAGGCATGCAAAGTGACTACGCAACCCTCACCAAGCAAAAAGATTCGAAGACCAAAAGCTGCGAGGAGAGTGAAAATAAAGAAGAAGATAGCAGAATTTCACTGCATTATCCCCAAAACGAGACAACTGAATCGGCGCTAATAGGTCAGTTGGCCGAATTAAAGGGCAACCTAAGCAAATAGGAGTTATGTTTTACAGTATACAAGAGCCAATGTTTAAAATTTTTTTTCTCGTATATGAATAAGTAAGGAAAAGGGAAAAAGAACAAATATTGTAAATAAATAAATTAAACAAGATTTCAAGAAACATTTTGATATAATTTGGTTATGACTATTTGCTGACGTAGATGGAAACAATACATGAAGAACTAACGAAAATACTAAGAAATTTAAAGAAAACAACAGACAAACCCTACACACACAAACCAGTTGAAGAAAAACAAGTAAGAGCGCTATATTCGGCTGTGCCGAATCTTATATACCCTTCACATTGCTCTTTAAATATACCCAGCCAAATTATTTTGTACTGCAAATAATATAATAGAAAACCTTGTGCGAGTTTTAAAGTCTATAGAAAACTATACAAAATTTTAACGTTCGTATGAATAATAGAAATAGATGAAGACGGTTTGTGGACGAGAGTTTAAAAGTTTTCGACATTATTCATATTTAAAGGTTAATAAAACTTTTTAAATTTTATGGGATGTTCTAGTCCTCCTGCTCCTCTCCAACTTTTTCTCCAAAATGTATGAATTATTTGATTATTACTTTTTGTAAAATGTTCGAAGTCGATAGCTGTAATAGTTTTCCAGAAGTAGCGTATCGAAAATTTTATAAAAATTGTTAATTTGTATGGGAGCTACCCCGTCTTCACCCCCCACCAAAATTTTTTTTCTTTTTATGGAGCATTTGATGTCGATAGCTGTTATAGTTTCCAAGATATAGCGTATCGAAAATTTCATAAAAATCGTTAATTTGTATGGGAGCTACCCCTTTTTTTGTTCCCACTCAAAAAAATTTTTCTTAAAAGCGTAGGCCTTGTTGTCCAATTACTTTTTGGGGAGCATTTGATGTCGATGTTATATGTAGTTTTCGAGATAAAGCGTATCGAAAATTTCATAAAAATCGTTAATTTGTATGGGAGCTACCCCTTTTTTTGTCCCCACTCAAAAAATTTTTTCTTTAAAGCGTAGGACTGGTTGTCCAATTACTTTTTGTGGAGCATTTGATGTCGATAGCTGTTATAGTTTCCGAGATATAGCGTATCGAAAATTTCATAAAAATCGTTAATTTGTGTGGGAGCTACCCCTTGTTTTGCCCCAACTCCAAAAATTTTTTCTTGAAAACGTAGGCCTTGTTGTCCAATTACTTTTTGTGGAGCATTTGATGTCGATAACTGTTATAGTTTCCGAGATATAGCGTATCGAAAATTTCATAAAAATCGTTAATTTGCATGGGAGCTACTCCTTTTTTTGCCTTAACTCAAAAATTTTTTCTTTAAAGCGTAGGCCTTGTTGTCCAATTACTTTTTGTAGAACATTTAATTTCGATATCTGTTATAGTTTCCGAGATATAGCGTATCGAAAATTTCATACAAATCGTTAATTTGTATGGGAGCTACCCCTTTTTTTGCCCCCACTCAAAAATTTTTTTCTTTAGAGCGTAAGCCTTGATGTCCAATTGCTTTTTGTAGAACATGCGATTTCGATATCTGTTATAGTTTCCGAGATAAAGCGTATCGAAAATTTTATACAAATCGTTAATTTGTATGGGAGCTACCCCTTTTTTTGCCCCCACTCAAAAAATTTTTCTTTAAAGCGTAGGTTTTGTTGTCGAATTACTTTTTGTGGCGCATTTTATGTCGATAGCTGTTATAGTTTCCGGGATATAGCGTATCGAAAATTTCATAAAAATCGTTAATTTGCATGGGAGCTACTCCTTTTTTTGCCTCAACTCAAAAAATTTTTTCTTTAAAGCGTAGGCCTTGTTGTCCAATTACTTTTAATAGAACATTTGATTTCGATATCAGTTATAGTTTCCGAGATATAGCGTATCGAAAATTTCATACAAATCGTTAATTTGTATTGGAGCTACCCCTTTTTTTGCCCCCACTCAAAAAATTTTTTCTTTAGAGCGTAAGCCTTGATGTCCAATTGCTTCTTGTAGAACATGCGATTTCGATATCTGTTATAGTTTCCGAGATAAAGCGTATCGAAAATTTTATACAAATCGTTAATTTGTATGGGAGCTACCCCTTTTTTTGCCCCCACTCAAAAAATTTTTCTTTAAAGTGTAGGCCTTGTTGTCCAATTACTTTTTGTAGAACATTTGATTTCGATATCTGTTATAGTTTCCGAGATATAGCGTATCGAACATTTCATACAAATCGTTAATTTGTATGGGAGCTACCCCTTTTTTTGCCCCCACTCAAAAAATTTTTTCTTTAGAGCGTAAGCCTTGATGTCCAATTTCTTTTTGTAGAACATGCGATTTCGATATCTGTTATAGTTTCCGAGATTAAGCGTATCGAAAATTTCATACAAATCGTTAATTTGTATGGGAGCTACCCCTTTTTTTGCCCCCACTCAAAAAATTTTTCTTTAAAGTGTAGGCCTTGTTGTCCAATTACTTTTTGTAGAACATTTGATTTTGATATCTGTTATAGTTTCCGAGATATAGCGTATCGAAAATTTCATACAAATCGTTAATTTGTATGGGAGCTACCCCTTTTTTGCCCCCACTCAAAAATTTTTTTCTTTAGAGCGTAGGTCTTGCTGTACAATTACTTTTTGTAGAACATTTGAAGTCGATAGCGGTTATAGCGCATAAAATATTTCATCAAATTTGTGCAATTGTAGGAAAAATACCACTTCCCCCGATCCTATCTGAAAAAAAACTAAGAGAGTCTGTGCCAAGTTTTGTGGCTAAAGTGACTATATTTACTGAGATATATAGGGATATATGGACGGATTTTGTCCTAAAAAAATAGGTTGTTTTGGGTTTTCGCTTATATCTCGGTCAATAGTAAACCGAATTTGGCGATTTGAAATAGCGATCGGCTGCGGGATATTTCTAACAATTTGACACCAATAACTGGTCTGTATCTCTTTATTTGCCTCCGGAAACATGATTTCAACAGACGGACAGACGGGCATGGCTATATCAACTTCCCTATCTATAAGGATTCAGAATATATGAACTTTATGGGGTCGCAAATGGATAATAAAGGAATTGAAAACGGATTGACAAACTGATATATACCCTTATCACTATGTGAAGGGTATAACTAGCTAAATTATACCAACCCAAGACAGAATTTGGAAATTTGGTAGTGAACAGAACAGACAAAGAGGAAACGGTAGGAAAGAGGATAGATTTTAAAAGCGCGTATAAACAAGTAAAACAAAGTTTGAAACGTCAACTACTGCAAAATATTGTCACTAAGGAAGAAAAGACTACGCCAGGTAACGAAGTTAAAATGATAGCTTTTACTCTAGAGTTAGCACAAAAGGCCATAACGATGTTTAATGGGCAACATAAAGAACTTAAGCTATTTGTGACGGTGCCATAGGGGTATTTTGCCATTCTAGTCGGACATTACTTTTTATTTTTTACAATAAAGCTTTTTAAAAATTATTGAGTGCTCCTAGATTGATGAAACTTGGCAGAAACATGTTTTGTAGTCATATGCATTTAAGGATTAAAAAAATGAAAATCGAAGCAATGGGGAAAAAGTTCCCCTTAGAAGAACTTATACCACCTCTGAAAAATTAAAATTTTTTTTAAGTTTTCAATACTATTGTTAGGCAAATGCAACTTTAAACGTAAGCGAAAGCTCAAAAAGTATACACTAGGACAGTGTCGTCCTCTCCCCTTTCGTGGCGGCGACATAAAGTAAAATTTGCAAAAATAATGTATATAATACAAATAATGGATAACTTACTCCCAAATACTATAACAGTAAAATTTTTAAGCTTTTATGGGAAGGGGCAGAAATGCTCCCAAACCCCGCCCCCCGAAACGGCTTATTTTTTACAAAAAAATTATTTTTAAGCTTGTTTGTCGCTGTTTTTTGTAATTTAATGTATTTAATTTATCTGAAAATAAGTAGTTTATATATAACAATAACTTATTTACAGAAGTAACAAGTAATTTAAAGTATGAAAACAGAAACTAATTTAATTGAAAAAATATCCTTTTGCACTAAGAACAGGAGTGCTACTGTTCTTCTTCGTCTGTTTCTTCAAAGACCTCTTCTAAATCTTAATCCCCTTGAAAATCAAGTACAGGGGGAAGCAGTAAAGAAACTGTATTTTTCGTAAAGGACAATGACTTCTTTTTTGGAGTTGGTCTTATGCTAGTCATCAGTGGGCCAGAATTGAGCAAAAGTATATTAATAGTATCTACTGAACTTTTAAGAACTTTCTTGCAAAATTCTGCCTGTAAATTCGAAAATGTTTTCTGATAATAGCCCAATAGGCAATTGATCCATGTATTAAAATCTTGTGCATTGCATATTAAAAAATTTTCTGAAACTGCATAAACACTGTTTCACCGCTGACATGTCGCCATCTCCTTGACATTTTTAAAGTTCACACAATTTTCTACCTAAATATCGCAATTTCTCTTTAACAAATTTATCTTTACATTCCCGTACAATTTGTAATAACTCTTATCCTGTATAAACTTTTTCCATTTTACTCTCGTAGTTTCAAAAGGGTTCTGAAAACAATTTCGCGCAATAACCACAACATAGATACATCAAAAAAATGAGTACTTGAAGTACAGATTTGTTTCTCTTTAAATAATAATTTTGTTTTAACAATTTTTAAAGGTTTTTTAGACAGGAACATTTATTTTGTTGCATAATAGCGCCATTATAAAAGCTGTCGCGCAGGTATACATTACCAGTTTAGGGGTGGATAAAAACTACTGCCTCGCACATTCCTTTTTATACATGCAATGTCAGTATAAGACCCAATTTAACCGATTAAAAATCAATGTCAATTGACCTGTAATAATTGAAATAAAAAACATTAAAAAACGTTTTTAAAATGAATTGCAAACAGATCGCATTTTTCTTTGACACGTTTTTTAAATGAATTGCAAACAGATCGCATTTTTCTTTGTCATTTCTAGCCCAGGATCCTCTCAGATTACGCAGTGGTGGTTTTGCGATAATGGGTTTTTTAAGACACTTGGCTGATCGCCATAGGGAATAATTTGTCTGAGGAGTCGCGTCTAGACCTTTCAGATACTCTTTCAGTGATGACATTCTGTGAACCTCCAGCAAGCTTTTTAATTGGTTTGTACATTCTTTCAGCTAAGTTTTAAGTTAGGGCGATCCATATTTTTGCCATTCCCTGCGGGCTCTCCTTTTTTCAGATAAGTTTTCCCACATCGTTAGAAAAAATTTTGTTGTACCTAGCCTGACGATAGGTAGAAGACGCATGTTTAACGGCTTTTTGAATGGTTTCATTTAAGACGCTCAGACAATCATCGATGTCTCCGGGAGTTTTTAGCGGTTGGTGCTCCAAGCAGTGGGCGCTAATGTATTTTTTATATTTCAACCAATTTATTCTTTTAGATAAGCAAAAATCACTAGCTGCTATTTGGTGAAGACTGCAAATAGTGATTATTGAGGGTGAGTGGTCAGAAGTTAAATCCAAGGAGGCTTTAGCCTCAATAAGCTCCGAGGAAATACTCTTTGCTACGCCAAAGTCGATTACGTCTGCAATTTTATTGTGATCCGTTGGCCAGTAGGTTGGTTGCTCAGTTGAAATAGCATAAAGTCCCATTTCAGATACGGCATAATACAACACACGACTTATGGGACTGATTAGGCGGGAGCCCCAGTACGTGTGCTTGACGTTTTAGTCTCCAGCAGCTATGGAGCGGGGACCTAGAGATTTGTAAAAACCGTTGTACTGATCCTTTGTTATGAAAAATCTCGGTGGACAATAAACTGACGAAATAACGAGATTATAGAAAAACTCTTCAATGCAGACGTTTGTTGCTTGTATATAACATTCGGATAGGCAACCAGTCCATTGTTGTTTTATTCTCGATTTGATAATTATAGCCAAACCACAAGATCTATCTCTGAGATCCTTCGAATCGTATAAACAATAGCCACTTTTTTGAAAGTGCTTCTAGATGTCATACAAGTTTCAGAAATCAACATTACATCAATGTTTTGGTATGTTAAAAAATATTCGAGTTCGTTTTTGTGTTGGCGGATGCCGTTTACGTTCCAGAAACAAACCCTGAGGTAGTTCATGGCCTTTTAAGCATGGCCTGCAGAAGAGCAGACTGCATTTTTTGAATTTCTTGCATAATGCCAGCCATTTGTGCCATGATTTGCGTAAAGTGGTTGACCGGTTGGTCCATTTGCTGGCAATTCTTGTGGAGCTGTTGGCTGATTAGGCTTACTTGTGTTGGGCTGATTAGACTTTAATGCATTAGCATAAGAAATATGACTTGTTGTTGGCTGTGCTAAAGGGGGCATAGTAAAACTTGGTACATTTGACTGCTGGGTAGGGGCAGAAATTATTTTAGGCTTAGATGAGCGCCTTACTAGATCAAAAACCGGGAAACCTCTATAGTTGGCAGTGTGGTTTCCACCGCAGCTGCTGCACTTTTTCACCCAAGGATAACCTTTTGTTTTGTCGCATTTAGTCGTATCATGCAGGTCTCCACACACAACGCAAACAGAAGGCAACTTACAATAACACTGTGTGTAATTTTTTAAGTCATGGATAAATAACCATATACGGACATCACTACGTGAAAAAAGACCAAAAAAAGAAAAGACCCGTGTCTCCCAGTTTTGCCCAAAGTCATGCACTTTTTTTGTTATGGGCCCCCAAAAATTTGGGGCCTTGGTGCCATTTTTGCAAAAAGTGATAATATTCTCAGGCTCATATCTTGCAAACCGTTCGGAATTTTAATTTACTCTTTAAGCAAAGTTGTAGCCCTTTTTATAAAGACCAAAAATTATGAATATAAAAAATTGAAAAAACAATAATTTTAAATCAAAATCGCAAAAAACTTTAAACAATTCAATTTTTTTTTACCTTTTTCACCCTGTTCAGGTCCATAGGTAGCAAACCGTTCAAAATTCAAGGAAACAGTCAACTACAAAAATTTACCTTACATCCCAATAAACATTTTTTTAGAACATATAAACTTCCTAGGAATAATTCTTAACACCGTTTAGGTAGCGCTTAGGTAGCCGCAAAAGTTAAAAATTTCCCCAAAATGTATGTATGTACATACATGTAGTTAGTTCCTTACGTTTAATCAAATTGCCTTAATTACATATATTGTATCTGTCTTTTGTGTAATAGAGAACTCTAGTGCATATAAATATGTGTATATGCATGTGAGATAGCAGCGAAAAGTCTTGCAACCTAAACAGGTAGGCAAACATTAAAATTGCTGGAAACCCTAAACAATAAAATACATCATACACAAATCGCAATAATGATCGTTAGCTGCCTTTAATTAAATTATTTACATACTTTTTTATTGCTTTGTTATTACTTTTTAATAATTATTGTTTATACCAACAATAAATTACCTACATATGTACCTACTACCAATTTTTTTAATAAGTGAGGACAATCCAAAATAAAATAGCAATTGGATAAATTTAAAAAGAAGAAATTACTGCACCCAAAACTTATCAAGAAATCAACTACAAAAATTTACCAAAGATTTCAGTAAACAGTTCACGCGATCACGCACCGATCGCACTGGCATCAAGGAACGCAGATCACAATATAAAAGCGACTCGACTCTCACATCGAGGCATTACACAGCGCGACGTCAACGAGATCTCAGCTGTGAAAATTATAGAGAAAGTTCTACAGCACAATTCGCACACACCATTGGCAACTGACAATTTCAATATGCAGTGTAAAAAGATTCATTTCTTTTGCTACATTTGCGGTCATCAAATCAGAAAAAATAATTCTACAAGATTTCAAAAGGAAAATAATCTTTTAACTAGTGAATTTAAAAGAGCATATAAGTTATTTTTCGACGAAATAGATTTGATCAATAAAAATTACACACCTAACGCAGTGTGTCGCCAATGTTATAATAATCTCATAGCATGTTTGAATGGAGGCAAACATAGTATGAAATATTGTAAGCTGGTAAACTGGATTAATCGCCCAGGTGATCATGATGCAACCAGTTCTTATGCATGCGTTAATTACACATCTTGCCTTAATAGACATGATAAGAACAAAATTTATAAAGCAACTGTAACAGCCACACTACCAGTGCTTGCACCTGAAAATTTTGTATTCCCAAGGCCGCAAACTCCAGATCGTAGGACAGAATTTACAGAAATGACTACAGCAAGTAGTGTTACTAATCGAGATCGATTTGATACCGACTATGAGCCCCAACAGGGAAGAGATGGACCAAAACTAATAACTAATAAAAAGTCAAATGCTACGAAAATAAATGGAAGATTTGCTGTGATTTGAAGGTCATCAATATTTTGCATGGAATCATCGTTAAGGGCGGCTTTCCAAAATTCTTTTGTTTTCTTTGTAATTGGGATTTGCGCTCACCTGTAAATCAATTCCAATGTAATTCATGGAGCCAAAGAGGAAGTGTGCAGGAACAAATGAAACAACATAGACTTAAGAATGCACCTCTAATTGACAATACTCAAGACATCTTGCTGCCACCGCTCCATATAAAATTAGGAATTGTTAAAAAATTCACTGAAGTGGATGTTGTTAATTTTTCAAGCGCATTCGACTATTTGAAAAGCGTTTTCTCAAAGCGTAGCGATGACAAAATCAAAAAAGCTATTGCAGTAAATTTAGAACGATTTTTTGTTCAATTCGTTGTACTATAGCTATTTACACTATGCTAATGTTTTCTTTTCTGCTCTTATATTTGTCTTCATTTAATAGGCGTACTTAATGGCCCTGATATTAGAAAGCTATTCAAGAGCAAATTTGATTCATCGCTTGATGAAAATCATTCAATGGCACGGATTAACCTTCAGCGTGTATGCACCAGAGTCTTGGGAGGGGATCGAGACGCGGCACCGCAAGCAAGAGAATGGGTGAAAGAAATGCTGTATTATTTTGAGAAAATCGGCATATTGATAACATTAAAGCTGCATTTTCTTCATTTTCATTCTGACGACTTTATTAAAAAACTCCCTACCGAATCCGGTGAGCAAGGAGAACGGTTTCACCAAACCACAACACCCATGGAAAAACGGTAAAAAAGCAACGTGCCTGTGGACACCGTAAGTTCTGAATCAAAGTCAGATTCGGACGACTATTTGGATTCTCAACTTAAGAGAGCGCGATTTGCAAGTCCAGGGCCATCAACTTTATAAAAATAATACGAATATTTTTTTTATAATTTTTTTTGTAATAGACAGCACAGTATCTCAATGTTGAAGAAAAAAAAAACAAATGAAATTCAAAAATTTTCGTAAAATTTTTAACTTTTGCGGCTACCTATGCGCTACCTAAACGGTGTTAAGAATCATTCCTAGGAAGTTTATATGTTCTAAAAAGTTGTTAATTGGGATGTTAGGTAAATTTTCGTAGTTGACTGTTTCCTTGAATTTTGAACGGTTTGCTACCTATGGACCTGAACAGGGGAAAAAAAGGTAAAAAAAATTTGAATTTTTTAAAGTTTTTTGCGATTTTGATTTAAAATTATTATTTTTTTTTAATTTTTTATGTTCATTATTTTTGTTCTTTTTAAAAAGGGCTACAACTTTGCCTCAAAGAGTAAATTAAAATTCCGAACGGTTTGCAAGATATGAGCCAGAGAATATTATCACTTTTTGCAAAAATGGCACCAAGGCGCCAAATCTTTGGGGGCCCATAACAAAAAAAGTGCATGACTTTGGGCAAAACTGGGAGACACGGGTCTTTTCTTTTTTGGTCTTCTTTCACGTAGTGATGTCCGAATATGGTTATTTTTTTTTCGTGTTGCACTGTGTAATTGGCGTTTGTATTATCTTTGTCTTCTTTTGTATTTATTGCACTCTTTGAATTTTGTTGTATTCGTAAACTTTCCAGCGTATATCTCTTATTTTCCCTTTTCTCTTTGTCTAGAATTTTTACTTTACTGAACTTAGGTTTGTGTCCCTTGCCAATACAGTGTTGTGCCAGTGCAGTTGATTGTTTCCCTCTTCGTATGTCTGCTTTATGTTCGTCTATTCCGGTGCCAAGGTTTCTTTTTGTTGTACCAATGTAAACTTTTCCACATTGTTCGTTGTTGTTGCCTTAACACTTAAAGACCTTGAAAGCCTGTTGTAAAGAACATACATACCTGCGAACTTACTGGCATAACTAATGAAGTCATTCACTCAATAGGCACCACACAACTTAAATCAGATTTTTCTGGGAACACGGTTAAGCGTCCATTTCAATTGGTAGACTTAAATTTTTCAATAAGTTACGATGGAATACTAGGTAGGGATTTTCTAACAAAAATAGTCCACTAAAATATATTATGAAACTTACACTATGAGAATATTGATCAATGAAGACGAGTTCTTTGTCCTCATTGAAACAAAGCCTTTGGATATATTAGAGATTAGGGTGCCTCCAAGAAGGGAAGCAATTTTACCAGTAAATTTAGAATAAGAGGAAGAAAGCGTTATTTTAAACCAACAACCACATAAAGAACTTTTTATAAGCAACTCCATTGCACCACGGAAAGGTGTCACACACGTTAAAATACTAAATACAAACAGTCATGAGGTAAAATTGGGAAACATTAATCTAGAGTTCCAACCACTGAAGCACTATGACATTCTTAAGTTTAATAAGAGCGAACCAAACGAAGAGGACAGAGTTAACAGACTGATGGCATCTCCCAACATCAAGTGCACCGACAAGAAAGTATAGTAATCCCTCATAGAGATTTTTAAAACATTTCAAGACATTTTTCACTTGGAAGGCGAATTATCAAACAATTTTAACACTCAAAGGATTTAAACTACAGATAACACCCTGTGTACGTAAAAAACTATATATAACCACTCACACAAAGAGAAGAGATAGATGAACAGGTACTGTTAGCGGCACGCCAGCCGAGTGGACTTCTAGTGGGTTCAACGGGGATTTTGAAAAAAACCAAATACACAAGATTACAAATATTTCAATTTAATTTAATCCATTTAATTTAATCCGTATGCACAGTTGATTTAATTTAAATTCCTAGTTAAAAAAAGTTAATTTATTGTACAAAATTCATTTATAAAATAACTTACTTTTTGGTATTGAAACCACTAGGAAAATGTTTGTAACGTGGTTTTGTCGTCGGCTGAGGTAACTTAGTCGTGTCCAGGGTCTACTCACGGGCCCACAAACCTTAAGTAATAAGACGATTATTTACCCTTTTTCGGGGGTTACAATATTATTTTGCTTTATTGAAATTGCTTTTATCTTGAATACAACTTCGATATATTACGATACAAATAGCAATAAATCAACGATAACTTGGCCGGCTACCAACGATGCTTTACAAGTACTCGGATGGTGTTTTCGGCTTTACTCGTTCTGGTATGTCGGGGTATGCAGGATCGGTGATTTCGGTGTCGGTTGTTCAGGTTCGGCTTGAGGATCGGGAATTCTGGTGTGGTCGTTGGTAACTCGGGATCGTGTATCGATGCGTCGGTGGTGTTCGTACAATGGTGCTTAATGCTATGGGCTAAATACGAACAATGGTACTTAATGCTATCGGCTAAATACGTACAATGGTGCTTAATGCTATGGGCTAAATACGAACAATGGTACTTAATGCTATGGGCTAAATACGAACAATGGTGCTTAATGCTATCGGCTAAATACGTACAATGGTGCTTAATGCTATCGGCTAAATACGTACAATGGAACTTAATGCTATCGGTTAACTACGTACAATGTGAGAACAGTACGCCGAAGTCACTGTGAGAACAGTCAGTCGAAACCGCTGTGAGAGCAGTCAGCCAAAGCCGCTGTGAGAACAGTCAGCCGAAGCCGCTGTGAGAACAGTCAGCCGAAGCCGCTATGAGAACAGTCAGCCGAAGCCGCTGTGAGAACAGTCAGCCAAAACCGCTGTGAGAACAGTCAGCCGAAGCCGCTGTGAGAACAGTCAGCCGAAGCCGCTGTGAACGAACGGGCATGTATTAAGAAAAGTGTCCAATATCTATGCAGATATTGAATAAATTTAGTGTCATCCAATGGATGGCCAAAAGAAAAATGAAAATAAAAATAAATAATAGAAGTAACTAGCGATAAATACAAATAGAATGATAATAAGAAAACATAGGGTTGTATGTGGATTTAGTTCGGTCTAAACAATAAGAAATATGAATAGAATTCCAGTATTCAAATTCTAATTAAAGTTTGTTTAAATAGAACAAATCAACACTCAACTTACAGTAGTACCGATTAGAAAGAGTGCTGACGAGAAATCGTAGCTGATTTCGAAAATGCATTACACTCGGCTAATATCGGAATTACTTAATTTTTAAAAAAATTTCCATTCTTAGCTATCACATTTTTAATAATGAACTTAAGCCGAATAAATAGACATAATTATAAGATATATAGAAAAGTTCAAATAAATAACCATAAATGTATTACAAACACATGGCTCAATGTAAAAATTATGAATAGAAAAATTATCAAAAGCAATCGAACAACAGAATGATAAATAAAATATATAAAAATTAAATAAATTTAGTGTCATCCAATGGATGGCCAAGAGAAAAATGAAAATAAAAATAAATAATAGAAGTAACTAGCGATAAATGCAAATAGAATGAGAATAAGAGAACATAGGGTTGTATGTGGATTTAGTTCGGTCTAAACAATAAGAAATATGAATAGAATTCCAGTATTCAAATTCTAATTAAAGTTTGTTTAAATAGAACAAATCAACATTCAACTTACAGTAGTATCGAATAGAAAGAGTGCTGACGAGAAATCGTAGCTGATTTCGAAAATGCATTACACTCGGCTAATATCAGAATTACTTAATTTTTAATCAAAATTTCTATTCTTAGTTATCACATTTTGAATAATGAACTTAAGCCGAATAAATAGACATAATTATAAGATATATAGAAAAGTTCAAATAAATAACCATAAATGTATTACAAACACATGGCTCAATGTAAAAATTATGAATAGAAAAATTATCGAAAGCAATCGAATAACAGAATAATAAATAAAATATATAAAAATTAAATAAATTTAGTGTCATCCAATGGATGGCCAAAAGAAAAATGAAAATAAAAATAAATAATAGAAGTAACTAACGATAAATGCAAATAGAATGATAATAAGAGAACATAGGGTTGTATGTGGATTTAGTTCGGTCTAAACAATAAGAAATATGAATAGAATTCCAGTATTCAAATTCTAATTAAAGTTCGTTTAAATAGAACAAATCAACATTTAACTTACAGTAGTACCGAATAGAAAGAGTGCTGACGAGAAATCGTAGCTGATTTCGAAAATGCATTACACTCGGCTAATATCGGAATTACTTAATTTTTAATCAAAATTTCTATTCTTAGTTATCACATTTTGAATAATGAACTTAAGCCGGTTAACTACGTACAATGTGAGAACAGTACGCCGAAGTCACTGTGAGAACAGTCAGTCGAAACCGCTGTGAGAGCAGTCAGCCAAAGCCGCTGTGAGAACAGTCAGCCGAAGCCGCTGTGAGAACAGTCAGCCGAAGCCGCTATGAGAACAGTCAGCCGAAGCCGCTGTGAGAACAGTCAGCCAAAACCGCTGTGAGAACAGTCAGCCGAAGCCGCTGTGAACGAACGGGCATGTATTAAGAAAAGTGTCCAATATCTATGCAGATATTGAATAAATTTAGTGTCATCCAATGGATGGCCAAAAGAAAAATGAAAATAAAAATAAATAATAGAAGTAACTAGCGATAAATACAAATAGAATGATAATAAGAAAACATAGGGTTGTATGTGGATTTAGTTCGGTCTAAACAATAAGAAATATGAATAGAATTCCAGTATTCAAATTCTAATTAAAGTTTGTTTAAATAGAACAAATCAACACTCAACTTACAGTAGTACCGATTAGAAAGAGTGCTGACGAGAAATCGTAGCTGATTTCGAAAATGCATTACACTCGGCTAATATCGGAATTACTTAATTTTTAAAAAAATTTCCATTATTAGCTATCACATTTTTAATAATGAACTTAGGCCGAATAAATAGACATAATTATAAGATATATAGAAAAGTTCAAATAAATAACCATAAATGTATTACAAACACATGGCTCAATGTAAAAATTATGAATAGAAAAATTATCAAAAGCAATCGAACAACAGAATGATAAATAAAATATATAAAAATTAAATAAATTTAGTGTCATCCAATGGATGGCCAAGAAAAAATGAAAATAAAAATAAATAATAGAAGTAACTAGCGATAAATGCAAATATAATGAGAATAAGAGAACATAGGGTTGTATGTGGATTTAGTTCGGTCTAAACAATAAGAAATATGAATAGAATTCCAGTATTCAAATTCTAATTAAAGTTTGTTTAAATAGAACAAATCAACATTCAACTTACAGTAGTATCGAATAGAAAGAGTGCTGACGAGAAATCGTAGCTGATTTCGAAAATGCATTACACTCGGCTAATATCAGAATTACTTAATTTTTAATCAAAACTTCTATTCTTAGTTATCACATTTTGAATAATGAACTTAAGCCGAATAAATAGACATAATTATGAGATATATAGAAAAGTTCAAATAAATAACCATAAATGTATTACAAACACATGGCTCAATGTAAAAATTATGAATAGAAAAATTATCGAAAGCAATCGAATAACAGAATAATAAATAAAATATATAAAAATTAAATAAATTTAGTGTCATCCAATGGATGGCCAAAAGAAAAATGAAAATAAAAATAAATAATAGAAGTAACTAGCGATAAATGCAAATAGAATGATAATAAGAGAACATAGGGTTGTATGTGGATTTAGTTCGGTCTAAACAATAAGAAATATGAATAGAATTCCAGTATTCAAATTCTAATTAAAGTTCGTTTAAATAGAACAAATCAACATTTAACTTACAGTAGTACCGAATAGAAAGAGTGCTGACGAGAAATCGTAGCTGATTTCGAAAATGCATTACACTCGGCTAATATCGGAATTACTTAATTTTTAATCAAAATTTCTATTCTTAGTTATCACATTTTGAATAATGAACTTAAGCCGAATAAATAGACATAATTATAAGATATCCAATGGATGGCCAAAAGAAAAATGAAAATAAAAATAAACAAGTAAGAGCGCTATATTCGGCTGTGCCGAATCTTATATACCCTTCACATTACTCTTTCGCAATCCCAAACTTTTTTTATTTTTAACCATTTTTTTACTTATGAAACATTTCTAATTTTTAAATAGGGGTCGGTGTCATTTTTGAACGCTCCACGGGTGACGGGGAGATTGTAGGGGTTTTTATCCTAATTTTTACAAATTTTGTATGGCAACCCACTTAGAGGGTGGATATACGGGGTAAGTATATTCTAGGAATATGTTTTGGAGGACAAACTAATGGGGGTCGGTCGTACACTTTATTGCTCTAAGGCCAACTCTGAAGAAGTTGTGGGCATTTTCATATCATATTTGTAAATTTTGTATGGCAACCCCCTTAGGGCGCGAAGATAGGGGGTAAGTATGTTCTAGGAATATGTTTGGGAGAAGAAATTAATGGGGGTCGGTTGTACACTTTATTGCTCTAAGGCCAACTCTAAAGAAGTCGTGGGCATTTCCATATCATTTTTGTAAATTTTGTATGGCAACCCCCTCAGGGCGTGGAGATAGGGGGTAAGTATATTCTAGGAATATGTTTGGGAGAAGAAACTAATAGGGGTCGGTCGTACACTTTATTGCTCTAAGGCCAACTCTGAAGAAGTTGTAGTCATTTTCATATCATTTTTGTAAATTTTGTATGGCAACCCCCTCAGGGCGTGGAGATAGGGGGTAGGTATATTCTAAGAATATGTTTGGGAGAAGAAATTAATTGGGGTCGGTCGTACACTTTTTTGCTCTAAGGCCAACTCTGAAGAAGTTGTGGGCATTTTAATATAATTTTGGTAAATTTTGTATGGCAACCCCCTCAGGACGTGGAGATAGGTGGTAAGTATATTCTAGGAATATGTTTGGGAGAAGAAATTAATGGGGGTCGGTCGTGCACTTTATTGCTCTAAGGCCAACTCTAAAGAAGTTGAGGGCATTTTCATATCACTTTTGTAAATTTTGTATGGCAACCCCCTTAGGGCGCGGAGATAGGGGGTAAGTATGTTCTAGGAATATGTTTGGGAGAAGATATTATTGGGGGTCGGTCGTACATTTTATTGCTCTAAGGCCAACTCTAAAGAAGTTGTGGGCATTTTCATATCATTTTTGTAAATTTTGTATGGCAACCCCCTCAGGGCGTGGAGATAGGGGGTAAGTATATTCTAGGAATATGTTTGGGAGAAGAAATTAATGGGGGTCGGTCGTAAACTTTATTGCTCTAAGGCCAACTCTGAAGAAGTTGTGGGCATTTTCATATCATTTTTGTAAATTTTGTATGGCAACCCCCTTAGGGCGTGGAGATAGGGGGTAAGTACATTCAAGAAACATGTTTGGGAGGGCAAACTAATGGGGGTCGGTCGTACACTTTATTACTCTAAGGCGAATTCTGAAGAAGTTGTGGGCATTTTTACATCATTTTTGTAAATTTTGTATGGTAACCCCCTTAGGGCGTGGAGATAGGGGGTAAGTATATTCTAGGAATATGTTTGGGAGAAGAAATTAATGGGGGCCGGTCGTACACTTTTTTGCTCTAAGGCCCACTCTGAAGAAGTTGTAGCGGTTTTTACCTTATTTTTTAAAATTTTATATGGCAACCATGTCAGGGGCTGGAGATAGAGAGTGAGTATGTTCCACAAAAATGTTTGGATGGAAAAAATAATTTGGGTCGGTCTTACATTTTACCTTTGTAGGAGAATTCTGGAATCCGTAGGAGCGATTTTAAAAATGTTTAAATTAAGCTTTGTATGGCAACGCTGTTATATGTATGAATACTTATACTAATAAAATTTTTGGTTTGGGTGTGTTTCAATAACATAAACATGACTGATTCTGTTTTTTTCTTTTTTGTTGTTTTTTTATTATTAGATATAAAAGTATGTTCTTTGTTGTTGTTGTAGACTCAAAAAACCGAGGTAGTCGTGGTTTTTTGCTTATATCTCGGTCATTTATCGGGCGATTTTTCTGAATTTTACCGAATTTCTCGCGACTATCTGTGACAGTTTGATACCACATTCGGGTCTATGCGATATCGGGGGGCTTCAGAAAGTTGATTTCAACCATAACACGGACAGACGGTCAGACGGACAGACGGACATCGCTAAATCGGCTTCCCTATCTATAAGGATCCAGAATATATAGTATATAGAACAAATCAACATTCAACTTACAGTAGTACCGAATAGAAAGAGTGCTGACGAGAAATCGTAGCTGATTTCCAAAATGCATTACACTCGGCTAATATCGGTATTACTTAATTTTTAATAAAAATTTCCATTCTTAGCTATCACATTTTTAATAATGAACTTAAGCCGAAGAAATAGACATAATTATAAGATTAATGGAAAAATATTAATTTCTTCTAATAAAACGAAATTATATGAACTTAAGCCAAACTAAAAAGAAAAAATTGTATTAAAAACAATTAGTTCAACAATAAATTAAAATTATCTTAAAAAACAATGTTTATTTTTTTCTAGTTTTTTGACCTTTTTAATATCAATAAATAAGTTTATTTTTTGAGCTTTTAGTCTATTATGTTTTTATTTGTATAAATTTTTAATATTTCGCCACTCCGTTGTGTGGCTTCATCAGGAGGTTATGTTTCCATACCAACCTTTAAGAACCTGCAACCCAAAAATGTGGAATCCAACGATGATTGAATTTCTTAATTACCGTAAAGATTATTGTGGCTTTTGGGTTTCAAAACTGGCTTAGGTTTAAATAAAAACATTAATTTGAAGAAAAGTTTTTATAATTTTGCAGTAAAATTTTCTATGTATTAAGACAACGGGTACTGTTTGCATTAATTTACCGGCCAAACTAAAATTAACCTTAGAATTTGTTAAAAAAAAGAAACCTAAAAACTAAATAAACAAAGACTACTATATCAATGTGTATGGTAAAAAGCCATCCTGATATCGCGCTTTAAATCAAAAATAGCCTTAACTCAAAATCATCACTTCATAAGTGTTCTTTTAAAAACATGGTTATATAACAATAAAAAAGCGAATGAAAACAAAGTTTACTAGATGTAAACGGAGTTCTAGATTTAGTAAAGATTCCGAAAAATTAAATCATTGAAGAATTTTGAGTTGTCTGTTTTTGATTTAGAAACACTCTACAACAATTTACCAAAAGAGTTAGAAAATATGCCTGTTGGTGAATAATTTGTTTTGATTTATAACCTATTTTTTAACTAATACAAATTATTTAATTTTTTTTTTTATATTTTTATTATTGAATCTTCGCCTTTGGCGAACTAACAATAAGTATTCAAATTTTAAAACTATTTAATTTTTATTAGAGCAGCCAATGCCAGACTAAAATTCAAGTTCTCATAATAAAATTAATTAATTCAGTAGTTTCATCTAAGTGCAATAGTATCCCTTTTTTTATTTAATTTAAAAAAAAATTTGCTTAAGTCTTAATATTATATTGAATTTTCTTAATATTAAATTTTCCTATTTTCAATTTGTGTTTTCTTAAAATTAATTTAAATTTTCTTAATTTAAATTTTTTATTTCTCAATAAAAATTTGGTTTTCTCATTTTTAATTTTTTTGTAAATATTAATTTACATTTCTCATTTTCAATTTGTTTTTTCTCAATATTAATTTACATTTCTAATTTTCAATTTGTTTTTTCTCAATATTAATTTACATTTCTCATTTACAATTTGTTTTTTCTCAATATTAATTTACATTTCTCATTTTCAATTTGTTTTTTCTCAATATTAATTTACATTTCTCATTTTCAATTTGTATTTTCTCAGTATTAATTTACATTTCTCATTTTCAATTTGTTTTTTCTCAAAGTAAATTTGTATTTTCTCGATTTCAACTTAAAAAGGTGATGTTTTATTAAATAAAAATGTTTTATATTGTATTTTAAAAAATTATAAAAAGTTAATAGAAATATTAAAAAATCATTGCGTTTTTTAATCTGCACCTAATAAAAGTATTTAAATTAAAAATAAAAATTTCCCTAAAGAAGCTACCCATTGCGGTGGCGAAATATCGGAAAAAAGAATAACAAATAAAAAGATCTTGCGCTTAAAGTAAATAGGACAAAACAATTACAGTAGTCGCTTGGTTATATCAACTAATTCTAATTCAAACACAGCCTGTTCGTTAAATGGAGAAGTTCACATAATCGAGAGGATATAAAATAAGGAATTTAAATGGTTTTTATTACATTGAGTTTTAATTTTTAATAAGTTTTTTAATAATTAATGTACATGAAAGTATTTGGTTATATTTTTTTGTACTTTTTTTGCTTCAATAGATTTCTGTAGTGCCTTATCCCTGCATTTTCGCAATGCTAAAATATCATTATTATCAGATATATTATTTTCACTTCAAGCAATAACTTGGCCCCTTCATATATATGTGCAAGGGAAGTAACGCTTGCGCTTTTGTCCAAGCTTGCCAAAATGCCACTTTTTCAGATAGCGTTAACACCTTGAGCTTCATCTTCAAAGCACTATGTTACAAACACTAATGATCTCAAAAGACAATCAATCAAAACATTAAAAAACATCAACGGTTGCAGGCTTTTTACTTATTTTGGGGAAAAACACACTTCTAATAAGTCAAGATTTTACAGAAATAAACGGTCAAAAGCTGTTCACATAACAGAGATAGGCTGTGTTCACTCTTAAGAACCTCCTGTGTTTAAATTTTGATGTTCACTATTCTGGAAGTTCACATAACTGGATATTCACATAACCGAGCGACTACTGTAAATAAATACATACATATCGCACACTAAATTATAAACAGTTCCCAGCATACCATTATCGGAGCGCTCTTATATATGAGCTCATATATGAGCGATTTTTTGAGCTTCTGTGAGTGTTTCCTGCGTGCATATTTCTGAGCTCATAAATGATAAATTTTATGTGCTTTTTATGAGCAATTTCTGCACGCTGACAGATAACGGTAAATTCCAGCTAAGCAGAAGAAAGAAGTTACACAAATTGATTCATTAGTGAATATTTTTGGAAGCGTAAAGACAAAATTGTGAGTTGTTACGGGGGTGGTCAGCGATGATTTGTTTTGTTTCTGTATTTACAATTTTTTTTATGATTTTTAAAAAGGAAATTGTAGTCTGATAGTCATCGTATACGGTTGCGTAGTTTATGTAAATAATGTGATTATTTGAAAATTGGCTTTGGATTTCGTATTTGGGGATCTTGCAAAAAAAAAAAAATGGTTGATGGGTAGCACGTACAAGAATGTTGATGCAGTTTTTATATTTTGTTTTTGATTTATTTTCTGCTGCTTCAATAATTTTAAGTAATCCTTGGCTTCCAATTAAGCGTTTGTGTTGCTAGAGTGATAGGGGCTCGGAATGATAAATTTTTGGTTGATTTTATGTAGTTTTAGTTGGTTAAAATGTATGTGCAAATTGGAAGTCCATTCTGGAAAAAACAAGAAAAAAGCTTTTAGTTTAATGGTTGTAAAAATTGTGTAACAGGAGTTTTGCCATTCACGGATACTATGATATGGTAATAGGTAAAAGTAGTAGTAATGGCAAACAAGTAAAGAGAAAATTTTAGTTTTTGTCCGTATAGTTGTGTAGGTTTTTATATAGATATGTTGGGCTTAGTTTTTTTGTTTTCTGTTGGTAGGTTTTAAAAAAAACGGTGCTACAGAACAATGGTATTTCGGTACATGGTTTTTATGTTTGAATTTTGTTGGTAGGTTTTAAAATTGCGGATTTTAGTTAAGTCTTAAAAATGACAAAAGATTTTTTCTAGAATATTATTTAAGCGTCAGCCATCGTAAACGGTTTAAATATTTTAAAATTGGTGACTGGTGCGAACTTAGTTTTATTTTGGTACAGTTTCTTCTATAAAAAGTTGTATAAAAAGTTTTTTTTTGAAACAAAGTTTCATTCAAAAAAAGGTTTTGTTGAAAAATTTGTATTTTGTTTGAAGGTGTTTGAAGAAGGTAAGTGTGAAAATATTTAGAGTTTTCTTGTGTTAGGGGTGTTTTATTTTATTTATTTATTTTTGCTTGAAAAAACGATAGAGGCCAAAAATATTGGATTTTGTTAGACGAATCCGTAAGTCCGGAAGCCTATAGTGTGGAATTTACCCAGAATATACGCCGCCGGAAGTACACTAAAGGTATGGAAGGAACAGGAAATTTTGAAACAAGATCAAGGTAACGATTTTTTTTTGTGTTGTTTATATTGGCAGTTCCGGCATAAGGTGCCAGCCTTGGAAAAAAGTTGCAGAACAAAATCCAGGCTGGTAACAGTTCCATGAAAAAAGGGCTTTGGTATTCAGAAAAAGCTGTATCCAATATCCAATGTGGGAACCGCGATGGTCTGAAGCTTAATTTTCAAAGATAAAAATAAAACACCCAGTGGGAAATTTGGAAAGAAAACCAGTATTAGTTTTAAGAAAAGTTTTGTCTAAAGTTTATGTGTTGTTAGATTTAGATGTGTTTTAAATAGGTGTTGTGTTGTGTTATACTCACTGTGTTTTATGTATTTTATATTTATTTTGTGTTTCATTAATTTCTTGTACGATTGTAAGAGTTTTTACTAGTCGTGAGCAAAAATCATGGTTTTTTTATTCCCAATATAAAAATAGTGTGGCAGTTTCGGTCCCTCAGAGAGCTCTTTTAGGGAACAGAAGTCAGCGGGTAAGAGCGGCTTGAAAGTGGGAAAAGCCCAAAGTAACTACCAGTGGATTCTTTTTTTTTATGGTAATTGTATTTTTTTATTTTTTTTATTAAATAATTGTTAAAGACAAGTTTGTTTTAATATCAAGTAAAATCGGTTTTTTTTATGTACATATGTATAAATTTTATTATTAAATGTAGTTTATTTATACCAATTCTAATGAATAATTTTAGTTATAAATATAATAAATTTTAAAAAATGTTTTGTAACGTAAACGAAATGTTGGAGTAGACGATTTATTAGGGGTTGGTGTATCGGAAGAGGCGGAAAAGGACGGCATAAGGGGTCCGTAAGTATAGGATGCGGATGCATTACGGCCAAGGCAGGGTTTACAGGGCGATTGGGGAATTACATCTGTCTCCCTATATTGAGTTGTTCCTGCGTGTTTGTTGTTAGTAGTGTTTTTGTGGTACTGTTCCTCCAAAATTTTATTAATCTGTGGCGAACCTCGGTCATGTAAGGGTTAAGAACTACGCCTGGAGAATAAGCCGCATGAGTTAGCTGAGGTGGAGGAACCTCCGGCCGACTAGCGAGTTCGAAACAGTAATTAATATGGCGCCCAATATGAAAGCACACGTTTTGTGAATCGTAAAATGTATATTTCAGTGTGTAGGGAATCTAAGCACACAAATCAATAGCCTACTAGAGAAAGCAAAATAGTCCAATACACAAGAAAAAATTTTATGAGTTGGTGAAGAAGGTAAAT
The DNA here is from genome assembly GCA_963583895.1 of Melanophora roralis. Lineage (NCBI taxonomy): Eukaryota > Metazoa > Arthropoda > Insecta > Diptera > Rhinophoridae > Melanophora > Melanophora roralis. Next base: position 37,964,226 of record OY757191.1, read on the forward strand.
GTTGTAACCGTTCTGGCAATCCGGAAGACAGATGTACTATCATTTATCCATTCAAAAATTTTTAATATTTTTTTAAGTGTACTAATGCAAATAAGGCGATCTTTAATCAATAGGAGATTTTACTGAAAACCCTATAAGCACTCGATCACTGGATTTTTTTTTTATAATGTAAAGTAAATATTGAAGCCTGATTAATACAGCAATTTGCTAAATAGCCGATATCCGCTCTAAACAGAGGCAAAGAATTAATCAGACGGTTTTAAACCCGTTTTTTTTTGTTTGTTTAAATTTTGATTTGGCACTTCTATGAGATGCTCTGTAAGAAGAGAGTCAATTATAAAAGATAGTTTAAAACCGACCACAGAACTACCACTTGTAATAATTCTATAATGAAGATAATTTAATTTTGTTAGTAATAAAAATTCAACTAGCTAATATTATAATTTTTTGTTGCATAGTGCGTAAAGTGTTAACGTATTAGACAGTCTTGATTTTTTTGTTTTGTATTATTTTTAAAATAGCATTAAGAAAAACGTTTTTTTTAGAGTAAATTGTGGTGTTCTAGCTTCTTGTGCGAAGAGGTATGAATAATATAGAAACAAGGTCTCAGAGTAGAAATAGAGAAAAATATCGTCAGAAACAGTTTGATCAGAATAGAAATTCTCCACAAGTAAATTATAGAAAAAGAGGTGGGCAATCAGATTTAAATAACCTACGATACCCAAACAGAGAAAAACTCATATAGGGTTCAGAAAAATGGCAGAAGAAACACGCAGTAACACTGGTCCCTTTATTGATTTATCACAGACAATAGTAACAAGACATCCTGGTCAGGCCAGAGAACAAATACACAGTGTCGATAGACTTAATGAACATCCAACAACTTCAAATGAAGGGGGTAATATTTCAGCTGAAGTAAGAGATTTAGTAGTTGATGAAGCGTTAGTAGTACAGAGAAGGTTAGGAGATAATGTCAGGCAAATGGTTCACGATGAAGTAGCTCAAGTCAGAAATAGTGTACAAGACCTAGTAAAAATAGTTGAAAATTTAACTAGAAGAGTTACAATTAATAATACAGTTACCAGAGAGCCAAGTTTAACTGGCAATATTGCAAATACCCACTTCACACCCTTTCGAATAGAAAACGCGGCATCTAACACAACTAGCGTATTGGGGCAAAACTTCTCTCTGACAAATGGAAACTCATGTCGTCATAATTTGCAGGAAGACATTAATGCAAACAGTAGATCATTTCTGCCTTGAACAATAACACCTAACATTGCTGGTGGAAATATCTTTGGTTAAAATTTTAATAATTTGAACGGAAATGCTATGAACACAAATCGGCCACAACAACAAAGCGACGGAAGTATGAATAATGGTCAAAATTTTGGAGAGAAAACTTGGATTAGAGTGGACAAATTTGGAATCATGTTTGATGGAAACACTAAGTCAATTACTATTGAAGACTTTATATTTAGGCTCGAACATTTACAAGCTCACTATAATATTCCATGGATGGAGGTGTTAAGAGATTTTCATCTCTTAGTTTCGGGCTCGGCTAGAGAATGGTATTGGTGGTTTCTCAAAAAACATTGTGTGTCAGATTGGCAAAGTTTACGTTCAGCCTTATTGAGTCGTTATCAAACTATCAGATCAAATTTCGAGATAATAAGAGATCTTGGCGAGAGAAAGCAAAATATAAATGAGTCAATAGATACATATTTTCAAGAAATGTGCCAACTGCGTTCAAGGCTAATTCAACAAATACCTGAGTACGATATTTTTTTTTTTTTTTTCATATATTTATTATTGAATCTTCGCCTGTGGCGAACTAACAATAAGTGTTCAAATCTTAAAACTAGGTAGTTAATATAAGTCCAGCCAGTGCCAGACTAAAATTTTAGTTCTCATATTAATTATCAAGCTTCATATAAGCGCAACAGTATCCCTCCTTTTTCCAGCTTTTTTAAATACTTGTCCACATAGTTCAGGATTTCGCATTTAACTAGTGGAACTTGTAGATCCTTGTGGATGTTGCTGTTTTAAACATACCAAGGAGCACCAGTTATCATTCTTAGGATTTTGTTTTGCCTGCGTTGAATTTTTTCTATGTTGGATGCGGAAGCAGTGCCCCATAATTGTATACCGTAGCACCAAATTGGTTTCAAAATCGATTTGTAGAGTAGAAGTTTACAATCAAGACGAAGCACAGAGTTTGTGCCGATTAACCAATGAATTTGTGTAGCTTTAAGTTTCATTTGCGTCAACTTCGCATCTATATGAGGCTTCCATGTGAGGCGGCGGTCTAGGTGAATACCAAGATATTTTGTCTCGGTTCGTTGAGGCACCATATGGTTGTTAATAAGAATTGGAGAGCACGTTTCTTTTCGTAAAGTAAAAGTTACGTGAGTACATTTTTGCTCATTAATTTTTATTCTCCATAATTTTGCCCACTTCTATACTTGGGTTACGTGTTGTTGCAATTGGCACGAAGCCTCTTTGGGATCTTTATGAAAACTGAGAAAAGCGGTATCATCAGCAATTGTAGACGTATGCGTAAAACAGTTGGTTGGCATAACTGCCGTGTAAAGCAAGTACAAAATTGGACCTAGTATACTCCCTTGAGGTACACCAGCCCCAATTGGTTGAGAAAAACTTATTTGATTTCCCTCTTTGATCATAAATTGTCGACCGGTTATGTACTTTTCTAAAAGGTTGAAAATATTAACTGGAAGGTTAAGCTTTAGTTTGTTTAACAGGCCTTCGTGCCATACTTTATCGAAAGCTTGAGAGACATCAATAAAAAGCGCGGAGCAGTACTTCTTTTCCTCAAATGTTTTTCTTATAACCTGTACCAGTCTGTGAGTTTGTTCGATTGTGCTATGTTGACTTCTAAAGCCAAATTGGTGATCTGGAATGCAATTGTTTCCATTCATGATCGGAGTCAGCTTGTTTTTAAAGAGCTTTTCGAACAATTTTGACAATGTTGGTAACAAACTTATAGGCCTATACGACTCCACCTTCGAAGGATCCTTACCAGGCTTAGGAATCATCTTAACTAAGGCAACTTTCCATATTGCAGGGAAATGTTCAAGCCGAACTATGGCATTAAAAATAAAAAGAATAATTCTTTTAGCGATAAACGGTAGCTCTAAAAGCATTTTGTTGCTTATTTTATCAACACCAGGAGCCTTTTTATCATTTGGGTTAACGATAGCCTTTACAACATCAGAAAATCTGAAACGTATTTCCATAGGGCGTCTAGCAACAACAGGCGGTAATTCCCTCACGTCAGTACACGTGTTGGGAGTGAACACGTTTCTTAAGTGACTTGCGAACAGATCGCATTTTTCTTTGTCATTTATAGCCCAGGATCCTCTCAGATTTCGCAGTGGAGGTTTTGCGATAACGGGTCTTTTTAGACGTCTGGCAACTCGCCATAGAGAATAATTTGTCTGGGAAGTCGCGTCTAGGTTTTCTAAATATGTATTCAGTGATGCCATTCTGTGCACCTCCAACAAGTTTTTTAATTGGTTTGTGCATTCTTTCAGTTTATTTTTAAGTTGAGGCTTTTGCTTTTCTCTTCGGGTTCTCCTTTTTTCAAATAAAAGCTTTTCAACATCTGCAGAAAAAATTTTGTTGTACTTGGCCTGACGATAAGTAGACGAAGCATGTTCAACGGCTTTTATAATGTTTTCATTAAGGCTGTTCAGACAATCTTCGATGTCTCCGGGTGTTTTTAGTGGTTGGCTTTCCGAGCAGTGGGTGCTGATATATTTTTTATATTTCAACCAATCTACTTTTTTAGTTAAGAATAAATCACTAGTTGCTATTTGATGAGGACTGCTAATAGTGATTATTGTTGGTGAGTGGTCAGAAGATAAATCCAAGGAGGCTTGGGCCTCAATAAGCTCCGGGAATATACCTTTTGCTACGCCAAAATCTATTACGTCTGGTATTTTATTACGGTCTGTTGGCCAATATGTTGGTTGTCCAGTTGAAATAACGGAAAGTCCCATTTCAGACACGGAATCATACAAGACACGACCTTTCGGACTAATTAGGCGGGAGCCCCAGTACGTGTGCTTAGCTGAGTACGATATGATTCGCATTTTAAAAAGAAACGTAAAAGAGAGTGTGGGGAAGATAGTATACCCAATGGCAATTTCTTCAGTAGAACAGCTTCGCGTGGAATGTAATGAAGCAGAAAAAACGTTCGTCAGAAAAGATCAAAGGTACACAACAAACATACAACAACAACAACCCCGAAATGTAAGACATGTAAATGAAGTTTACCTGGATGCCGAGGAAAAAGAGCAGTCCCAAGATTTTGAAGAAGTTGCAGCCGTCCGAATGGAACAACAGCAAAGGCCACCGATTATTTGCTGGAACTGTAAGGTCCCAGGACACGTATTTATGGAATGCCCATCATCTGAACGAGCTTTGTTTTGTTATCGCTGCGGAAACCCAAACGTTATTACGCCTAAATGTCCTGTATGCCAGCAGGGAAACCTGAAGAGGGGCGAGAAATTGGCAGGGGTCTCTCGTCTCGAAAACCCTGCCCACCAATAAATTATTTACACGAATGCATCCAAAATAAACCTGTTATACAAAAGAAAAATATTATAAATAAATTTATTTTAGCTAATAACGAAGTTTACTCACCGGAATTAAGGCACTATTTACCATTCGAAACCAGAAAAAAGAATTATGAGGAAGTAAGAGATTAACGCAGAAATCAATTTAAAACCTATATCGCAACGGATAATTAGACTTCGAGCAAGATTTACAAAACGCCGTAGATTGCGACGTCGTTTGTTAGAAGCCGTGAATTGGATAGATAGACATACAGATGATCCTTGTATTTTTATAGAAGTTACCGTGAAAGGTATGGCATTAAAGGGTTTGCTGGACACGGGAGCGTCTGTTAGTATACTAGGCAAAGGTTGCAGAGAACTTGTTGAAAATTTAGATCTTAACTTACTACCCATGTTGACTAGTGTGAGAACTGCCAGTGGTCAACATCATAGAGTTCTGGATAAGGTCTAAGTGTCCATAGAGTCTAAAGATCAGGAACACACCATGCTAGTATACCTCTGTCCTGACTTAGAACAATCCCTCTACTTAGGTATTGATTTTTGGAAAGAATTTGGTTTGATACCTGAAATTGTGAAAACAGATGAAATAAATATACAAAAGATAGAACAAGACATGGTAAATAGAGAAAATTAATACCGACTAAGACCTCATAACTTGACTGGCTCACAAAACGCGCAATTAGAAAACGTTATAAAAAAGTTTTTTACTTTCGAAGAAAACGGATTAGGTCATACTACTCTAGAAAAGCATTATATAAAATTAGTATATGATGCAGTCCCCTTTAAGGATAGACATTATCCCATTTCTCCTGCGGTCCAGGAAATAACGTATAAAGAAATAGATATGATGCTAGAACTGAAAGTAATAGAAGAAAGTAACAGCCCATGAAATAATCGTGTGACAATAGTTCGAAAGCCTGGAAAAAACCGTTTCTGTCTGGACGCCAGGAAAATAAATAAGTTAACGATAAAGGACGCCTACCCACTACAAAACATAGAAGGAATTTTAAGTAGAATTGATGAAACTTACTACATAAGCAGTGTGGACTTAAAATACGCCTTTTGGCAAATAGAACTAAAAGAAGAAAGTAAGCAGTACACAGCCTTTACAGTGGCAGGGGGACCCCTTTATCAATTTAGAGTTATGTCCTTCGGACTTTGTAACGCGGCACAGCGACTTTGTAGATTAATGGACAAAGTCATTCCGCAAAACCTAAAGGAAAACGTTTTTGTATATATAGATGACCTCTTGGTTATCTCCAGCACGTTTGAGGAGCATTTAAAGTTACTCGAAGAAGTTGCAATATGTCTCAGAAAAGCAAATTTAACGATAGGTATTAAGAAATCTAAATTTTGTTTTCAAGAAATTAAATACGTGGGATATATCATTGGTGGAGGTACTTTAAAAACAGATCCTGAAAAGATTGAAGCCATCCGAAAGATAAGATAGCCTAAAACTACAAGAGAAGTAAGAAGTTTCTTGGGAACCGCTGGGTGGTATAGGCGGTTTATCAAAAATTTTGCTACAATTTCTGCTCCTTTAACAGATACATTGAAAAAGTCCCAAAAGTTAACAATGACGCCAGAGGCAGCCCAAGCTTTCGAAGTACTGAAAAAGGCTCTTACCACAGCACCTGTATTAAAACACGCGGATTTCCGAAAAAGGTTTTATATACAGTGTGATGCTTCTGAATACGGAATAGGCGCAGTACTGTATCAATTAAATGACCTCAAAGAAGAACACCCGATAGCCTTCTATTCTCAGAAGTTAAACTCATGCCAGAAAAATTATAGCGTAACAGAGAAGGAGTGTCTAGCCGCCGTAATGGCCATTAAGAAATTTAGACCTTACGTGGAAATGATGCCTTTCACAGTCGTAACGGACCATGCAAGTTTAAAGTGGCTTATGTCCTTAAAACCCCTGAGCGGACGATTGGCAAGGTGGTCTCTGCAGCTCCAGGCCTATGACTTCGAAATAGTCCATCGGAAAGGATCACAGAATGTAGTGGCAGACATGCTATCAAGAACTCAACCGGATATAGATATTAATGAGCTCACTAAGGATGAAATGTTTGATTTTGATACGGCAGACTTTGAAAGCGATGAATATCTTCAACTAATAAAGCACGTAAAAGAAAATGCGGAGAAACTACCAGATTTGAGGATAGAAGATAGTTTGGTATTTAAAAGGACCTCATTCGATCAGCAATTGGGAGATGAATACAGGTAGAAGCTTTGGATACCAACAAGTATGACTTTGAATACTATAGAGAGAGCACACTCACCTAGTATCGCAGCACATGGAAGCATGACCAAGACCTTAGATAGAATTAAGCGTTTCTTCTACTGGCCCAGAATGACTTGGCAGGTTAGAGAATATGTTAACAAGTGTCAAATATGTAAAGAGACAAAACCGTCAAATCAAAAATTAATGCCTGAAATAGGAAAAGAGGTAGTAACAGACAGACCGTTTCAAAAACTATACATTGATTTCCTAGGAAAATATCCGAGGTCCAAAAACGAAAATTGCTATGTTTTTATAGTGGTGGACCACTTTACCAAATTTACATTTTTGAAAGCCATGAAAGAGGCTACTACAAGCAACGTAGTACAATTTTTGGTACACGAAATTTTTCATAAATTTGGTGTCCCAGAAATAATTCATAGCGATAATGGTGCTCAATTTACAGCAAAAGGTTTTCAAAACATGATAGACGCATATAAGATTACGCATTTAAAAACGGCTGTATATTCTCCGCAGTCAAATGCTTCGGAGCGTGTAAACCAATCTGTCCTAGCAGCAATAAGAGCCTATCTCGAACAAGACCATCGAGATTGGGACTTATACCTGACTGAAATCGAATGTGCATTGAGAACTTCCATACATTCAACGACGGGAGTTACTCCGTTTTTCGCCCTTTTTGGATTCCATATGTTCTCAAGTGGCTCAGATTATAAATTAGCCAGAAAATTACTATCCTTAGCTGATCACGAGATAATTACTTTGTGTAAGAATGAAAAGTTGGAACTTATACGCGAAAAAATTAAAAACAACATGCATGCGGCTTATGAAAAAAGTGCTGAAAAATATAACAAAAGATCTAGGATAGTTAAGTTTATCTCTGGTCAGGAAGTCTACAGGAGAAACACCGTATTGAGTGACTTTGGAAAGAATCTAAATGCAAAGTTTTGTAAAAAATTCCTAAAATGCAGAATTCTTAAGCCAGTAGGGAATAATATGTATGAGCTGGAGTCGTTAGACGGAAAGCCCATAGGCATATATCATGTTAAAGATATAAGGGTTTAAAGTGCAATAAACAAGTCTAAAATCTGTGATATATTTTCTTCAATGTGCAATATTAGGATTAAGAAACTTATATACTTGACAATTTTCAGGTATATAAATTCTGTTTTATACCTAGTACCTTGAAATTCATATGTACCTCATTTTAGATGTAAGTGTGTTAGTCTTTTTAACTTTTATATTTTTGTTTTCGTGGTATATTATATTTTTTTTGTAAAGGTAAATTTTTATCAAACAAACCTTAGGCTAAAGAACTTCGCGCAATATATGTGGATGTAAAATGTTCAAGTCCTGATGTAATACCCAAATACATACACAATTATGGCTCTAGTACCCGTAGATTTCTGAAAATAAGAATAAAAGCAATCACAAAGTAACTCCTTACAATTGAACAATCTTATAAATATTACTTCCCTAAAATCATAACGAATTTGTACCGCGACACACACGAATCTGTTTAGTTAAACAAATACACGCCCAAAGTAAATGCATATTGTGCTTGATGCCCGGCTATGACGTACTCAGGGTGTGCGAGTTCCCCACGTATATGAAACCATCGCATACCGTCCTTTAACAGCGGATGCCTTTTAAACCACGAAGTTTTGTTGCGGGGTCCTAAATAGAAGAGTTTGGCCATCGAAAAAAATTTTGCCGTGACCCCTAGACGAAAAGCTGGGTGTGAAATTAGTCGGCGGGCACATTAGCGTTAAGAACTGTCCGGCCGACGGAAATATGAACATCCAAGTGCAGCGGGAGCATAGGCGAGAAGAACTGTCCGGCCGCACTTGAAATGTATACTACATATAATATGTATGTAAATGTGGCTCAAGTTAACAGCGGGCACATAACCAAATAAGAACTGGCCGGCTGTTAACAAACCACGTCAAAATCAACTGGATCTGGAGCTAGCCGAAACAATGGAATGGCTACAGGCATTCAGCACAGTCCTTGTGCTCTCCAGACCCAGAAGCCACAAACGTGCACATGGCTCCAAGATGAAGTTCTACCCACAATCCTGAACAGAAAATAAAAATTTAATATATTCAATCTAAATTACCAAAAAGGAACAATACTTTTACCAAATTGTCTAAAATATACCTGAAAAGAGAAAAAATATGCAAAATTATTAATAAAAATAAAATATACTTACCATTATGTCTGCAGCTGTCAAAAAAATTTTACGAGATAAAAATAAATGTTCACGTTGCCATCTTTGTGTGTAAGACAAAAAAATTTGTGCTGCCAGATTTGAAGTAGGGAAGTGAAGGTGGGTATGGTAAAGCGGGCAATGAAATTGTTGGTCGTTTTTTCTTGTTTTAACTTGTTGGTTTTTTAAATAAGTTATAATTAGAAAGAGACCCTATAGAATGTTTGGGACAAATAAGTAAATAAGGGGCATGCGTAAGTTGCTTTTGTACATCCATCTTTTTATATCAAGAAATTTCTAGAAATAATGTAGGTACATACGAATAGAGTTCTGGCGGGAGTAAGAAACTGTCTAGACGACATTTACAATTTGAAAGTCAGTAGTGTTCCCTGGGCGATAATAAAAGAAAATTTTAAAAATTCTAATGTGTGTAAAAATATAAAAGAAAACTGAAAAATTAAGATAATAAAAAAAGAAGTCAAACATCTCGTAACAGATTGCTTCTAAATTTAAATTATAAAATAAAGAAAATTAATCTAGTTCAATCTGGAAGGAAGAGCGAAGTTATATTGACTAAATTTTTATTAAACCTGTTACTGGTAGGTGTTTAATGGCCTGAAATATGTATATGTCAAGTAAAAGTTTTTGTGTAATAAATTGTTTTTTTTGATCAAATAAAAATCATCTAGTGGCCTTCGTGCGTTGAAGAATAAACATCCTGAAAGTGAGACGAAAGCGTTAAGGGTTGAATTATCCGGAAACCTACCGCGGGAATTCATACAAGAAAAGTTCACACAGGGAATAGTAAAAAGTGTCCACAGGAACAGGTAACCAGTTTTGTTAAAATTATAATTGTTGCCCAGTGGTAAAACAAGTGGTACCGCCATTATAAGACGGGCTGGAAACTTTTAGGACACCAACAGATCATAATAATCAGTCCTTAAAAATAATTTTTTTTTGATACCATTTACTTGTTTTTTTTTTTGCTAAAAATTAAATATTTTCTAGAATAATAGTAATTATCGTAATTAAGGTGTTAAGTTTTATTGCGTATTGTTTTGTGTAAAGAAAAGGTGGAAAAAGTTTGGTCATAATATCATTAGTAAATAACAAGGTAGTCATTGTCAAGCTCAGTACCGCGAAAAGTTAAGCTTACTTCTCTTAGGTTTAAGGGAGCTCCTTCAGGCCAGAAAAGGGAAACAGTGTAAAAAGTGAATTTTGGAATTTGAAAAAAGTGGGGATTTTGAGCCTACATCCGGTAAAGAAATTTGAGGGTGACTTACCAACCTGGGTGCGTATTAGTAAAATAGAATATTTTGAGTACGTACGATAAAAAAGAGAAAAAGATAAATGAGCAAAAGTGTTTTCCATTTTGTTCAGTTTCAGTGCTTTTGATTATTTGTTTTTCCGGTTTTTATGTATGTTAGTTTCCTTTTTTTGATGTTATATAATTTTTAATTAAAAATAGAAAATTCATTAATTTTGATATATTTTAAGTGAGATTTTATATTGTATTAAGGTGTTGAGTGTAAATTATTTGTATGAAGGATATCTGAAAGAAAAGAAAAATTTCATTGTACTTAAAATTTTTAATATAAATGTATTAGTCTAGGTACTTAAGTTTAAATAAATAAAATAATGTCTTGAAATTGTATAGGATTTAAACATGGCTTGCTAAATAAGTTTATTAGAATTATTAAAATGTGGTGAGTGCGTTGGAGGTTTTTTTTTTATATGGGGTCACAAAATATGTGATTTGGATTGGAGTGACTGGAGGTCAACATCTACCTCCCGCTCAAAAGAAGTGCTGGTAAGGTAAAGTACAGTTCAAGTTTTAGTTTAGTTTATATAATTGGTACGTCCTTTGAGGCTAGAGGTGAGGGATGAAACCCCCCCTAACGAGAGCTTAAGAGTCAACCGGACGTTCCCTCTAGTGCCTGATGAGGTCACGTAACAGAGTTATTTTATAATAAATAAAAAAATAATACATAATTAAAATAATAAAAAGAGCAAGCTTAAAAGAAATAGTGACAGTGCACTGGAATAAGAGCTCAAAATGCGTTTTAAAAAAAGAGTCATAAAATACTCTTTTATGTATTAAATTTAGAGCACTTTCATGAGTGACCAGTTTAGTGGAAAAGGCTACTCAAATATGAGCGTTTCATGACTGTTTATGATTATTTATGAACTCTTTATGAGCGTCAGCGTTCCGACAAAAGAGTCTTTATGAGCTCATTTAGAGCGCATATGGTATGCTGGGTTACAATTTAAAATTTTTAATTTGAAAAAACCTAAAAATTTTTTTTCTTTTTGAACAATTTGACATTTTTACGTTATAAAGAAAAGGAAATGCAGAGGGCGAATTTTTTGAATTCGCCTTGGGTTTCCCTTATTGAATGTGCCTTAACCTATAGGTTGAAAAAATAGACTTATTTATTAAATCACAATATTTAAAATGTTATAGGAATATAAATTTTTATAACTTCAGTATTACTATCAGACAGCAGTTGATCATTTTGCGAAATAAATTAAGTTTGATATTAATATGCTTCTAAAAAACTAATTTGTACGTAAAAATGTACATTAATTGATAAATATTTGTTTATTTCTTTATTAGTTGGTCACTTGCTAAAGAAATTAAGTTTGATATTCATATTTTTCCAAAAAAATTAACTTGTACGTAAAAATTTATATTCATTGATAAATATTTGTTCGTTTCTTTATTATAAAAATTATCTTAAAAAGATATTAATTTAATTTTGCCAATTACTTTAATGTTGTTTTTGTAAAATGTTATGAGTTTTAAGCTTGTAAAATCACCAAACTAGACTTTATTTTAAAAGCAGGGTGCACTTATACATGTAGTGTTAAGAACCCAGCTGTAGAGCTGTGTAGCTCACGAACGAACGGGTCAAAATGAACGGATCACTGAATTGAACGAAGTGATCCGGTTATTTTACTGAGCGCTTTTCGTTCAATTGTGTTCCGTTCAATGTTTGTTTCTTCAGGTCTTTTTTATGTCACAATTTCGTTCGTTCAGATGTGTTTTTTATGTTATGTTCTTTTGTTTCAGTTGATTGTTTGTGTATTGATAAGAGTTGCTTTAAGTTTGCGAATGTGCGTACATATTTCTTTTGAGCATCGCTGTGGTACTGCCATAATTATTTTAAATTTGGTTCAACAGTCTTTTTCTAAAAAGTTTGATTTATTATAGTGTTTGTGTTTTTATAATTAAAAAGTGTAAAAAAATTAAAAAAAAATTAAAACCGAATTTTACAGAAATCGGCCCAGCAGTTCTCATTTTATGGATTACTATACACTTTTTACACAATTTTTATATATGAATTATTTAAATTTTATTTTACAAAAAGTTTTTCCTATTTTGAATGTCAAAACCACAAGCTGTCAAAACAAATCTTTAAAAAAACATGTTGCCGTACTGTCGTTCAGAAGTGAACGATTGAACGAACGGGTTAATTTTTGAAAATTGAACGAAACTGAGCGATCACTGAAATGAACGATTTGGCACAGCTCTACCCAGCTGACTATGAATTCATCTTGAAATTTTGTGAAAGTGATTGCCAGATTTATTAATTTTGTTTAAAATTGAAAAAGTGGGATCTAGAAAATATTTTGTTTAGATGTGAAAGAAAAACAAATTATTTTTAAAAATGTGAACATAGTCAAAAAAGGATATATTTTTAGGACTTTGAATAGCAAATAAGCGTTCTTCATAACAAGAAAAATTACCATAAACAAAGGCGTAGCAAGTCTACCATAAATAAAGGAGTAATCCGTGAGTGCACCATTCATTTGGCCAAGCGCGTCCACAACATTGGCTTAAAAAACGTGCTCACCGTGCTATTAAGGAAATTCGCAAGTTTGCTGAAAAGGAAATGGGTACAAATGGTGTCAGAATCGATACCCGATTAAGTAAGCACATATGGTACAAGGGTGCTGCCAAGCTTATTGACACAATTTTCCCATACAAAATGTGTATTTGTATTTTTTGCCAGCATCAAAAATTTTCATGGGACAGGATTTTTGCTTTTAACAAACTTTTTTAGATCTTTTACAAACTTTTTGACACATATGTACATATATAGATTTTATAGAAGTACCTGAATTTTACTTAAGAAACGAAAAATAATTTTCTCAGGCTCATATCTTGCAAACCGTTCGGAATCTTAATTTAGTCTTTGAGGCAAAGTTGTAGCCCTTTTTATAAAGAACAAAAACTGTGAACATAAAAAATTGAAAAAGGAATCATTTTAGATCAAATTCGTAAAAAACTTTAAAAAGTTCGAATTTTTTTACCCTTTTCCTCCTGTTCAGGTCCATAGGTAGCAAACCTAATATCCCAATAAACAACTTTTTAGAACATATAAAACTTCCTAGGAATGATTCTTAACAACGTTTAGGTGGCGCTTAGGTAGCCGAAAAAGTTAAAAATTCCCCGTAAATGTATGTATGTATGTACACATGTACATGTAGTTATGAAGCTACATATCTCTTCCTTACCCTAGTGCATATAAATACATACATACGTGTGTATGCATGTGTGATAGCCACGAAAAGTCTTGCAACCGCAACAGGTAGGCAAACATTAAAATTGCTCTAAACCCCAAACAACAAAATACATCATACACAATTCGCAATAATAATCGTTAACGGCCTTTAATAAAATTATGTACATTCTTTTTTTATTGCTTTGAAACAAGCAGAGAAACAAGCCGATCGGCTCAGAGCCGGCTGCTAGCCGCCGCCGGTATATTTTCGATAGCCGCGCCGCCTCTGATTTATATTGGCTCAAAAGCTGAATCGGCACAAGCACAGCCGCCGTAAATCAGCTCCGCTGCTACATTGTATGTAAGGTTGCAATGCTTTTTTCTGACAGATATGCATTAAATAGGTACAGAATGTAAAAATAATACAAATTTTTCAACTTATGTAAATTTTTTGATAAAAATGCCGTTAGTTTTTATTATTAAAAGTGAAGCGTGTAGTTTGTGTTATAATAAAAAATTAATATTACGATTTTGCGATTCAGTTAAGTTTTCTAACGATATTCGCTATTGTTAAAGAAAGCTGTTATTGTTAGGTAAACCGCAAAATGTTTTAACGATTTTCACAATCACTTGTTAATTTAACGACAATAATTTTTGTGTTGTTAATTTTATCGACAAAAGTTATTTATGCGTTTTGTAACGGCGTTTAATTATTAAGTAGTTTTTTATTATTATTTTGCTATTGGTTTTTTTGAAATTTATTTAATAGCCACTTAATTGAAATTAAAACATATACAAAAGTCAAGTTGTTCACTATCGTTAAACATTTCTTAGTAAATCACTAAACCGTAGCTGCAACCGACAATTTCTATCGATAAATTTAACGATCGTTAAAAGTTACTTAATCGCACTACAGGTTGCTGACAACTCTCAATATTATTGAATGAAACAATACACTTGAGCCGACATTTAAGCCGCCGCCGTCAATATTGTCTAAGCCCCGCCGCCACCGACTGATTTAGCTCGCGCCGCCGCCGCCGATCATTTGACATCGGCTTGTTTCTCTGCCATGTACCTACTACCTATTTTTTTAATAAGTCAGGACAGTCCCAAATAAAATAATAATTGGATAAATTTAAAAAGAAGAAATTATTGCACCCAAACTTATCAAGAAATCAACTACAAAAATTTACCTAAGATCTCAGTAAGCAACTCACGCGATCACGCACCGACCGCACATGCATCAAGAGACGCAGCTCATAATATAAAAGCGACGCGACGCTCACATAAAGGTATTACACAGCGCGACGTAAATGAGATTTTAGCTGTGAAAGTTATAGAGAAAGTTCAGCATAATTCGCACACAACATTGGTAACTGACAATTTCAATATGCAGTGTAAAAAAAATTTATTTATTTTACTACGTTTGCGGTCATCAAATCAGAAAATAATTCTACAAGATTTCAAAAGGAAAATATCTTTTAAATAGTGAATTTAAAAGAGTATATACGTTGTTTTTCGGCGAACTAGGTGTGACCCGTGAAAATTACACAACTATCGCAGTGTATCGCCAATGTTGTAACTATCTAATAGCATGGTTGAGTGGAGACAAACATAGTATAAAATATTGTGTATAAAATATTGTAAGCCGGTAAACTGGATTAATCGCCCAGGTGATCATGATGCAACCAGCTGCTATGCACCTCGTTGTACTATAGCTATTTACACTATGTTAATGTTTTCTTTTCTGCCTTTATTTTTTGTCTTCATAAAATAGGCGTACTTAATGGCCCTGACCTTAGAAGGCTTTTCAAGAGAAAATTTGATTCATCGCTTGATGAAAATCATTCAGTGGCATGGATTAACCTTCAGCGTGTATGCACCAGAGACTTGGGAGGGGATTGAGACGCGGAACCGCAAGCAAGAGAATTGGTGAAAGAACTGCTGTATTATTTTGAGGAAATAGGCATATCGATGACATTAAAGCTGCATTTTCTTCATTTTTATTTTTACGACTTTATTAAACAACTCCCTACCGAATTCGAAGAGCAAGGAGAACGGTTTCAGCAAACCACAATGCCCATGGAAAAGCGGTACAAAGGCAAAAAAACTCGACGCATTGCTTGCAGAGGTAATATCAATTATATTGATGCATGGTTTTGCATTCTTTTTGATTTATTTTCTAATTCATTTCAGGTATGTTGGTGGAGTCACAAGATAACCCTATATGATGTTAATAAGGTATGTGAAGAAGAAAAAGCTAATGATGGAGGGCAGTCTGGAAGCAACGTGTCAGTGGACACTATAAGTTCGGACGATGATTTGGATCCTCAACTTAAGAGAGTGCGATTTGCAAGTCCAGGGCCATTAACTTTATAAACATAATTTGAATATTTTTTTTATTATTTTTTTGTAATAGACAGCACAGTACCTCAATGTTGAAGAAAATAAAAAACATATGAAATTCAAAAATTTTCAGGAAATTTTTAACTTTTGCGGCTACCTAAGCGCTACCTTGACGATGTTAAGAATAATTCTTAGGAAGTTTATATGTTCTAAAAAGTTATTTATTGGGATACTAGGTACATTTTTTAAGTTAATTGTTTTCTTGAATTTTGAACGGACCCGAACAGGGGAAAAAAGGTAAAAAAAATTCAAACTTTTTAAAGTTTTTTGCGATTTTGATTTAAAATGATTCTTTTTTTCAATTTTTTATGTTCACAATTTTTGTTCTTTATAAAAAGAGCTACAACTTTGCGTCAAAGAGTAAATTAAAATTCCTAACTGTTTGCAAGAGCCTAAGAAAATTATCAGTTTTTGCAGAAATGACACCAAGAGTTATTTTTTTAAAACAGTGCAAAGTTTATTTAGTCAAATAGTTCATTGGAATATATTTATAAAGAAAACATAAATTCAAAAAGATTTCAAAAATATGGCGTTTCAGGTAAAAGCTGTTAAGGAAGCTATGTATTTTCGTGCATGGGTTATGTTTAGGTTAATTTCCTTCAGTGCAGTACATTGTGATATACGACATTTTTTGTTTTGTTATCAGGTGCAAGTACGATTAAAGCAGATGGTTTGCCCACATGTGAACATGCAACGTATATTTGGCTATGAGAAAAACATGTATTTTCTTAATTAAGACCACAAATACTCAAGGATTGTCCTTGTGATTTGTTAATAGTCATTGAGAATGCAAGACGAATAGGAAATTGAATTAGCTTAAACTCAAAAGACATATCGGTTGGTATAATCGGAATTCTCGGTATGAGAACTTCTTCACCTTTGAATTTTCCTCTAAGTATAATTGCGTGAATAACATGGACTATAAGTTTTGTTATTACCAAGCGCGTTCCATTGCAAAGTTTTGGTTGGTTTAAATTTCGAAGGACGATAACTACCGAGCCAACCTTCAGTTATAAGTTGTGCGGTGGTAAGCCAGGCACATCCAAGGAGTTTAAAACTTCAGTTGGATAGTTGGTGGCTTCATCTTCGTTTGTTGCACAATCAATTGATTTAAAAGAATGCAGAGTGCCAATGATTTCATTCTGAACTACATATATACATAGTTTAAATCATCAACATCTATATTTTTAGCTGCTAAAATTGCAGTATCTTTGCAAAACGCCACAGAATTGAGGATTTACGCAAGCACTTATTCGATCAGCAGCCGTCAATCTTGGAATGACTGGCAGTGTTTGGCGGAAATCAGCAGGCAGTAAAATCATTGCACCTTTAAAACATCTTGATTCACAGCGCAGATCTCTTAGTGTTCTTTTAAGAGCTTCTATTGCGCGTTTGTGTGCCATTGTGCATTCGTCTCAGATAATGATTTTACACGCTACTAAAACTTTGGACATGGCGGATTTTTTCGCAATGTTATATTTCGGTTGCTCTATATCTTGAAGGTTTAATGGCAATTTTAACGCTTAGTGAACTGTGCGGCATCCTTCTTACAATGCGGCCGCTATTCTAGTTGAAGCTACCACTACAGCAATGTTGGATCTCGCACGTACAGTGACAAAAATCAATGACATGACGAATGTCTTCCCAGTTCCACCGGGGGCATCAATTGCCTTCAATATTATATCAGAGACTTCCTTCTGCTGAAGGTTTAAGAGGGAAGCATTAGTTTGAACTAATTGGTTCAACTTATGTCGATCGTATTCATGTTCACGCTCCAATTCTCGATTTAGAAGCTCATTCATTTCATGTTCTGGTGCTGGCAGTCCTAGCCTGACTAACAAACTGCCGCAAATAAGGTGACACATGTCTTCAATTAAGAGCAAGGCCCGATTATGCATCTTTTTTTTCTCCATATTATTATTATTGAACCTTCGCTAATGCGAACTAACAATATGTATTCAAATCTTAAAATTATGTAATTGATATTAGTCCAGTCAGTACCAGACCAAAATTTTAGTTCTCATAATAAGGTAAATAAGGTTATGCATCTTCGCATTGACTTCAAGATTTGGATTTCTCTAGCTGACACGCTATTGGTGTAAAATCTCTTCTGACACATTGTCCTTGTATTTGTTCCAGAGGTGACTTGGACTTGACGGGAAGCATGTTTATAGCAAATAATGACAAAAGCAAATAATGTTCGTATATGCCTCAGCGATTGTCGTATCACAATGAGTATCGTTTTCAAGTGAATTGAGTTCTCGACATGCAGCAAAAAATGTTGGGCAGACGAAATGCTGCAAATGATGTTGGACTACGAACATTCACCAGCAACAACCGGTAATAAAAGCATTTATCATTCTTCAGATGAACTGTATAAATGCCACCAAGAGCATCACTTGAATGCACATCCAGATGCCCAGGAACCATAGTGCCTTTCCTTCGACGTTAAAATTTTTTTTGAAGAAGCGTTCCAAGTGTAATACAGTAGCATCTCCGAGTAAAATAAAGTTTGTGCAAACGGATCGCTTTGACAAACGGCAAAGAAACTTGTCAATGTTGTCGCTGGAGGTATTTCAGCCCGTTGAACAATATTTGCCGCAGTGAAATATACTCGTTGGCCATTCTCCAGATGTACTGCTAAATGTGCAACAGTGGGATGACATTCGCGAATTGGGAATGAGAATATACGCCAAACCGCCTGATTGCAGTTCACATATCGCTCAACTTAATAACGCGTAATTGCATCGTTGCCATTGGAGGTTTGAAAGCTAAAAACAGCCATATCGCTGCCTCTCGTGACATATTTGCAGATGTACTTTATCGACTTCACTGAATTAGAATATTCAACATTGCAATGTGTCTTAAATGATTTGGAAAGAAGTGGCAAATATGGCATAGTCCAACTGTTGTCAATCACAAAATCATTTCCTTTTACTTTCTTGGTAATAGTTTGATCGTTGTCATTTGACGATCAACACCGATACAGTGGATAACCGTTATTGCCAGTGATAGTTTTCGCCGTCAATTTTCGTGGATAATGTTTGGAACACTTGCCGTCGACCATGCACGGAGATTGGAGGTTGATGGTGCCACACGGTTAATGAATCATATATTTAATTACAACATCATGTAATTCTTGATCGGTTTCGGGATCAGGGATCTCGGCACTTTTAATTCATCTATCTGGTCTGGTCGATCTTCTCAACTAACCAAATAAGAATGTGTGCATTCGGCAAGCCTCGTTTTTGCCGCTCTATTAAATACATCCAGCATTGAGTATCTCCGAACACGTATTGCTTAACAATATATATAATCAGCAAACTGATTTTTTGCCTAAACACGCTCAATTCACAAAATAATATCCTTAGTAGCATGTCAAAACCGTTATAAACATGTTTTGCTTGTTTCTTTGATAATTACTGAAAATTACTGATAAAGCGTGAATAGAAAAGCTGTAGCCAATCGCATCTTTCATGATGGGAAGCTAAAGCAAGTAAAAACTTCACAAACAGTTTAGTTTAAAATGGCTTCATTATTTTGTAGCCCTATCCGCCACTTGTAAATAATTTTTTTAACTTTTTTAAATGTTTGTTGTGCTTACAAAATAAAGTATAGAAAAAAATTGCGTTAATGACTCGCTAACTGACGGACAGATTCATCATTGCATAGCCTAAATGCTTAGGGCAAGACTTGAAATATGTATTGGATAATTTTGTAGCTTCTGAACCTAAAAAAGATAGAATTGTAATTTAATTTATGCTCGACAGGTTTCAAAGTTTTGAATGAATTTTTCGTACTGTTTTGAAATATTAGACCATTAGAGAAGAGACAGGGTAAAAAATATTTTATAACTGCTTATATCCATTTTGTACCTTCGGAACCGAAAAAGATAAAAAGGGCTCAAATTAAATTTTTAAATTGCGTTCGACAGGTTTTGAAAAAATATGAACATAAAACTTTAATAATTTTGATCCCAAGCGGTAAAAAGGGATAATAAGGGATATTGGTTATTTTTAGGTTATTTCTGTTACTTTTAAACTAATAATTTAAATTGCATTCAACTGGTTTAAGAAAAATATGAACACGTTTTTTGAAGTTTTTTACAGTTATTGAGATTTATATAAGAAAGTATATTTGTTGTACGGGAGATGCCATGCCCACTATTCCCTTTTTTCTTAAGTATACTCACCTCAATTATGTATATTAGCAAACGTTAACATCCACAGACAATTCTGAGACTCTAGCTATAAGAATTATTGAAGTACATGTAAAAGAAATCCAATTGTACGGGAGGTGCCACACCAAAAAGTTTGTTGACGCTAGCTGTCACAGTAAATGAGATACACATATAAATATTTCCATGCAATTAGAGGTTCCACACCCATAATTCACTTCCTGCCTATACTCATCTAAGTTATGCATATTAGCATAATAAATACCCATATTAATTTTGGAGATTTCAGCTGTTACATTTATTAACATATATATGTAAAAGTTTTTTCTTGTAAATTAGATGCCACGCCTATTATTTTCTTCACGCCCAAACTCAGATTAATTGTAAACATCAACATTGTAAATACCTACACAAAATTTGGAGACTTTAACCTTACACAGCTGAATTATGCATATTACCATTATAAACATCTTTACAAAGTTTTGAGAGTTCAACTGTTACTGTTATTGAGAAATATAAAAAAAAATTTAGTTGTAGCACAATTATGCAAATTAGCACTATAAACATCCGTACGAAGATTGGACGCTTCAGCTAACACAGTTATTGCTATATATACAAAAAAATATTTTCGTTGTATGGGAGGTGCCCCGCCCTTTTATTTCTTACCGCCCATACAAAGCTCAATTATGCATATTAGCACTATAAACATCCGTACGAAGTTTGGAGACTTCAGCTATTACAGTTGCTGAGATATGTACAAAAAACTATTTTCGTTGTATGGGAAGGGCCACGCTTATTTATTTTTTCCTGCCCATACAAAGCTCAATTATGCATATAAGCACTATAAACATCCGTACGAAGTTTGGAGACTTCAGCTATTACAGTTGTTGAGATAGGTTCAAAAAACTATTTTCGTTGTATGGGAGGTGCCACGCTTTTTTATTTTTTCCTGCCCATACAGAGCACAATTAGCATATCAGCACTATAAACATCCTAACAAAGTTTGGAGACTTCAGCTATTACAGTTATTGAGATATATACAAAAAACTATTTTCGTTGTATGGGAGGTGCTACGCCTATTTAATTTTTCCCGCTCATACAAAGCTTGATAATGCACATTAGCACTATAAACATCCGTACGAAGTTTAGAGACTTCAGCTATTGCAGTTATTGAGATATATGCCAAAAACTATTTTCGTTGTATGGGAGGTGCCACGCCTATTTATTTTTTCCCGACCATACAAAGCTCAATTATGCATATTAGCACTATAAACATCCGTACGAAGTTTAAAGACTTCAGCTTTTACAGATGTAGAAATATATACAAAAAATTGTTTTCGTTGTATGGGAGGTGCCATGCCTTTTTATTTTTTCCCGCCCATAAAAAGCTCAATTATGCATATTAGCACTATAATCATCCGAACGAAGTTTGGAGACTTCAGCTATTACAGTTGTTGAAATATTTACAAAAAACTATTTTTGTTTTATGGGAGGTGCCAAGCCCATTTATTTGTTTCCGCCCATACACAACTCAATTATGCACATCAATAATTAATTTAGTTCTGCCAAATTTGGAGACTTCAGCTATAATAGGTATTGAGGCATGTGAAAAAAACTGTTAAATTTGTATGGGAAGTGCCGCGACCAGTCGGGATTTCCAAAAACAAATTAGCCTAAAACGCATTCCCAGATATAGGTTATGACTTTTTTTCAAGTTTCATTAAAATCGGTCCAGCCGTTCTTGAGTTATAAGCGGTGTCACTAACAAAAAAAAATTGTTTTTTTATATATAAGATGTTGAAGCACTTCGTCAATATCTCGATGAAACACATTTTGCATTATTTGACCTAAGAGTACGCAACAAAATTGTTGATGAGGCAACATCTCGCTTATAAATAACAACAACCCAACAAACTGGAAAGAGGTAAAAGAAGTTTTTTTTTTTTTTTTTTTCATATATTTTATTATTGAATCTTCGCTTAAGCGAACTAACAATAAGTATTCAAATCTTAAGACTAAGTAATTAATATTAGCCCAGCCAGTGCCAGACTAAAATTTAAGTTCTCATAATAAAATAGTTATCTTCATCTAAGCGCAATAGTATCCCTCTTTTTCAGTCGGGAGTGCCTACTATGTTGCAAGATACTTCGAGCGAGCGGATTTGGATGCGTTTCCAGCTTATTTAAATACTTGTCCACATATTTCAGGATTTCACTTTTAACTGGTGGAACTTCTAGATCCTTATGGATGTTGCTGTTTTTCACATACCACGGAGCACCAGTTATCATTCTTAGGATTTTATTTTGACGGCGTTGTATTTTTTCGATGTTAGAGGCGGAAGCAGTGCCCCATAATTGTATACCGTAGCACCAAATTGGTTTTAAAATCGATTTTTAGATTAGAAGCTTACAATCAAGACGTAGCACAGAGTTTTTACCAATTAGCCAGTGGATTTGAGCAGCTTTAAGTTTCATTTGCGTCAGCTTAGCATCTATATGAGGCTTCCATGTAAGGCGGCGATCTAGGTGAATACCAAGATATTTTGTCTCAGATCGTTGAGGCACATTATGGTTGTTGATAGTGATTGGAGGGCACGTTTCTTTGCGTAAAGTAAAAGTTACGTGGGTACATTTTTGTTCATTTATCTTTATTCCCCATAACTTTGCCCATTTCTCGACTTGGGTTACGTGTTGTTGCAGCTGGTTCGAAGCCTCTTTAGGGTCTTTGTGAATACTAAGAAAAGCAGTGTCGTCAGCAAATGTCGACGTGTGTGTGAAACTATTGGTTGGCATATCTGCCGTGTAAAGCAAGTACAAAATTGGACCTAGTATACTTCCTTGAGGGACACCAGCCTCTATTGGTTGGGAACAACTTATTTGGTTTCCCTCTTTGATCATAAATTGTCGGCCTGTTATGTATTTTTCTAAAAGGTTGAAAATATTAGCTGGAAGGTTGAGCTTTAGTTTGTTTAGAAGGCCTTCATGCCATACTTTGTCGAAAGCTTGTGAGACATCGATAAAAAGCCCGGAGCAGTACTTCTTTTCCTCAAAGGCTTTTCTTATAACCTGTACCAACCTGTGAGTTTGTTCGATGGTACTATGTTGACTTCTAAAGCCGAATTGGTGATTTGGAATGCAGTTGTTTTCATTCAGGATCGGATTTAGCTTGTTTTTTAACAGTTTTTCGAACAATTTTGACATTGTGGGTAACAAACTTATGGGCCTATAAGATTCTACCTTCGAGGGATCTTTGCCAGGCTTAGGAATCATCTTTACTAAGGCAACTTTCCATATAGGCGGAAAATGTTCAAGCCGAATTATCGCGTTAAAAATAAAAAGAATGATTCTTTTAGCAGTAAGAGGCAGTTCTATGAGCATTTTGTTGCTTATTTTGTCAACGCCAGGAGCTTTTTTACCGTTAAGGTTAGCGATAGCCTCTACAACATCTGCAAATCGGAAACGTATTTCTAGAGGACGTCTTGCAACAACAGGCGGTAATTCCCTCACGTCAGTGCATGAATTGGGAGTGAATACGTTTTTGAAGTGATTTGCGAACAGATCGCATTTTTCTTCATCATTTCTAGCCCAGGATCCTCTCAGATTGCGCAGTGGTGGTTTTGCGATAACAGGTCTTTTAAGACGTCTGGCTGATCGCCATAAGGAATAATTTGTCTGAGGAGTCGCGTCTAGACCTTCCAGGTACTCTTTCAGTGATGCCATTCTGTGAGCCTCCAACAAGCTTTTTAGTTGGGTTGTACATTCTTTCAGCTTAGTTTTAAGTTGGGGCGATCTATGTTTTTGCCATTCCCTGCGGGCTTTTCTTTTTTCAGATACGAGCTTTTCCACATCTTCAGAGAAAATTTTGTTGTACCTAGCCTGGCGGTAGGTAGAAGACGCATGTTCAACGGCTTTTTTAATGTTTTCATTTAGGACGCTCAGACAATCATCTATGTCTCCGGGAGTTTTTAGCGATTGGTTCTCCGCGCAGTACGTACTAATATATTTTTTATATTTCAACCAATTAATTCTTTTAGATAAGAAAAACTCACTAGCTGCTATTTGGTGAGGACTGCAAATAGTGATTATTGTGGGTGAGTGGTCAGAAGATAAATCCAAGGAGGCTTGAGCCTCAATGAGCTCCAAGGATATACCTTTTGCTACGCCAAAATCAATTACGTCTGGAATTTTATTGTGGTCTGTTGGCCAGTAGGTTGGTTGTCCAGTTGAAATAACGAAAAGTCCCATTTCCGACACGGAGTCATACAAGACACGACCTCTGGGACTAATTAGGCGGGAGCCCCAGTATGTGTGCTTAGCGTTATAGTCTCCAGCAGCTATGAAGCGGGGACCTAATGATTTGTAGAAATTGTTGTACTGATCCTTCGTTATGGAGAATCTGGGTGGACAGTAAACTGATGAAATAACAAGGTTATGGAAAAATTCATCAATGCAGACGTTTGTTGCTTGCATATAACATTCAGATAGGCCACCCAACCATTGGTGCTTAATTCTTGATTTGATTAAAATAGCAGAGCCACCACAGGATCTATCCCTGGGATCTTTTGAATCATAAAAATTGTATCCACTAATTTTAAAAGTGCTTCTAGATGTCATATGAGTTTCGGAAATCAACATGACATCGATTTTTTGGTGTGTTAAAAAGTAGTCGAGCTCGTTTTTGTGTTGGCGGATGCCGTTTGCGTTCCAGAAACAAACCCTGAGGCAGTTCATGGTCTTTTAAGCATGGCCTGCAGAAGAGCAGACTGCATTTTCTGCATCTCCTGCATCATGCTAGCCATTTGCGCCATTATTTGCGTAAATTGTTTGACCATATTGTCAATTACGGCTTCCAGACGGCTAAAATTGGGACCAGTTGGTTCACTTGTTGGCACTTGTTGTTGTGTGGTTGGTTGGTTTGGCCTTTGTTCATTGGACTGGTTTGACTTTAGAGCGTTGGCGTAAGAAATTTGACTTGTAGTTGGCTGTGATAACTGGGGAATGTTTGTTGTTAGTATATTTAACGGCTGGGGAGGGGCAGGAACTACCTTCTGCTTAGATGAGCGCATAACTAAATCATAGACAGGACAACCTCTGTAGTTGGCAGTGTGGTTTCCACCACAATTGCTGCACTTCTTCACCCTAGGGTCATCTTTTGGTTTGTCGCACTTGGTTGTAACATGCAGATCCCCACATACAACACAAACAGAAGGCAACTTACAGTAAGTTTTTGTGTGGCCATATTCTTGACAATTTAAGCACTGTACAGGTCCAGATCGCTTATGCGGGACTTCCACTGTAACTCTACGGTGCATAATATATCTTAAACCATAAATGGGGTGAGTTTCGTTTTTCTTTAATTTGGCATCACCAGGCTCAAGTTCAACTCGAAACAATGGTTGAGGGTATTTTTCCCTGTTTCTAAAATATGTCACAGTCCTTACCTTAAATCCTTCGCTGCACAAACTGGTCTTTATCTCCTCCGGGTCAACATTTGAGTCAATTCCTTTTATGACTACCTGGAGGCCTTTTGCGTTTTTTAGCTGGTAAGTGTAAAAGTTCTTTTTTAATTTCTCAAATTCCGACACCGTGGCGCGGTAAGCGTTCTCGTGACTTACTTGAATTTTGGTCTCATATATATTACCACGTTTTATGTTCGACACATAAAAGTTCTTTTCGCCTATTAATGCAACTAAAAATTTAATGAGGTCGTTCGAGTTTTTTTCTCTTAAATAAATTGGAGGAGGCTTAAAATTTTTTTCCGTAACGGGGCCATCATTATCATCTGTTTGCAGAATGGCAAAGCGATTTTGCGATGTGGTTGGCCTTTCATCGTCTTTTAAAATTTTTGCAGGTTGACTTACTTCTGCCGACTTCGGACTTCTCCCCCTTTTAAGAACTGTTACGTACCTGTCCTTCCCTACCTGGATCTTAGGAGCACACGCAGAAATTGGGCCTGGAGCGCATTTAGCAGCTGTAGGTGCGACACCAGAACTTGATAAAGAACACCGCGATGAAGATGGCACCTCGGTATTTTTTTTATAATTTTTAAACAGAGATTGGGCTAAATTTATCCCTTGTTCAGTACATTTATTTAAATTAGGCACACTTGCACTTAAACTGTTTGTATTTGTTTTCGGCTTTGCACTTAAATAGTTTCTATTATATTCAGGGTCTCTAATATTTTCATTGCTAACGCTTTCTGAGCTTAACACAATGTAAGCATTTCGGCTATTAGGCCCACTGTCACTACGATTACTGTTACTCATTAACCGTTTGGTTTTTTTATTTTGTTTAGTTTGTTTTTATTTTCGATTCTCGCTTATGTCTTGTAGGTATGTATATTAACAAATTTTTTTTTGTAACTTATTACAAATATCACCTATTACAAATATACACTCGCGTAGACACGTCCGTACACTACGAGATTAAGAGAGCAACTGAGGTAAAAGAAGTATTAAGAATTAATTTAAATATATCTGATAGTGTAGAGAGTATAGTAAACAAAATAAAATCTGCTGAATTAAGAACTAGTGTAAATCAATTTTATGATTATATGGTTACATTAAAAACAAAACTTAATTTAAAAACTAGTATTGATAAAGAAAATGAACAGTGGTATAACTGTGCAAACAATGAAAAAATGGTACTAAAAATTTTAATAAACTAATTACCTTATGAGCCTAAGCTAATTTTAAAATCAAGAAATCCTTTTTCTTTATTGAACGCTAAAGAAATTCTTATAGAGACCGACTACTTTTATGTTGGCGTATCACAAAATTTTGAATTTTTACAATCTTCTTCGACCAAAAATATTATCAAACAAAATTTTGTCAGACGTTACAGTGTATCAAATCATAATGCGAAATTTGGTAATGTTAGTTATAATCGTAAATTTAACGGTAATGAACAGTTTGATAACAGTGAAAATTCTGGCAACATGGTAAACCAGAATAGAAATTTTGGCAACTTGGATAACAGTCTAAATTTTAGTTATGGCAGACATTTTAACAATAATGGAAATTTTTATTCGGATCAAATCAATGGTAGTGCACAATATAGTAGTAGAAATGTAAATGGCAATAGATACATAAATGGTAATAATAGTGGGCATGCATATAACAGTGTAAATGGAGCGGGCTCCATGGATATAGATTGTGTTGAAATGTCAAATTTTCAGTTAGAGACCGAAAAAATTTACCCTGTATAATAGTAAAGACAAAATCTACTCCTCTAAGATTATTGATAGACACAGGTTCAGGTACTACTCTTATAAGAAAAGGCCTGTTTCATGAATCATTTATATCGCAATTGGCACATCCTATTATTTTGAAAACTTTATGTTCTAGAACAGTCACTACAACAAAAGTAACTATTCCGTTTTTTGTAGAATTTAACTTGCCTAAATGCAAAATCGAAATGCTGGAAACAGAGATCTCTAGTGATTTTGATCGTATTTTGGGCTGCAACATTTTAGTAGAATTAGGTGCCAAGATCGATTTAAAAGAAAACGTATTAGTACGAAACACGCAAAAATTCCTTTGGTATTTGGGAAAATTGATGTCCTATATACAGAAAATGATTTGCTCTATTTTGATAATATAATACTAGATATAAATGTTAATAAACCACGGGTGGAATATTTAAGAAGTAAACTGAGGACAGAAAATTTAAATGATGAAGAGATATCGGAATTGACGAAATTGATTAGAGATAATAAGTCAGTTTTTTATATTGAAGGTGAGAATTTATCATCTGTTGGCAAATACAGCCACAGAATACCGACCGTAAATGATATTCCAATATATTCTAAAATATACCGTTTCCCGGAAATTCATAAAGTAGAGGTTGAAAGACAAATTAGTGAGATGCTAAATTCAGGTATTATAACGAAGTCATGCAGCCCATACAATGCCCCGATCTGGGTCGTCCCTAAAAAGATAGATAACTCTGGCCAACAAAAATGGAGAGTTGAAGTCGATTACAGGAAACTAAATGATGTGACTATAGAGGACAAATTTCCAATACCAAATATGGATGATATTTTTGCGAAGTTAGGGAATTCTCAGTATTTCATCACACTAGATTTGGCAAAAGGATTCCATCAAATCCCAATTTTAGCGGAGGACAGGCATAAAACTGCATTTTCCACACATACAGGACACTACGAGTTTACACGAATGCCCTTTGGCTTAAAAAATGCACCGGCATCTTTCCAGAGAATGATGAACGAGGTACTTCATGATTATATAAATAATATTTGCGTTGTATATTTAGATGCTATTTTCATATTTTCTACGTCACTTCAGGAGCATATCGTATCCCTGAAAAAAATTTTTTAGAAGATTGTCTGAATATAACCTCAAAGTGCAGGTCGACAAATGTCATTTTTTTAAACGCAAATCAGAGTACTTAGGGCATATAATTACACCAAATGGTATTAGACCAAATCCTGAAAAGATAAATGTTATTCAGAATATTACATTACCAAGGACTGTCAAAGAGATCTGATCGTTTTTAGGCTTAACTGGTTTCTATCGGAAGTTTGCAAAAGATTATAGCCAAATCGCTTTTCCCATGATTTCAAAATTAAAAAAAGGTTCAGTTATTGACATAAATAACCAAAATAACATTGATTCCTTTAACAAATTAAAGAGAATTTTATGTACTAGTCCAGTCTTGGTATACCCTAAATTTGAAAAAGTATTTGTTTTGACAACAGATGCTAGCAATGGTGCTTTAGGGGCAGTTCTTTCTCAGAATGGTCACCCCATTTCTTATACTTCTCGAACATTGAACGAACATGAATTAAATTATAGTGCAATTGAAAAAGAATTATTGGCTATTGTATGGTCAGTGAAGTATTTCAGGCCCTATTTGTTCGGCAGAAAATTTAAGATTCTAACAGACCACAGACCGTTAGTATGGCTAAGCTTATTGAAAGAACCAAATATGAAGTTACATAGATGGAAGATACAGCTTAATGAGTACGACTTTGAAATAGAATATGTTAATATGATATAATTATATTGGGAAGTAACTTTAAATATGAACGTGAAATATTATACAATAAGCATATAAGGCATACTATTACTTTAAGAAACTATTTTGAGGAAAAGGTACTAGAATTTCTTAGAAAAATTTTTCCGATTAAGGGAACGGTTGCCATTTTTTGTGAAAATTTTGATTTGTATAAAAATTTACAAAGCACTTTAATACATTTTATTTCGAACGCACAGGGAATGAAATTAGTTAAATGCAAAAAATTTGTTAAGGATGTACCTGATAAGGAAAGACTTTTGAATATATTGGAGAAATTTCATAATGATTACAATCACAGGGGTATCGAGGAAAAATTCTAAGAACTAAAGAGCACTATTTATTATCCAAATTTGAAAAAGGAAATTCACAAATGTATTAATAATTGCGTTGTGTGCAATATGTGCAAGTTTGATAGGCATCCTATTAAAGCAAAACTTTGTGTAACCAAAACTCCTCTGGATGTATGGTTCTTAAATAGAAATACAACGTTTTTAACTTGTATGGATAAACTTACAAAACATGTTTCTGTACACTATTTAAGCGATAGACATTCTTTGAGTATTGTTGAGAAACTCCGGGAAAGGTTTACACTCTTAGGAAAACCGGGAAAAATTGTAGCGGACAATGAATTCAATACGGCACTTATTAGGGATTTTCTTCGATCAGAGAATGTAGACTATCATTTTACGTCTCCAAATACACATACAGGAAATGGCGATATTGAACGATTTCACCTTACGTTGAATGAACATGTTAGATTGTTTAGACTGCAACAAAATGACCAGGACCTTGATGACAAGGCACTAGTTTATAAGTGTATTCAATTTTACAACGATACAATTCATAGTAGAACGGGTGAAAAACCTTATAAGCTATTGCACAACAAAGTTGATAAGTCGGTATGGGAGAAGTTGCATAACAGGGTTCATGAGGGCAAAATTAGAAGGACTGAAAAGTTGAATGAGAGTAGGGAGGAATGCCATCAGTACAGGGAACGAGAATTAGTAAAGAATTTAGGATTTAACAATTTAAAGCAGAAACCGAAATATATAATAAAACAAGTAGCAGAAAGAAATGATACACATTTTTTGGACGAAAAAGGTTGTAAACGCGATAGACAAATCGTAAAGAGTTTTCAAATACCAAAATGAATTGCCAGATATAAAGTTTGAAAGAAAATTAACAGGCAGAAATTTTTCAAAAGAAAAAAAATAAGGCAAGGTAAATGCTTTTGGGTTTTTTTTCCATTTTTTACTGTTCATTTTAATTTCAATGACAAAGATTAATAAAAATATGATATATTTAAGAAAAAGAAAAAGCTATATTTATTAAGATGCACATACTGTAAAAAGATTGTAAAAGAAAAATGGAATTGAAAAAAATAATATATATCTTTAGAAAATATTAAAATTTTCATTACTGAAGTTTATTACCATATGTAATCAAGAATAATTTTTTTATATATGTATTTCATATTACTCATTCCAGGAGTAATGTGTTTTCAAAGTGTGGGGGAGTTATATATAATAATGTACGCTACCCTAATAGATATTTTAAACTTATTTTTACTCTGTATTTTTAATAACATTTACCTCGCATTACATTTTCTCTTATTTATTGCAATTTATCTTTAAACTTCTTTTTATCAAATATTTTTCCATTACATACTTTTATTTTAATATTTTGTATTAACATAACGGTAACTTTGAATTTAATAATAAATAAAAGAGATTACAATCTGTAATTTTAAGTTAGTAACTAAGCAAACGTTAAAAGTGAAAGAACTAAATAAAAAGCTTAAAAAAATAATTTTGTTTTAATTTTCATTAACAATTTACTCAAGGCCCTCAATCTTCGGGAGCCCGTAAAAAAAGCAAATGACTTCGAGCAAAACTGGTCTTCTTTTACGTAGTGATGTCCGTATATGGTTATTTTTTTCGTGTTGCACTGTGTTATTGTACAGTTTTACAAATTAAAATTTTTAGAAAAATATTAAAATCAAGCTTAATGTTTTTTGCAAAATGTCCAACTAGTTCTTGGATTTTAAAAGTAAACAATATCAGCTGATTTTTAGGTTCTTATCAGAACTTACCCAAAGAAAAAGTTCGGGTGACTTGTACGGTCTCTTTTTTGCACGAAAATTGTTACCTGAAATGCTTTTGGGTAACTTTGTGTAAGTTTGTACTATTTTGTTAAGCATCTAGAACACAACTATTTATATATGTATGTACATATATTAACAAAATTCACTGTTTCATTTTTTCAATGCTTCATACAAAATTTGAAAGTTATTTGGTGTTAAGTGCTTCTACAAATAGTCTTTAAAGGTGCGTTTAGACTGTGCTAATATTTGTGCAAAATAATAAAAATTATGTTTGTCCTAGTATAAACACTCGAATTTGTTAGCCACCAAATATTTTTCGACTGTTTGTTGGCTAAAAAATTCTTTGTTTGTGAACAAAGCTTTGCATAGTGTAAACACTTTGTCAGCACGTCGTTACAAAA
This sequence comes from Melanophora roralis, assembly GCA_963583895.1. Classification (NCBI taxonomy): domain Eukaryota; kingdom Metazoa; phylum Arthropoda; class Insecta; order Diptera; family Rhinophoridae; genus Melanophora; species Melanophora roralis. The sequence continues at coordinate 37,995,912 of OY757191.1, forward strand.
ATTTGCCTCGATATTTTGTTTGTTCTTACAATATTTTTGGCGGAACAAATAGCGACAAATAATTGTAGAAACGTGGTAAAGTGAGGCCAAACGCAAAAAAATGGTAATAAATCTGTTTCTTCGAAACTATTTGTCCAATTATAAAATAATGTATGAAGGAGTCGTAGAGGAGGACCCAAGGTTTTAGAAAATAAAATTTTGGACTACCCTGTATATACATACATTGAGCTACAGGGTGCCAAAGTTGACCTCCTCGGGCTTACAAAACATTTCTATGCTTATAACTTTTGTAAATATCAACCGATTTCAATGATTTTTAGATTTATTTGATGAAAATTAAAATCCGAAAAGAAAACATAATCACTCTTTCTTATTACCTGTTACAGTTTAAACGATATTTGGGTTTGAAATTTAAAATTGTTGTTTTTGACCTAGACTTTATTTGGTTTGTTGCAAATGTCTGCAATTGTAGTTATGCTAAAAATATTTTTAAAAATATATTTTTGTATTTCTAAATAGTTTGTTAAGTCTGCACAAAAAAATTTATTTAATTATCTTTATTCGTCTAGCCGTGAAAAATATTCAAAGTCAAAATTTTCAAGGTGATTTCAAAAATGGCATAATTTTGACAAAAATTTAGCACAATAGATTAACTTTTTTGCAAATATTTGTAAAAATAATTATTTCTTTTTCAACGTTTTTGGAAAAAGCAGGCTTCAGTATATATTAGTAGTATATTTTTGAAAGGATTTAGACGTGCACCCTACGCCAGGCATTGGTCGAAAATATGGAATTATTCAACGAAATTTTAAATTTATTGGCCGAGAAAAAAAACGCAAGCCAGTTTTTGAAAAATTGGCCCGAAATTAAAATAACTTATCTTTTGAGTTTTCAATTTTAATTAAGTTATTCACCGCCCGCTCAAAAATGGGGTCACGAGGGTAAATGTTATTAATATAGGCAAGTTTTAAGATGCGTGTAATATAATAGCTCAGAAAATAACTTTAAAGTTACTTAACTCTTTTTGTTTTTTATTTAAATAATAAATAACATAATATTATAATAAAGTTTTAAATCCATTACGTTATCATAAATCAACAATATTTTATAAACTTTCAAATATAAAAAAAATTCACAAAAAAAAAATAAATATAATATTTTGGAATTTTTTTAATCTGACCCCTTATTTTTTTTCTAAAGGTAAAAAATGTAAGCAAATCTCCATCTGTTTACCTTTTCAATTATACTTATATAATATTTGTATATTATTAGTTATTTAATACTATATTAACTGCCCTTAAAACAGCTATCTTGCGTCAAATTTGTTGAAAGTCCATTATTTTGTAGGGTGTGTATATACATTAGCTATGGCATAGTGATATATGAAAATTTTTGCAACGAGATTTTGAAGTGCTCCCGGCTTTTAATTTGTAAGACTTGGAAAAAAATACATATGGCAAAAAATGGGGGAGTTTGGTTGTGGGTAAATGGCGCCTCATCTTTTCACGTTGCTTTACAAACACAATTTGATACTATTTGGCAGATGGATTTCATAAACATAACAACAACATTATTTGACAGATGTTTGTCATACACACCGGACAAATAAAATTATTTGTGCAGTGTAAAGGGGTATACAAATATTTGTACCAAATATGTCTGACACCGAACCTTCTGTTATTTGTGCAAATAAAATTCAAACAAATATTAGTGCAATCTAAACGCATGCCTCAATTATTAGTCACAAACCATACTATTAGCCCAAACCATTATTTGTTGTGTTTGGGCAAATATTAGCATAGTCTAAACGTACCTTAAGTTGCGTAGACGTAAAGTCTTTAAGATACCATCAGCCTTGAAGACAACTAAACAATATGCCTTAAATTCTTATACATATGTATAAACACATACTTATTCATATTTATGTATATTATTTTAAATGTTAAATAACGCTGCAGATAAAATAACTTGGATGTGTTACATATATGACTGTGGACTTCGAACTAGTTAAATATCTGGCCTTTTTCCATACATCGAACTATCGATTTTAACATTGGGTTGTCATAGGAGCCCAACAAGTTCAGTTTCATATAGTAGTATACTAGTTAAAATACTCGTTTTTTTGCACTTGTTATTCAGTGCAGTCGATGTTTAAAATATTTTTTTTAATTTTGCTATTTTTTGACTAGCACAAATTTCTCACTTTGATAACAGTCCTGGTTGCAACTAGCATATAACTATTCCAAAACGTTACTTGTTTCAACTTAAGCTGCAGAGAAATTAAATAAAATATATGTACATATTCGTATATTCTTTACAAGCATATCTATACGCATATGGTAGGGTTGGGCAAATACTTGTATTTGAAATACGTATTTGAAATACAAATACGTATTTTGTATTTGTATTTGAAATACCACCTTCTAATGTATTTTGTATTTCAAATACCTAACACTGAAGTATTTTGTATTTCAAATACTTATGATGACAAAATACATTTTTGCAAAATACATTTTTTTGTTATACAAAAAGTTGTCATTAGCAAAATTAAAAATGGAAACTTTGTCTTCGTATTCATTAATGTCTTCGCCTTAGCAAAGCACGTTCTTTTCCAGGGCTCACTTATTCAGGCAATATCAAGAGCTCAGCGGATATTTGGAAATGTGAATGTCAACAAAATTATATTTTGTATAAAAATTAACATTTTTTTGACATTTACACTTTTAAACACAAGTAAGATTGCTATATTTGGCTGTGCCGAATCTTATATACCCTTCACATTGCCTTTTTTAATATACCTAGCCGAGTTATTTTGTACTGCAAATAATATAATAAAAATATCTTGTGTCAGCTTTAAAGTCCATAGAAAACTTTACAAAAGTTTAGCGTCAGTATAAATAACAGATATTTTGACGAAGAAGGTTTGAGGTCGAGAGTTATAAAAGCTTTTGACATTATTCGTATTAAAAGGTTAATAAAAGTTGTTAATTTTTATGGCATCTTCTAGTCCCCCTGCAACTCTCCAAATTTTTCCCTTTATGAGGGCCCTATTTTCAGAGTATCCGTGCCAAGTTTTGTAGCAAGAATGACTATATTTACTGAGATATATAGGGATATGTGCACGGATTTTGTCCTAAAAAAATGGGTTATTTTGAGTTTTCGTTTATATCTCAGTCAAAAGGCGACCGATTTTGCTAATTTTAAGTAGCGACTGTCTCCAGGATATTTCCAATAATTTGAATCCAATAACTGGTCCGTATCACTTTATTTGACTCCGAAAACTTGATTTGAACAGACGGACATGTCTATATCACTTTCCTATCTATAAGAATCCAGAATATGTATACTTTATGGGGTCGCAAATAAATGGATAATAACGAAATTGCAAGCGGATTGATAAACTGATATATACCCTTGTCACTATGTGAAGGCTAAACAAAAGAAATAAAAGGGGCAAATTTTTATAATTGCCTTGATATTACTTTACTTTTAATTTAACTGTTTTTCACATACAGACAACTGTTTTCATAAAATTTAACACCAGTTTGTGTTCATCAGGACAAGAGGCTTTTAATCTGATTAAACTTTTAAAAATCTAGTGTTCATGAAAGGAAACTCATGTTTTATTTTGTATTTTAAATGAAAGATACTAAAATACTGTATTTTATATTTTAAATACTCGACTTGAAAGTATTTTGTATTTGAAATACAAGCGGAACAAGTATTTTATATTTCAAATACAGCAAAGCATGTATTTTGCCCAATTCTGTATGTATGAATATATATTCACAAAATTAACTGTTTAATTTTTCCAGTGCTTCAAACAAAATTTGAAAGTTATATACCTACATATGCATGTATCTCTCATTTGCACGAACAATTTTTTGTTTATATGTTTTATAGGCCTATATCTAGAGGTCCGTGGTAAGCTGATCTTGCTTATTTTAATTAGCGTTCATCTCAGGGATTCGTGATCCTAATCTCGTAGTGTGCGGACGCGAGTGTTAATTAAAGCGAATATACATATGGGGGATTTCATGTCAAGTGACCCAACTTTTTTTTCGATTGGAAAGAAATTTGGACCAAAGTAAGTTCTTGCATAGAGTAGTTTAGACACAAATTTTTTTAACACGATCGGTCAAGAACTCTCTGAGCTAGAGGGGTTCAAAATTTGATGTTTTCGGCAAATAGGTGTTTTTTCTCATACATGTAGTTTATTACCTTTTGCTTTTAACAATATTCGTCCCAAATACTTTCGAAAGCTTTTTCTGCAATCTTCCAGAAAAAAATATTTTTAAAATGAAAAAAATTTTTTTTTTATTTTTTTTATAAAATAATTAGAAAAATTTTTTTTTCAAATATGCCCATTTTTTTTTCTCAAGAGAAAGCTTAGGTCTTTTCTTTGAAGAGCTTGGAAGTCGCTTAGTGGGATGCGAGTGGGATATCTATAAAAATTAATGTTTTGCAACTCAAGGCAGAGGTTTTACAATTTTCGCGTATATTCTATTTTGATTTTTTTTTCCTATTTATTTAAAATTATCTTTTAAGCAAAAAAAAAATATTTTATGCTATGAAACAAAATAATTTAACCTTTCCGATGGTATGCATTGAAAATATTAACAAAATGTGTTCAGACATTGCCATATAAAAGTGATTTTATTCCAGAGGCCTACCATTTTGTTGGTAATACAGTGTCGAGTGTATGAGACTTTATTTTGTACTTGCATACCGTTGGAAAGGTTAAATTATTTCGTTTCTTAGCATAAAATATTTTTTTTTTTTGCTTAAGAGATAATTTTACATAAATAGCAAAAAAAAAACAAAATAGAATATACGCGAAAATTGGAAAACCTCTGCCTTGAGTTACAAAACATTAATTTTTATAGATATCCCACTCGCGTCCCACTAAGCGACCTCCAAGCTCTTCAAAGAAAAGACCTAAGCTTTCTTTTGAGCAAAAAAAAAAAAAAAATGGGCATATATGGAAAATTTTTTTTTTTATTATTTTATAAAACTAATAAAATTTTTTTTTTTTTTTATTAAAAATATTTTTTCTGGAAGATTGAAGAAAAAGCTATCGAAACTATTTGGGACGAATATTGTTAAAAGCAAAAGGTAATAAACTACATGTATGAGAAAAAACACCTATTTGCCGAAAACATCAATTTTTGAACCCCTCTAGCTCAGAGAGTTCTTGACCGATCGTGTTAAAAAATTATGTCTAAGCAACTCTCTGCAAGAACTTACTTTGGTCCAAATTTCTTTCCAATCGATTGCAATCAAAAGACATCGATTTTAAAAGTTGGGTCACTTGACATGAAATCCCCCATATGTATTAGTAATAGGTAGCAAACGTTTTTATCAATATACATACATTCATATTTACATAAGTAAGAAAAAAAAAGAAACAAAAAGAAAAATCAAACTTAATAAAAAAAAACAAACGGTTAATGAGTTACAGTAATCGTTGCGTAAGCAATGAAAACATTAGAGACCCTGAATATAATAGAAACTAGTTGAGTGCAAAACCGAATATAAATAAAGACAATTTAAGTGCAAGCGCGCCTAATTGTAATAAGTATACTGAACAACGAACAATTTTAACCCAATCTCTTTTTAAAAACTGTAAAAAATACCGAGGCACCCTCCCCATCGCGGTATTCTATTTTAAATTCTGGGATTGAACCTTTCGTTGCTAAAAGCGGTCCCAGCCCACTTTCTTCACAAGCTCAAAAGGTCCAGGTAGGGATTGATTGCAATATAACAGTTCTTAAAAGGGGCAGAAGCCCCAAATCGACAGAGGTTACCAACCAGGCAAAAATTTCGAAAGATGAAGAAAAGCCTACCTCATCGCAAAATACTATGTTTTCAAATTGAGTATACATAGATTTTTTTTATTTTTTGTAAATACCATTAAGTAAGTATATATACCGATACTAATATAATTAAAATACCGATACCGAAATTAAAGAATTAATACCGTTACCGATACCGATGTTATCAAAATACCGATACCGAAATGACAAATTTTTTAATACCGTTATTCGCTTCGGTTGCCAACCTTGCTTTAAAACCAAGTTTGTATCAAACATTAAAAACAGAGAAAGGTATCCTCACCCCTTGTTCTAAATGGAGCTTGAGCCTGGTGATGTAAACTAAAAAAAAATGAGAATCGCCCCATTTATGACCTAAAATATATTTTGCACGGTAGGGTTGTAGTTGAAGCGCCACATAAGCGATCTGGCCATCTGTTTGTTTTGCGGGTAGGGACCTGCATGCTACGACCAAGTGCGACAAACCAAAAAATTATCCTCGGGTAAAGAAATGCAGCGATTGCGGAGGAAACCACACGACCAACCATAGAACTATAGAGGTTGTCCCGGTTTTGATTCTGTTAAGCGCTTATATAAGCCGAAAGTAGTTCCTGCCCGTCCCCAGCCTTTAAGTATACCAACTAAAAACATGCCTTCATTAGCACAATCAACTACAAGTCAAGTTTCCTACGTCAACGCATTAAAGTCTAACCAGCCCAATGCACGTAAGCCTACCCAGCCTACAAAATAAAAAGAGGTGCCAAAAAACGAACCAGCCGGGTCTAATTTTAGATGCCTCGAAGCCGTAGTTGACAATATGGTTAAACAATTTACGCAGATCATGGCGCAAATGGCTGGCATGATGCAAGAAATGCAAAAAATTATTCAGTCTGCTCTTCTGCAGGCCATGCTTAAAAGACCATGAACTGCCTCAGGGTTTGTTTCTGGAACGCAAACGGCATCCGCCAACACAAAAACGAGCTCGAATATTTTTTAATACACCATAAAATTGACGTCATGCTGATTTCCGAGACTCATATGACATCTAGGAGCACTTTTAAAATTAGTGGATACAATTTTTATGACTCAAAAGATCCCAGGGATAGATCCTGTGGAGGCTCTGCTATATTAATCAAATCAAGAATTAAGCACCAATGGTTGGGTGGCCTATCTGAATGTTATATGCAAGCAACAAACGTCTGCATTAATGAGTTTTTCAATAACTTACTTATTTCATCAGTTTATTGTCCACCGAGATTCTCCATAACGAAGGATCAGTACAACAGTTTTTACAAATCTCTAGGTCCCCGCTTCATAGCTGCTGGAGACTATAACGCCAAGCACACGTACTGGGGCTCCCGACTAATTAGTCCCAGAGGTCGTGTGTTGTATGATGCCGTGTCTGAAATGGGACTTTATGTTATTTCAACTGGACAACCAACCTACTGGCCAACGGACCACAATAAAATTCCAGACGTAATCGATTTTGGCGTAGCAAAAGGTATCTCCTCGGAGCTTTTTGAGGCTCAAGCCTCCTTGGATTTATCGTCTGACCACTCACCCACAATAATCACTATTTGCAGTCCTCATCAAATAGCAACTAGTGATTTTTTCTTATCTAAAAGGATAAATTGGTTGAAATATAAAAAATACATTAGCGCCCACTGCTCGGAGAACCAACCGCTAAAAACTCCCGGAGACATCGATGATTGTCTGAGCGTCCTAAATGAAAACATTCAAAAAGCCGTTGAACATGCGTCTTCTACCTACCGTCAGGCTAGGTACAACAAAATTTTTTCTGACGATGTGAGAAAGCTTTTATTTGAAAAAAGGAGAGCCCGAAGAGATTGGCAAAAGCATAGATCACCCCAACTTAAAGCTAAGCTGAAAGAATGTACAACCCAACTAAAAAGCTTGCTGGAGGTTCACAGAATAGCATCACTGAAAGAGTACCTGGAAGGTCTAGACGCGACTGCTCAGACAAATTATTCCCTATGGCGATCAGCCAAGCGTCTTAAAAGACCTGTTATTGCAAAACCACCACTGCGTAATCTGAGAGGATCCTGGGCCAGAAATGACGAAGAAAAATGCGATCTGTTTGCAAATCATTTAAAAAACGTGTTCACCCCTAATACATGCACAGACGTAAGGGAATTACCGCCTGTTGTTGCCAGACGTCCTTTAGAAATACGTTTCCGATTTACAGATGTTGTAGAGGCTATCGCTAACCTAAATAGTAAAAAAGCTCCAGGCGTTGATAAAATCAGCAACAAAATGCTCCTTGAGCTACCTTTCACGGCTAAAAGGATAATTCTTTTTATTTTTAACGCGATAATTCGGCTTGAACATTTCCCGCCTATATGGAAAGTGGCCTTAGTAAAGATGATTCCTAAGCCTGGCAAAGATCCTGCGAAAGTAGAGTCTTATAGGCCTATAAGTTTGTTACCCACAATGTCAAAATTATTCGAAAAATTGCTTAAGAACAAGCTGACTCCGATCCTGAATGAAAACAACTGCATTCCAGATCACCAATTTGGCTTTAGAAGTCAACATAGCACAATCGAACAAACTCACAGACTGGTGCAGGTTATAAGAAAAACCTTTGAGGAAAAGAAGTACTGCTCCGCGCTCTTCATTGATGTCTCTCAAGCTTTCGATAAAGTATGGCACGAAGGCCTTTTAAACAAACTAAAGCTAAACCTTCCAGCTAATATTTTCAACCTATTAAAAAATTACATAACCGGTCGACAATTTATGATCAAAGAGGGAAACCAAACAAGTTCTTCTCAACCAATAGGGGCTGGTGTACCTCAAGGGAGTATACTAGGTCCAGTTCTGTACTTGCTCTACACAGCAGATATGCCAACCAATAGTTTTACACACACGTCGACATTTGCTGATGATACTGCTTTCCTTAGTATTCATAAAGACCCTAAAGAGGCTTCGAACCAACTGCAACAACACGTAACCCAAATTGAGAAATGGGCAAAGTTATGGGGAATAAAGATAAATGAACAAAAATGCACTCACGTAACTTTTACTTTACGTAAAGAAACGTGCTCCCCAATCACTATTAACAACCACATCGTGCCTCAACGAACTGAGACAAAATATCTTGGTATTCACCTAGACCGCCGCCTCACATGGAAGCCTCACATTGATGCGAAGCTGACTCAAATAAAACTTAAAGCTGCTCAAACCCACTGGCTAATTGGTAGAAACTCTGTGCTACGTCTGGATTGTAAACTTCTACTCTACAACTCGATTTTAAAACCAATTTGGTGCTACGGTATACAATTATGGGGCACTGCTTCCTCCTCCAACATAGAAAAAATACAACGTCGTCAAAACAAAATTCTGAGAATGATAACTGGTGCTCCTTGGTATATTAAAAACAGCAACATCCACAAGGATCTAGAAGTTCCACTAGTAAAAAGCGAAATCCTAAACTATGTGGACAAGTATTTAAATAAGCTGGAAACACATCCAAATCCGCTCGCTCGAAGCATCCTGCAACATAGTGGGCACACCCGCCTAAAAAGAAGGGATACTATTGCTCTTAGATGAAATTTTTGAAATTAGCCATCTTTATTGTGAAAACTTAAATTTTAGTCTGGTACTGACTGGACTAGTATTAATTATTTAGTTTTAAGATTTGAATACTTATTGTTAGTTCGCTTAAGCGAAGATTCAATAATAAAATATATATGTTAAAACAAAAAAAAAAAAAAAAAAAAATATTTTTTAAAAAACCAAAAAAGTTTATGTCATGTTGATTTCTGAGACGCATATTACATCTAGAAGAATTTAAAAAATTAGAGGCTATTCTTTTTACGATTCAAAGGATCCCAGAGATAGATGATTTGGTGGCTCGGCCATAATAATCAAATCGAAAATCAAACATCAATGGATTGGTGGTCTCTCCGAATGTTATATACAAGCAACAAACGCCTGCGTTGATGAACTTTTCCATGGCCTTCGTCAGTGTATAGCCCTGCTAGATTCTCCATAGCAAAGGATTAGTTCAGCAGTTTTTACCAATCTCTAGGTCCCCGCTTCAAAGCTGTTGGATACTATAACGTTAAGCATACGTACTGTGGCTCTCGCCTAATAAGTCCCAGGGGTCGTGTTTTGTATGATTCCGTATCTAAAATGGGGCTTAACGTTATTTTATCTGGACAATCAACCTATTGGCCAACTGATCACAATAAAATTCCAGACGTTATCGATTTTGGCGTAAAGTTATATCCCCGGAGCTTACCGAAGCTCAAGCCTCGTTGGATTTATCTTCAGACCACTCCCACTATAATCACTATTTTTAGTCCTCATCAAATACCAACAAGTGATATTTTTTTTAAGTAAAATACAAAAAATTTTTCAGCACCCAATGCTCTGAAAACCAACCGCTAAAAACTCCCGAAGACATGGATGATTGTCTGAGCAGCCTCAACGAGAACATAAAAAAAGCCATTGATCATGCTTCTTCTTACTATCGTCAGACAAAATAAAACAAATTTTTTGCAGCCGATGTGCAACAGCTTTCATTTGAAAGAAGAGCCCGAAGAGAATGGCAAAAGCACAGATCACCCCAACTTAAAGCCAAGTTGAAGCAATGTTCAAACCAATTGAAAAATTTTCTAGAGTTTCACAGATTGGCATCTCTTAAGGAACATCTCGAAGGTCTAGACTCGACTTCTCAGACGAATTATTCACTTTCGCGATCAGCGAAATATCTTAAAAGACCCGTTATTACGAAACCTCCACTACGTAATCTGAGAGGATCCTGGGCAAGCAATGATGAAGAAAAATGTGATCTGCCCTCAAGTCATTTAACAAATGTGTTCACTCTAAATACATGCACTGCCATGAGTAAATTACCGCCTGTTGTTGCTAGATGTCCTAGAGAAATATGATTCCAACTTTAGATGTCGTAGAGGCTATCAATAATCTAAATGTTAATAAAGCTCCTGGATTTGACGAAATTAGCAACAGAATGCTTTAAGAGAAGCTTTGCGCAGCAAAAATAATAATTCTTTTTTTTTTTCCATTATAATTTATCAAGCTAATTGGTTCAAGTTTATTGTGATAAGATTTTCATTGAAGAAATATTTAGAAAAAGTTTAGTTTTCCGACACTAGCCGAGTGGAATGCATTTTCAGAGCCCGCTACAACTCCTCATCAGCACTCTTTGTTCGGTACTGAGCATTGGTAGTAAATATCTTCTATTTAACCCAAGTTTTAAATGAAAATTGAATACGGAAATACTAATTTGTATTTTACACATACTCTCATTAGCAATTGTTAATTCTTGGGTTAGAACAAAGTTTACGGCCTGCCATTCTTTATATCATGGCAACACCTTTTCTTTTATTTATTCTTCATCTCACCACTTTAATTTTGCCTTATTCATCTCTATTTAGATGAGTATGAAGGCAGCATGCATTTGTTTTGTCTCGCTTTTGTTATGTTTTCAAATTTTTAATTTTGCTGACGATCAGTCGTCAGCGAGTTGTTGAACATGTTTTATTAACTTTGCGGACGTATTTTTTACACCATGCCTAGTGTTATTTAATACATATTTATTTTTAGCGTATTTTTGAACAATTTTTATTTTTTATTCTTTTTATTTTTAACGCCATATTACGGCTCGAAAATTTTCCGCCAGTATGGAAAGTTGCTTTGGTAAAGATGATTCCTAAGCCGGGAAAAGATCCCTCGCTGGTGGAGTCTAACAGGACAATAAGTCTGTTACCAACTTCGTCCAAGTTGTTCGAGAAATTCCTTAAAAACAAGATAACCCCGATCCTATATGACAACAACTGCATTCCAAATCACCAATTTGGATTTAGATGTCAACATCGAAGAAACTCACAGATTGGTACAGATTATAAGAAAAGCCTTTGAGGGAAGGAAATACTGCTCCGCGCTGTTTATAGATACATATCTCTCAAGCCTTTGATAAAGTTTGGAATGAAGCCCTGTTAAAAAAGTTAAAGCCAGAAATTATCTCCAACCTTTTAAAAAAGTACATAACTGGCCGACAGTTTATGATAAAAGAAGGAAACTGCTTAAGCTGTCTTAAACCAATAGGGGCGCGGGTACCTCAAGAGAGTACATTAGGTCCAATTCTCTATTTGCTTTACATAGCAGATATGCTCACAAACAATCTTACTCATACGTCGACATTTGCTGATGATACCGGCTTTCTCAGTTATCATAAAGACCCTAAAGAGGCCTCAAAACAACTTCAACATCACGAAATTAATAAAAATTCACCCACGTTACCTTTACCTTGCGCAAGGAAACGTTCCCGAAATTCTCATTAACAACCATACGGTGCCTCAGCGAGTTGAGCCGAAATATCTTGGCATTCACCTGGATCGCCGCCCTTTACATTAAAGTCACATATAGATGCAAAGTTGACACAGATGAAACTCAAAACGGGCCAAATCCACTGGCTAATTGGTAGAAACTCTGTGCTACGTCTTGATTGTAATATTGTACTCTACAACTTAATTTAGAAACCAATTTGGTGCTACGGGATACAATTATGGGGCACTGCTTCCGCCTCTAACATTGAAAAAATTCAACGCCGTCAAAATAAAGCCCTAAGAATGATAACTGGTGCTTCTTGATACATTAAAATCAGCAACATCCACAAAGATCTGCAAGTTCCACTAGTTAAATGCGAAACCCTTAATTATGTGGACAAGTATATAAACAAGCTGGAAACACATCCAAATCCGCTCGCTCGAAACATTTTGCAACATAGTGGACACACTCGTCTGAAAAGAAGAGATACTATTGCACTTAGATGAAACTACTGAATTTATTAATTTTATTATGAGAACTTAAATTTTAGTCTGGCACTGGCTGGACTAATATAAACTAAATAGTTTAAAGATTCAAATACTTATTGTAAGTTCGCCAAAGGCGAAGATTCAATAATAAAAAATATGACAAAAAATTTTTATTATTCAATCTTCGCTTAAACAAGATAGGTGAGCTACATTTGGCCATACACAATATTATCCGCTATAGTTTTTGTAGAAAAAAGTTGACAAAACACTGTTTTTAAAACTATTCCCTTAAACTAAGTATGAGGCTCTAGCTCCAAATTGGAAAATTCTGATCAAGTTTTGAAACTTGCACGTGATGGCAGAATAGGTGCGCTATTTTTTTGCATATATCATATTAACCGCTATAGTTTTTTGTATAACAAAGTTGACAAAAGAACTGTTTTCAAAACTATTTACTCAAACTTTGTATGAGGCTCTAATTCAAAATTGGGAAATTCTGATCAAGTTTTGAAACTTGCACGTGATGGCAGGATAGTTGGGCTACATTTTGGCCATACACAATATTATCCGCTATAGTTTTTGTAGAACAAAGTAACAAAAAACTATTTTCAAAACTATTCACTCAAACTTTGTATGAGGCTCTAGCTCTAAATTGGGAAACTCTGACAAAATTCTGCAACTTTCCCGTGATAGCCGGATAGGTGCGCTATTTTTTTGAATACACCATAATATTCGCTATAGTTTTTTGTAAACAAAGTTTTTTTGTTCTTTCATATTTTTATTATTGGATCTTCGCTTCAGCGAACTAACAATAAGTATTTAAATCTTAAAACTAAGTGTGTTTAATATTATTCCAGTCAGTACCAGACCAAAATTTAAATACTTTTCCACATAGTTTAAGATTTAGCATTTAACTAGTCGAACTTCTAGATCCTTGTGGATTCTTAGAATTTTGTTTTGACACCAGCCCCTATTTGTTGAAGATAACTTTCTTGGTTTCCCTCTTTGATCATAAATTGTCGGCCAGTTATGTATTTTTCTAAAAGGTCAAAAATATTAGATGGAAGGTTGAGCTTTAGTTTGTTTAACAGGCGTTCATGCCATACTTTGTCGAACGCTTGTGAGACGTCGATAAAAAGTGCGGAGCAGTACTTCTTTTCCACAAAGGCTTTTCTTATTACCTGTACCAACCTGTGAGTTTGTTCGATGGTACTATGTTTGCTTCTTAAGCCGAATTGGTGATTTGGAATGCAGTTGTTGTCATTCAGGAGCGGATTCAGCTTGTTTTTAAGCAGTTTTTCGAACAATTTTGACATTGTGGGTAACAAACTTATAAGCCTATAGGACTCCACCTTCGAAGAATCTTTGCCAGGCTTAGGAATCATCTTTACTAAGGAAACTTTCCATATAGGCGGGAAATGTTTAAGCCGAATTATCGCGTAAAAAATAAAATGACTTTTCCTTTTAGCTGTAAAAAGTAGCTCTAAAAGCATTCTGTTGCTTATGTTATCAACGCCAGGAGCTTTTTTTTACCATTAAGGTTAGCAATAGCATGTTTTAGGAGTGAAACGTTTTTGAAATGATTTGCGAACAGATTGCATTTTTCTTCGTCATTTCTAGCACAGAATCCTCTCAGATTACGCAGTAGTGATTTTGTGATAACGGATATTTTAAGACGTCTGGCTAATTGCCGTAGGGAATAATTTGTTTGAGGAGTCGCGTCTAGACCTTCGAGGTACTGCTTATGTGAACCATTCTGTGAACCTCCAGCAAGCTTTTTAATTGGTTTGTACATTCTTTCAGCTTAGTTTTAAGTTTGGGCTATCTATGCTTTTGCCATTCTCTTTGGACTCTCCTTTTTGCAGCTTTCCCACATCGTCAGAAAAAATTTTGTTTCATCTGGCCTGACGATAGGCAGAAGACGCATGTTCAACGGCTTTTTTAAAGTTTCATTTAGGACGCTCAGACAATCATCTATGTCTCCGGGAGTTTTAAGGAGTTGGTTCTGTAAGCAGTGGGCACTAATATATTTTTTATATTTTAGCCAATTTACTCTTTTAGATAAGAAAAATTCACTAGTTGAATCACAGTTGATATAATGAAAAGTCCCATTTCCGACTAATTAGGCGGGAGCCCTAGTACGTGTGCTTGGCGTTATAGTCTCCAGGAGCTATGAAGCGGGAACCTAATGACTTGTAGAAATTGTTGTACTGATCCTTCGTTATGGAGAATCTGGGTGGACACTAAACTGATGAAATAACAAGGTTGTGGAAAAATTCATCAATGCAGACGCTCGCAGCTTGGATATAACATTCCGAGAGGCCACCTAACCATAGGTGTTTGATTCTTGATTTGATTAGAATAGCCGAGCCCCCACAAGTTCACATGCGTCTCAGAAATACATTTTTTTTTACATATTTTATTATTGAATCTTCGCCTTTGGCGAACTAAAAAAAAGTATTCAAATCTTAGGGCTATATATTTAATATTAGTCCAGCCAGTGCCAGACTAAAATTTAAGTTATCATAAGGAAATAAATAATTTCATCTAAGCGCAATAGTATCCCTCCTTTTCAGACGGGTGTGTCCACTATGTTGCAAGATGTTTCGAGCGAGCGGATTTGGATGAGTTTCAAGCTTATTTAAGTACTTGTCCACATAGTTTAGGATTTCGCATTCTACCAGTGGAACTTCTAGATCCTTGTTGATGTTGCTGTTTTTAACATACCAAGGAGCACCAGTTATCATTCTTAGAATTTTGTTTTGACGGCGTTTAATCTTTTCTATGTTGGAGGCGGAAGCAGTGCCCCATAGTTGTATCCCGTAGCACCAAATTGGCTTCAAAACTGAGTTGTAGAGCAGAAGTTTACAATAAAGACGTAACACAGAGTTACTATCAATTAGCCAGTGGATTTGGGCCGTTTTAAGTTTTAATTGTGACAATTTTGCATGTGGGGCTTTCATGTAAGGCGGCGATCCAAGTGAATGCCAAGATATTTTGTTTCAATGCGTTGAGGCACCGTATGGTTGTTAATAAAAATTGGGGGGCACGTTTCCTTGCGTAAAGTAAAAGTAACGTGGGTGCATTTTTGTTCGTTTATTTTAATACCCCATAAATTTTACCATTTTTCTACTAGGGATACGTGATGCTGCAGTTGTTTCGAGGCCTCTTTAGGGTCTTTATGGATACTAAGAAAGGCGGTATCATCAGCAAATGTCGACGTATGATTAAAATTGTTTGTGGGCATATCTGCTGTGTAAAGCAAGTACGGAATTGGACCTAGTATACTCCCTTGAGGTACACCAGCCCCTATCGGATGAGAAGAACTTGTTTGGTTTCCCTCTTTAATCATGTCATGTTTTTTCTAAAAGGTTGAAAATATTAGATGGAAGGTTGAGCTTTAATTTGTTTAACAGGCCTTCATGCCATACTTTGTCGAACGCTTGAGAGACATCTATAAAGAGCGCGGAGCAGTTTTTCTTTTCCTCAAAGGCTTTTCTTATAGCCTGTATTTGGAGTGAAGACATTTGTTAAATGACTTGTGAGCAGATCACATTTTTCTTCATCACTTCTTGCCCAGAATCCTCTCAGATTACGTAGCGGTGGTTTCGCGATCAGAAGTACATAACATCGATTTTTTGGTTTGTTAAAAAATACTCGAGCTTGTTTTTTGTGTTGGCGGATGCCGTTTGCAAACAAAGAAACTTTGAGGCAGTTCATGGCAGAAATGAAACATTGGAGGGTTAAGTTAGGCACACCATTTTCATAGTAATGAACTAGATTTGTTGAAAATCAAGTTATTTTAAATTAAAAATTTTTTTTAGCAGAAATGATAAAAATATTAATACTTTTTTTTTTGCAAAATCGTATGTTTTTTTTTTAGTTTTTATCAGGGACCGTGGTGGCTATGCGCAAAAAAATTAATAAAAATCAAGACAAAATTATATTTTAATATTTACTTTTTTTTAATACTAAATTATTTCCTGATTAAAATCTTAAATAAATATTAATTTTTTGAGTTTTTATTTTTTGAGCATAAGTAATTATTGTCAAGACACATTCAACCAGGTAATGTTAGGAGCCCAGCTGATTAAAATCAATCTGACATTATTACGTTATAAAAATTAAATTTTATATGAAATTTTTAATTTTTCTGACATTCTACCGTTCAAACACAAAAAGGAAATGTAGAGGGCAAATTTTTTGAATTCGTCTTGCGTTTACCTTTTTAAATGTGCCTTGATTATTGTTATCTAATTTTTATTTTTTTTTTTGCCAGAAATAATTGTCAATTTTGGATTTTTTTGCTTGGGTCAATCTTTTTTTTATTTTTGTATGTACACATACAAAATAAAATTGGACAAAATTTGTAACTTTTCGTTACTAGTATTTTTTTTTTTTTATAATAAAAACATTATGAGAACTTGAATTTTAGTCTGGCACTGGCTGGTCTAATAAAAATTAAAAAGTTTTAAGATTTGAATATTTATTGTTAGTTCGCCAAAGGCAAAGATTCAGTAATAAAAATATGAAAACAAAAAAAAAAAAAGTATTTTTTGAATTAGTTAATTTTAAGACGCTGCAATATTTTATCTTCAAAAAATTCTGCATATGTGTCTAACTTATTGCCACCAACTAGTAAACTAAATACAGATACATATTGTTACGTTTATACCTTTTATAAACGTTGGTTTATTTCCTTTAAATAAACCGGGATTCTTTTTATTGCCAAAGTAATAATAAACACTTGAAATTTTATTTTAACAGTACAAAACTTTATTTATTTAAAACACACTGTCGTATACTTATTTACAATCTTCTTTAAAACACTTAAAGTTATTCACTTTTACTATTTAGCACTTTTGAATGTTCACTTATTCAACTCACGGTTACACTTAAACTGCTTGCGGCATTCGTGTTGCTCGACTATTTA
Source organism: Melanophora roralis (assembly GCA_963583895.1). Lineage (NCBI taxonomy): Eukaryota > Metazoa > Arthropoda > Insecta > Diptera > Rhinophoridae > Melanophora > Melanophora roralis. The sequence goes on from OY757191.1 coordinate 38,013,458, forward strand.
TAGTGGTTGGTAATACAGTGTAATGTTCTACAGGGTTCGAGAGCACACTAGAACTTTCCATCCGTAACAATATTTTTATATATATTTTTTTTCGATTAAGTCCTTATACAAAAGTTAACCCCGAATAGGCATTTTGAGGTACAATTCTTAAATATAATACCATAATCGCAAAATTTTACGTATGCATATCGTGGACAAACCAAAACTTGCTTTGTGTAATTTATTCAATTCCAAAAAGAACATTTAACGAACAAAAAATTAAATTTATGTATACTAATAATAACGGCTGTATTCATAAAAATTTAAACAGCATTTTAAACCTTTATTAAACAAATTTAAATAAAATTGTTTTCATTAACGAATTTTAGCCTAAAAAACTTATTTTAAACCTTGTGAAAATACACAAATTTTCTCTTCTTTCTCTGTTATATGTAAGTTAAAAAGGTGATGTTTACAACCAAAAAAGACACTACTACCGTTCAAAGAGTACTGATGATGAAATTGCGTAGCTGCTTTCGAAAATGCATTCTACTCGGCTAGTAGCGGTAGAAAAACCTGCTTTTTTCAAATAAAAGTTTCTTTCATTTGTTTTGTATGATTCCGTATCTAAAATGGGGCTTAACGTTATTTTATCTGGACAATCAACCTATTGGCCAACTGATCACAATAAAATTCCAGACGTTATCGATTTTGGCGTAAAGTTATATCCCCGGAGCTTACCGAAGCTCAAGCCTCGTTGGATTTATCTTCAGACCACTCCCACTATAATCACTATTTTTAGTTCTCATCAAATACCAACAAGTGATATTTTTTTTAAGTAAAATACAAAAAATTTTTCAGCACCCAATGCTCTGAAAACCAACCGCTTAAAACTCCCGAAGACAACGATGATTGTCTGAGCAGCCTTAATGAGAATATAAAAACAGCCACTGCTCATGCTTCTTCTTACTGTCAGACAAAATACAACAAAATTTTTTCAACCAATGTGCAACAGCTTTTATCTTAAAAAAGAAGAGCCCGAAGAGAATGGCAAAAGCATAGATCACCCCAACTTAAAGCCAAGTTGAAGAAATTTACAAACCAATTGAAAAATTTGCTAGAGGTTCACAGATTGGCATCTCTTAAGGGACACCTTGAAGGCCTAGACTCGACTCCTCAGACGAATTATTCACTATGGCGATCAGCGAAACATCTTAAAAGACCCGTTATCGCAAAACCACCACTACGTTATCTGAGAGGGTCCTGGGCAAGAAATGAAGAAGGAAAATGTGATCTACTCGTAAGTCATTTAACAAATGTGTTCACTCCAAATACATGCACTGACATGAGTAAATTGTTGCTCGTTGTTGCTAGATGTCCTATTGAAATACGTTTCCAACTTAAAGATGTCGTAGAGACTATCAATAATATAAATGCTAAAAAAGCACCTGGCTTTAATGAAATTAGCAACAGAATGCTTTTAGAGCTGTGTTTTACAGCAAAAAGAATAATTCTTCTGATTTTTAACGCCATATTACGGCTCGAACATTTCCCACCAGTATGGAAAGTTGCCTTGGTAAAGATTATCCCTAAGCCGAGGAAAGATCCTTCAAAGGTGGAGTCTTACAGGCATATAAGTCTGTTACCAACTATGTCCAAATTGTTTGAGAAATTTCTTAAAAACAAGATAACTCCGATCCTATATGACAAGTGCATTCCAAATCACCTATTTAGATTTAGAAGTCAACATGGTACAGGTCATAAGAAGGGCCTTTGAGGAAAAGAAATACTGCTCCGCGCTCTTCATAGATGTTTATCAAGCCTTTGATAAAGTTTGGCATGAAGCCCTGTTAAGCAAATTGAAGCTGATCTTTCCAGTGAATATCTTTAACCTTTTGAAAAAGTACATAACTGGGCGACTATTTATGATAAAATAAGGAAACTCCTTAAGCTGTCCTAAACCAATAGGGGAGGGGGTACCTCAAGGGAGTGTATTAGATCCAATTCTCTATTTGCTTTACACAGCAGATAGGCCTACAAACAATCGAACTCATACGTCGACATTTGCTGATGATACCGCCTTTCTCAGTAATCATAAAAATCCTAAAGAGGCCTCAAAACAACTTCAACATCACATATCCGAAGTAGAGAAATGGGCAAAGTTATGGGGTATTAAAATAATTGAGCAAAAATGCACCCACGTTACCTTTACTTTACGCAAGGAAACGTGCCCTCCAATTCTCATTAACAACCATTCGGTGCCTCAACGAATTGAGACGAAATATCTTGGCATTCACCTGGATCGCCGCCTCACATGAAAGTCACATTAAGGCGCGAAGTTGGCACAGATGAAACTTTACACGGCCCAAATCCACTGGCTAATTGATAGAAACTCTGTGCTATGTCTTGATTCTAAATTTTAACTCTACAACTCAATTTTGAAACCAAATTCGCTCGCTCGAAACTTTTTGCAACATAGTGGACACACTCATCTGAAAAGGAGGGATACTATTGCATTTAGAGTAGTTGAAGTTTTGGATAAGTCACAAGTTAATCATCGAGCTCCTGTTTGTTTGCCATTTAAACCCATATATTTTTGTTTGGCCGCTCTGATTTGTGTTTTAAACCGTCCTCTTGTTTGTTATTTATCCCGGATTCTTCAAGTTTTCGTAATTCAACGCACAATTTTTTATTAATTCGAGACTAAAAACTTTTAATTTTTGCAATTAAAGTGAAAAAAAAATAAAAAAAAAAACAAAAAACACTTATACTGACCAAAAGAGAGAAATATTCACAACAAAAAATAAATTTAATAAAAAACTACAGCTGTTCTGCTTTATTGGTTTAATATTAAGTGCTACCCAACTTGCATCTACCTTGTGGCATTAATAAGTGTATAGTATTGTCATAACAAATAAGTCCGTTATTTTTGAACGAGTTGCATTCTTAATCTCGTAGAGTACGGACGTGTCTACGCGAGTGTAATATTGGCAATAGGTAATATTAGTAATAAGTGGCAAACGAATTTATTAATATACATATATACACATAATAGTGAGAATAAAAAAAAACAAACTAAATAAAAAAAAGCGAAATGAGTAACAGTAATCTTAGTGACAGTGGGCCTGAAAGCCGAAATGCTAACATTGTGTTAAGCTCAAGCGCTAGCAATGAAAACATCAGAGACCCTGAATATAATTAAAACTATTTGAACGCAAACCGAAAATAATTAAAGACAATTTAAGTGCAAGTGTGCCTAATTTAAATAAGTGTACTGAACAAGGGACAATTTTAGCCCAATCCCTTTTCAAAAATTATAAAAAATTACCGAGATACCATACTTATCATTTGCTAAAGGCGATCCCAGCCCACTTTCTTCCGAAGCTCCAAAGGTTCAGGTAGGCATGGACCGCTATATTACAGTTCTCAAAAGCCCAAAATCTGCAGAAGTTACAAACCAGCAAAAATTTCAAAAGTTGAAGAAAAGCCTACCTCATCGCAAAATCGTTTCGCCATATTACAAGAGGAGAACGATACCCCTGTTATTGAGAAGAATACATCTAAGCCTCCTCCAATATATTTGAGAAACGGACCCTCCAACGATCTTATTAGGCTTTTAGTTGGATTAATAGGTGAACATAGCTTTTATGTGTCTAACATAAAACGTGGTAGCAATTATGAAACACAATTTCAGGTAAATCATGAAAACGCATCGTAGAATTATTGCTGAAGCGCCACATAAGAGATCTGGACCCGTACAGTGTTTGAACTGCCAAGAATATGGCCACACCAAAACTTATTGTAAGTTGCCTTCGGTTTGCATTGTGTGTGGGAACCTGCATGCTACGACCAAATGCGACAAACCAAAAGATGATCATAGGGTGAAGAAGTGCAGCAATTGCGGTGGAAACCACACTGCCAACTACAGTAGTTGCCCAGTTTTTGATCTAGTTAGGCGCTCATCTACGCCTAAAATAATGACGCAAATGGCTGGCATGATGCAAAAAATGCCGTCTGCTCTTTTGCAGGCCATGCATAAAAGACCACGAACTGCCTCAGGGCTTGTTTCTGGAACGCAAACGGCATCCGCCAACACAAAAACGAACTCGAATATTTTTTAACACACCAAAACATTGATGTAATGTTAATATCCGAAACTCATATGACATCTAGAAGCACTTTCAAAATAAGTGGCTATTCTTTTTACGATTCGATAGAGAGATAGGTCATGTGGTGGCTCGGCTATAAAAATCAAATCGAGAATCAAACACCAATGGTTTGGTGGCATATCCGAATGTTATATGCAAGCAAACGTCTAAATTGATGAATTTTTCCATAATCTCATCAGTTTATTGTCCACCAAGATTCTTCATAACGAAGGATCAGATCCCAGAGGGCGTGTGTTGTATGATGCCGTGTCTGAAATGGGACTTTATGTTAGTTCAACTGGACAACCAACCTGTTGTCCAACGGACCATAATAAAATTCCAGACGTAATCGATTTCGGTGTAGCAAAAGGTATTTACTCGGAGCTTATTGAGGCTAAAGCCTCCTTGGATTTATCTTCTGGCCACTCACCCACAATAATCACTATTTTCAGTCCTAACCAAATAGCAGCTAGTGATTTTTTCTTATCTAAAAGAATAAATTGGTTGAAATATAAAAAATACATTAGCGCCCATTGCTCGGAGAACCAACAGCTAAAAACTCCCGTAGACATCGATGATTGTCTGAGCGTCCTAAATGAAACCATTCAAAAAGCCGCTGAACATGCGTCTTCTATCTATCGTCAGGCTAGGTGCAAAAAAAATTTTTCTGACGATGTGGGAAAACTTTTATCTGAAAAAAAGAGAGTCCGAATGGCAAAAACATAGATCGCCCCAACTTAAAACTAAGCTGAAAGAATGTACAAGCAAATTAAAAAGCTTGCTGGAGGTTCACAAAATGGCATCACTGAAAGAGTACCTGGAAGGTCTCGACGCGTCTTCTCAGGCAAATTATTCCCTATGGTGACCAGCCAATCGCAAAACTACCACTGCGTAATCTGAAAGGGATCCTGGGCTAGAAAAAACGAAGAAAAGTGCGATCTGTTTGCAAATCATTTAAAAAACGTGTTCACTCTAAATACTTGCACATACGTGAAGGAATTACCGCCTGTTGTTGCCAGACGTCCTTTAGAAATACGTTTCCGATTTACAGATGTTGTAGAGGCTATCGCTAACCTAAATAGTAAAAAAGCTCCTGGCGTTGATAAAATCAGCAACAAAATGCTCTTTGAGCTACCTTTTACAACTAAAAGAATAATTCTTTTTATTTTTAACGCGATAATTTGGCCTGAACATTTCCCGTCTATATGGAAAGTGGCCTTGGTAAAGATGATTCTTTAGCCTGGCAAAGATCTTTTGAAGGTAGAGTCTTATAGGCCTATTAGTTTGTTACCCACAATGTCAAAATTGTTCGAAAAGTTGCTTAAAAATAAGCTGAATCCGATCTTGAATGACAACTGCATTCCAAATCATCAATTTGGCTTTAGAAGTCAACATAGTACTATCGAACAAACTCACAGGTTGGTACAGGTTATAAGAAAAGCCTTTGAAGAAAAGAAGTACTGCTCCGCACTATTTATCGATGTCTCGCAAGCTTTCGACAAAGTATGTCATGAAGGCCTGTTAAACAAACTAAAGTTCAACCTTCCAGCTAATATTTTTAACCTATTAGAAAAATACATAACCTGTGGACAATTTATGATCAAAGAGGGAAACCAAATAAGTTCTTCTCAACCAATAGGGGCTGGTGTACCTCAAGGAAGTATACTAGGTCCAATTCTGTACTTGCTTTGCACAGCAGATATGCCAACCAATAGTTTTACATACACGTCGACATTTGCTGATGATACTTTCCTAAGTAATCATAAAGACCCTAAAGAGGCTTCGAACCAACTGCAGCAACACAAAACCCAAGTTGAGAAATGGGCAAAGTTATGAGGAATAAAAATAAACGAACAAAAATGTACCCACGTAACTTTTACTTTACGTAAAGAAACGTGCTCCTCAATCACTATTAACAACCAAATGGTACCTCAACGAACCGATACAAAATATCTTGGTATTCACCTAGACCACCGCCTCACATGGAAGCCTCATATAGATGCGAAGCTGACTCAAATGAAACTTAAAGCTGCTCAAATACACTGGCTAATTGGTAGAAACTCTGTGCTACGTCTGGATTGTAAACTTCTACTCTACAACTTCATTTTGAAACCAATTTGATGCTACGGTATACAATTATGGGGCACTGCTTCTGCCTCTAACATCGAAAAAATCCAACGCCATCAAAGCAAGATTTTAAGAATGCTAACTGGTGCTCCTTGGTATATTAAAAATAGCAACTTGAATGCTTATTGTTAGTTCGCTTAAGCGAAGATTCAATAATAAATATATGAAAAAAAAAATTTTTTTTTGAACATTGGCTTACCCATCAAGCATTTTTGAGCTGCGTTGTAAATTTAATTTAAAAACTAATTTTTTTTGGAAATTTATTTTAATTTGACTATGGCATGTTCTAATGAAAACTGTTCTATTACTAGGAAGAAAGAATGATATCCTGCTGGCTGTGTCATGGCCTCTGTCACTTTAAGTGTAGTGGCTTATCCGTTCTTGTTGAGTCACTATCGAGAAATAGTGGACTTCATTGGTGCTGTACTATTTGTAGAAAAGTGCTTGTGAGCTTCTACCGTTTCTTTCAAGGAACTCAGACACATTTTCTTGATATTCAAAACAAAGCGAGAAAACTTTCTGACTGTATTTCTACATACGGGAAACTTTTTGAGGATTATAAATCTCTTGGTAACTAAAAATCGCCCGCACAACCTTCACCGAAGCGGCAAAAATCATCTCGAAAGAAAAACAGAGAAAAAGATGTTCCTCCCGTCACAGCTAATCTCAATGCTGTATCCGTACCGGAAAGATCTGTAACTGCTGATTCCGAACCAAATACTGTTTCAGTTAATTCAAATGAGATCTCACCATATCTGGTTGATAATATCATACCTCAATCTATTGTGGCTCATAAAAATCAACGTTCTTCTAACTTTGCTGAAATGCCAACGACTAGTGGTAACACTCCAACGGTTACAAGAGATCTTCGAGTAATTTCTCCCAGAAAGCACATTTTTATTTCCCGTTTGGCATCTGATACAACGTGGAGGAAATTGATTATTATATTAAAACGGAACTTAGCACGAATGCTGATATCGTTGTAAAGAAATTCTTCTATTCTCAAGCAAGAAGCATAACATTATTTAAGGTTTGTGTTCCTTTTGATAATTTTAATCAAATATGTGATAAATCTTTCTGGCCGCATCATGTTTTAGTTCGTGAATATGTACATAATCAACGCACCTACAACAATGCCCGGATTCCTCCCGGAATCCTGTTTGAATATATGGACGAATGCATCCCTAAATATACTCCGCGTATAAGGTCTGGCCCACCTTGGAACTGCAAGCAACTTTCAACGTTGACGAATTTACAAAACAAACACTTTAGGAAATACAAAAGCTCTGGATCGTCTTTTCGTTACAGTAAATATTTAGTTCTTCGTGCAGAGTATAATTTATTAAATTCACAATTGTACAATAACTATATTTAAAACATTAAACGGAATTTAGTTCAAGACCCAAAGTGTTTCTTTAAGTTTGTAAACTCTAAACGCAAGTCGTCTGAGTTTCCAAATGTGATTAAATATTTTGCAAATGAATCAAGTCATGAGAACATAATTAGTGACATGTTTGCCGACTTCTTTGCTTCTACATACTCGAATGCAGCTTATAGCACTAGTACTGCCTATCCATACAGAATTATTAGTTATAAAAATATTTCTACGTCTACGATTTCAACCACTCAGATCCTTGACTGCTTAAAAAATTTCAAATCATCTTTTTAAGTAGACCTGATGGCATTCCAAGTACTGTTTTGTTGAACTGTGCTGTAGCTCTAGCTGTACCTTTATCTATAATCTTTAATATTTCTTTAAAATTTGGATATTTTCCCAAAATTTGGAAAGAATCATATATTATCCCGCTGTTTAAATCCGGAAACAAATCAGTTATAACTACAGAGGTATAGAAAAACTTAGTGATATACCAAAACTCTTTGAAAAATGCTTAATCGATGGTCTTTTTCACCATATTTCCTGTCTACTGACAACACTTCAACATGGATTTCTTAAGGGATTATCTGCTATGACTAATGTTCTACATTTAACAATATTCGTGAATAATGCTTTTAATAATGGGCACCATACTGACGCTGTTTACACTGATTTTAGTAAGGCGTGTGATCATATTCTTTTATTGAAGAAATGGGATTCAAAAGTAATTTCTTAAGTTTATCTTTTATGTAAAACGCAATCTGACAAATTTAATTCTTGATTTTCAAGAAAATTTCTTGTAAACTCTGGTGTACCACAAGTTAGTCACCTCGGCCCGTTATTGTTTTTACTATTTATTAACGATATGCCAGAGGCAATTAAACATTGTAATATATTGATGTATGCCGATGATGTCAAAATATTTCTGGATGTTAAGGAACCGTCTGATCATATTCTTCTGCAGGAGGACTTAAATAATTTTAGTAATTGGTGTAAATTTAACCTTATGGAATTAATCCTTGGAAAACGTCAGCATATGCAATTCTCAAGAGTACACATTACTCCTTATACCTACATACTTGATAATAATAACTTATAGTCTGTTGATGCGATTATGGATTTGGGAATACTTTTAGCCAGTAAACTGAGCTTTGTCAAACATATAACGTTGAGCATTAATAAACCCCGGAGCACATTGGCTTTTATTAAGAGGTGGGCGTTTATATACATCCCTGGTGAGACCTATTTTGGAGCTTGGTTCAATTATTTGGGACCCTCAATATAATTTACACAGCGATCGTATTGAATCCGTTCAAAAACAATTTCTTATTTTTTGTTTAAGAAATTATTACCGTAATTATACTGAGCTCCCTTTATACGTCATAAGATTAGCGGAGATCAATTTACCAACTTTAAAAAGCCGGAGAATCATGCTGAATATATCGTCCATGGTTAATCTTATGACGTAACGTTACTTTTAATATTGCTCAACGCACATTAAGATCTTTTAACCCGCTGTATGTAAAAACATATCGTACTAACTTTGCCATGTCAGATCCGTTTCGAAAACTGTGCTGTTGCTTTAACGAAATGTACAGCCTAATTGATTTCTCTTTAAACATTGATGCCATTAAAAGAAACATTATTGTGTGTTTAAATAATTTAAATAATTAATTTTTTTTACTAATTTGATTGTTATTGTATTTTTTCGTTTACTTTGTTTACTATAATTACAAAATTATGAAGTCTGTAAGTCATGTACTTAAATAAATAAATAAATAGATGAAACTACTAAATTAATTAATTTTATTATGAGAATTTAAATTTAAGTCTGGCACTAGCTGGTCTAATATAAATCAAATGTTTTAAGATTTGAATACTTAAATATGACAAAAAGGTGGTTTTATACGAAATGTATATTACATAGGACCTGTCAAATTTTTCACTGCAAAATTGATACATGTCGTGTTATTGCTTGGCAACATTGTTTGTGTGAAACACACAAATGTAAAAGTCACATTTTTTTTCTCATATATTTTATTATTGAATCTTCGCTTAGGCGAACTAACAATAAGTATTCAAATCTTAAAACTAAGTAATTAATACTAGTCCAGTCAGTACCAGACTAAAATTTAAGTTCTCACAATAAAATTAACTAATTTTAAAGGTTTCATCTAAGAGCAATAGTATCGCTTCTTTTAAGGCGGGTGTGACCACTGTGTTGCAGGATGCTTCGAGCGAGCGGATTTGGATGTGTTTCCAGCTTATTTAAGTACTTGTCCACATAGTTTAGGATTTCGCATTTTACAAGTGGAACTTCTAGATCCTTGTGGATGTTGCTGTTTTTAATATACCAAGGAGCACCAGTTATCATTCTTAGAATTTTGTTTTTTGTGACGGCGTTGGATTTTTTCTATGTTAGAGGCGGAAGCAGTGCCCCATAATTGTATACCGTAGCACCAAATTTGTTTTAAAATTGAGTTGTAGAGTAGAAGCTTACAATCAAGACGTAGCACAGAGTTTCTACCAATTAGCCAGTGGATTTGAGCAGCTTTAAGTTTCATTTGCGTCAGCTTCGCATCTATATGAGGCTACCATGTAAGGCGGCGATCTAGGTGAATACCAAGATATTTTGTCTCTGATCGTTGAGGCACCTTATGGTTGTTGATATTGATTGAAAGTCACATGACAAATTTTTAATTAGAGTGCGTTCTATTTTTATCTGATAAAGCATTTGTCATCAGGTATTTTTAGGACAACAACAAGGAAAAGTAAGTTGTTTATTTTAGTTTGCAGGTTATGTAAGATGTAGTTACATGCGTACGTGTGAAAGCAAAAATTGTAAGCCATCTGAAAAAATGAAAATTTTGACAGACATACGCAATTACATGTGGATTGCAAAAGTGACAAGTCATGTGTAAAATACATCTGGTATAAAACCACCTTTACAGCCTCTCGTAAAGTGGAGCATATTTACGTACTTAAATATTAAAGAAAATCACATGTTAAGAAAAAAATAGTTGACAAAAGGCAAAACCAAGGCGTATGCATCAGGTGGGAGAGGCTCTACAAAAACAACTAAACCGCCATAAGAAGTCAAAGAAAAAAAAAACAAAAACTCACAAATTCTTTCTTCTTCTTTCTGAGCTTTTCTTAGAATACTATAGTTGTTGTTTGTAAAAAAGAAAAAAAATACATAAACATTAAAAAAATTTTACATTTATATAACGAAATACCGTTACTCAGCTGATTATCTAAGGCCACCTGATATGCGTGCACCATTTAATATAATAATTAGAAAAACAAAAGAGGGTATCAAATTAGCCAGAGGAGTAACAATAGTATCAAAAAAAGTACGATTGGATCACCCTTTGCAACACTGATATAAATTAGTAATTGGTGGCCCAGTTACAGTAATATGCATTTGTACAAACCAAGTGAAATCCCAGCAAAAAGTACTGCTTCTATCCGAGCAGATTTGTAAGGGAGTGTTTATCTCTCTCACTTACTAACCTGCCTACGGAAGGCATGATTTTTGTTTGCAATGTCCTACTTGGCAGCACTTAGTGGGAATCTTTTTTCAAGGCTTAAAACATGCGCATAGTTCATGTCTCTTTAATTGACGAAACAAATATTATCTAAAATCTCTGCTTTCCATTAACTGCATCCTCGTAAGCGAGAAATTTTTTTTATTTTTAACTAACATATCTCTGCCTTACGTCGCACAGTGTCGTGTGTTCATATAACGAGCGGCCATAAATAGGAGAAGTTATTGTAAAGAGTTAAAATTTGGCACAAATATTTGAATTAATAAAAGATAACAAAATTTTAAATTTCTAAGTTTTCGGTGCAAGGATTCATGTCCTTCCCATATATCCTTTATTAATTAAATTTAATTTACTATTAACTATATCCAGCATTTTCTTCTATAATGAAATTATTAATCTCTTCATTGCTCCTTTTATTATAACTTCCATTTTCTTTTGTGTATATAGATAAATTTGGTTCAGATTGAAAAATCGTTGGTTCTACTATGTCTTTATTAGTATTAACACGACTGTTTTTTCGAGTATGGTTCAAACAAATTTTTCTAAAAACTTTATTAGTGGCTTCTATAGCTTCCTCAGACAACATTCCTACTGGAATCCTAAAGTTTATTATAAATTTTGCTCCATGCACTAGTATTTTGTGAACAGTAACAGGCATAAAATAGCAGAATTATATTTCAGCATATAAAGTCCATGTTTCTCTAAGCAGTTTTTTAAAATTTGAAATATTTATTGTTTTACTGATCGAAATTGTCTTTAAAAACAAAGAGAATCTGCATATATATTGTTGAAAATCAATATTAGATTATATATTTACATTGAATATGCGTTCTTCTTTAATATTAAAAAATGAATTAAGCAACGAACTTTTTTTTTCCTTCTTTCTGGAGCACTTTACCCATTTACGTTTTATGTTGACCCATTTACGTTTTAAATTTGCTAAAATAAAATTAAGTCTTTTATTTGTTTTCCACTTTAGTCTTGAATTTCTTTTCCAAAAAGTTAATTATTTCCATATGGGCTGCTCTGTAAGAAGTATGTTTGAGCCAAATATTGAAAAATTCTTTAATTTGTACCCTTGATGTCACTGAAAAAAGAAAAAAAGTCGTATTTTCGCAACGTTTCGCAAATGTCACATACTTTTTTATAATATACATACTTGTATTAATATTATACTAAATTATAAAAAAAATAGTTTTTGATAGTTTTTTTTAATTGCCAGGCAAACTTGCAAGTTGTTATTAATTATTACTATTTTTTGGTTCACATGCAGAACAACGGCGAAACACATATGAGAGCTAAATGGATAAAAAAAAGTGCGTTACCGTATTTTAGTAATATCACACTATAATATAAATGCAAATACTGCCGGCTTTATCGACAATTTATATTATTTTAACTCTTTAGAATATTCGCATTATTTTTCATTTTTCTTTGCATTCCTCACATTCACCTTAAACCTTCAACTTTGATTAGCTCTAACTTTTGTATATATTAACATATTTTTAAATTTATTTTTGAATATTGTTATTTGAAAACTATGTAATAAAACTGTATCAACCAAGTTCTAAAATTATAAAAAATATTTTTTTCATTTTTGGCCACCCACACCACACTGTGCGTCGTCGCATCCTCAGGAGCGCATCAAAACTGTGCATTTAGAAAGCATGATAATATTATACTGCTTCCAAAAACTAAATTATTTTTTGCTGGGATAGTACACCGAAGGGGAAAATTAACAAAGCAGAATAATGAAGTGACCTGATCGGCTATTAACCAGTATAACAGTTGTAAATTGTAAAATTAGTATTTAAGAAGAGGAAAAATGTTAAATAAAACAGAGATTAAATTAGAACTTTAAACGGATCACTAGCCGTGTTTTATTTTACCCTCTCGAAAACAGCGGCTCTTTAGTCATCAGCTTTTTGGCGTTGCTCGCTTTTAGAATAAGCAAAGTTTTCCGGTCGAGTTGGGACTCTTTACATTGCACGTTACAGGGGCTTATTACACCCTGCTCCTTCCAAAATTTTTTTTACAAATTGTAGATCTTATTGTCCAATTATTTTTTACATAGCATATCGAAAATTTCATAGAAATTGTTAATTTGTATGGGAGCCACCCGTTTTGTGCCCCCACCAAAAAATTTTTTTTCTCCAAAGTGTAGGCCTTATTGTCCAATTACTTTCTGTTGAACATTTGAAGTCGGTATCTCTTATAATTACAGCGATAAAGCTTATCGAAAATTTAATAAAAATTGTTAATTAGTTTGAGGGCTCCCCCTTCCCCTGCTCCTACCAATTTTTTTTTTTAAATTGTTGATCTTATTGCACAGTTAGTTTTTGTAGGACATTTGAAGTCGATATCTGTTATAGCTTCCGAGATATAGAGTGTCGAAAATTTAATAAAAATTGTTAATTTGTATTGGGGCAACCCCTTTTCCTGTCCCTACCCAAAAAGCTTTTTTGGAATAGTGTAGGTCCTATTGTCTAATTACTTTTTGTAGAACATTTTATGTCAATGGCTGTTATAGTTTCCGAGATATAGCGTATCGAAAAGTTCCTTCCCGCTTGTTTAAAGTGTAGGCCTAATTGTAAAATTACTAAGTGTGTAGTTGTGTGGCAAGAATGACAACGTTTACTGAGATATATAGGGATATATGCACGGAATGACAAACTGATATATACCCTTATCACTATGTGAAGGGATAATAATAATTAAAAAAGTTATAAATAAATTTTCAGTTTGAGATTTTATTTTACCATAGAATTTATACAATTAACAAATTAGTTTTTTAAGCTTTTGGTCAGTGTTGTTAAATTATATATTTTATTTTATTTTGCCAATATTTCGTTACCCATCGAGTAACATCTTCAGGGCTAATATCTAGTTTATAAGATTTCAAAAATCACAAAAATACAAATAAGTACATTAAGATACATTTAAAACAATTTATAAACAACAGAATAACAAAAACTTACATATGTTTACTTTTTGTTAAAAACAAAATAATTATACTAAGAGCGGTTTTTTGTTTACCACTATTGTCCAGTAGTCAAGTTATATTACAATAAAAAACTTAATATTTATTTATGTCATAATTTTCTTATTAGGTGTCTATACATTTGAGCGAGCTTTTTAGTATCACACTTATAATTTATTCTTTTTGTTGTTGGTACGTTTATGATATGCAACATCTCTAACATATAGCGCCATTGATAATTGTGCTCACTGTCCATTATACTCACTCTCTCAAAGTCTGGATTGTGGTTGTTTTCTGCACAATGGGTCGCTAATGCTGTTTTTTGCAAACAATTTGGTTTTTTAACTTTTTGGTCCGTTTTATGTGCTTCAATTCTGGTTGTTAATTTGTTTTTAGTTGTACCCACATATTCTTTGTCACATTTTTCGCTTTCGTTACCCTTACATGGTATTCTGTACACGACATTTGCCTTATCTAATATATGTATTTTATCTTTTGTTGGACTATATAGTTGAGATGCGTTGTTATTGTGAGTTTTGTGTGCTATTTTATATTTTTCGTCATTATATAACTTGGATTTTTCCAATCTTTCTGATATTTCCGGAACATATATTGAAGATTTAAAAATTTTTCGTTGCTCGTCATTTTCTTTAGTCCTGGGATTCTCCTTATCGTAGTCTTTAATTAATTTGCTAATTATTTTTGGTGGAAAATTATTTTGGAGCAGTATATCCCTTATTTTTTCCTTATTGGTTCTGTGAAACTCCATGTCGCTAATACTTAAAACTCTTCTTATGAGATTCTTGGCTGTGTTGACTATAACTCTCTTTGGATGTTTTGAGTAAAAATTTATAATTCTGCCAGATGCAGTTGGTTTCTGGTACCAGTTCATTCTTATTCTACCCCCACGCCTCGTCAATAAAGTGTCTGAATAAGGCAATTATTATTTTCCTCTATTTCTACCGTAAACTTAATATTGTTAATAAAGCTATTCGAAATGTTAAGAATTTCATTTATTGCACTTTCCTTGACTATACAAAAAAGGTCATCCACATATTTCGTCAATATTTTGGGTTTTAACGTACACTTTGACAAACAGTTTTTATGAGGTATTCCATAACGATGTCTGCAACAATAGGGGATGCTGGTGAACCCATTGGTAATCCTTTTTTCTGTATATATACTTTATCCTTGTGCTTAAAGTATCGATTGTCCTTAATACAAAATCTGAGAACATTAAAGAACATATCTTTTGACATTACCGTGTGCAACGATAAATCTTCCTATCTTTCTTCTATTATTTTTAAGCAAGGTCCACAGGTACGCTCGGGAATAACGACACTACATCAAATGACACAAATTTTTCATTTTCTTCTATAGTCAAGTGAGTTATTTTTTTCTAAATTGCACAGAGTCCTTAATGTTGTAATCTGAATCATGACTAATTTTACTTAGAATTGTAGTAATATATCTACATAATTTGTTAGATGGAGCATTTATATTTGAACATATTGGTCTCAACGGGTACCCTTTTTTATGGATCTTTGGTAGACCATATATCCTTGGTGCTACGGCTTCGTCAGTTTTTAATTTTTTTTTTTCTCTATTGCACTAATTATGCCCTTGTTAAAAAGATCGTCCAAATTGTTTGCAAAAAACAGCATTGGCGACCCATTGTGCAGAAAACAACCACTATCCAGACTTTGAGAGAGTGAGTATAATGGACAGTGAGAACAATTATCAACGCCGCTATATGTTAGAGATGCTGCATATTATAAACGTACCAACAACAAAAAGAATAAATTATAAGTGTGATACTGAAAAGCTCGCTCAAATGTATAGACACGTAATAAGAAAAAGAAAATTATGACATAAATAAATATTAAGTTTTTTATTGTAATATAACTTGACTACTGGGCAATAGTTGTAAACAAAAAACCGCTCTTAGTATAATTATTTTGTTTTTGTTTTTAACAAAAAGTAAACATATGTAAGTTTTTGTTATTCTGTTGTTTATAAATTGCTTTAAATGTATCTTAATGTACTTATTTGTATTTTTGTGATTTTTGAAATCTTATAAACTAGATATTAGCCCTGAAGATGTTACTCGATGGGTAACGAAATATTGGCAAAATAAAATAAAATATATAATTTAACAACACTGACCAAAAGCTCAAAAAACAAATTTGTTAAAGTTATAAATAATTCAAACCATATAGTTCTTTCTGCGCCACCCTGTACATAAGTATATAAAATGCAGGGATAAAAATTAATATTAGAACAAACAATATTTACTTGGAACTGGTTACAAGTAATCAATTTAACATATTAAAGGGAAGTCAAAAAATGGGATCTTTTTCCCTATTCTTAAAATTAAATGTTTTACCAAAAAATTTAATTAATTTTATTAACAGATAAAATGTGTAATGTAGAGTTTATATAATATTGTGTTCAAAAGAAAAACAATTTAATAACTCACCAATTTTATCCCACGAAGACTAACAGGCCTGTTATCAACTGGAAACTTGAGTGTTGCTTTTTGAATTACCTTATTATTTATAATATTTATGCATGAGCGTCGTTAACTAGCGTGTAGTGTAACCTAATATACCCTTTTGCTTTAGCCTTTTCAGACCTAGCGTCAGCAAAATAACTTAATAGGAAATATCGTATTCGTTTCTGAAGGCAAAAAATTCGAAAAAAAGTTTATAAGTAATTTATTTCCTAACTTCCCCACCCGTTCGTTGAATCGTCCCGATTCTTATTGGATTAGTAGATCATTGATACTACGAATTTCGCATTTTTGTTCAGGAGAGCCGGCGGACTGCTTTCTTTGACTATATTTGTGGCCGTTTAACTACTTTTAAGTTTGTTTCGAAGTTTGTAAGATATTGCCAATATAAAATACGTTAATATAATCGTAAGTGAAAACATCACTTTTCCTTTGCCTAAATTGAAGTTAGCTGCTCGATGTTATTTAAATGCAAATCTTTCATTAATTCAAAGAAAGCACCTCCTCTACATTTTCACCAATTTTTGTTGGTTGCAACAAAGCAGAAAGCGTTTTCCACTCGGATATATCTTTTGAAATATATGTTCTATTGGCAATTTTAACTGTATCAATATGAAAAATAATTAAGTATGTCCCAGACAGTTTAGTGGTTTTATTATTTAAGGTTTCGATGGTACCTTCAAACTGGTTAAGTAAAATAGTTCCCGGATACAATTCCTTTACTGTATTTATGTGCTGATTATTTATAATAACGTAATCATGATTCTTACTAGACAAATGTGCTAGAATACATTTCGTTTGACTTATATCTATTAGATTTTCCTTATTACAAATACATTAATCGTTATATTCTTTACAAATTACTTTTACTTCATAAATTTCTTAATTACATTTTAATATATTTTTAGTATTGATTTTTACAATTCTGTTTTCCTTTTTTATTGGTTTAATCAATATTTTTCCACAAATCTTACTATCTATTGCAGGAAGATTAATTATGTAAATGATAGCCCTATAATCTGTTGCTAATCTTATTGTCGCAAAACTCAATGCTTGTTCGATATTAGTATAAGGGAATTTGAATAATCCAATATCTGCACCTCAGGTTGGCAGACATTAAGAGTTGTAAATAGTGATAAAATTTTGAGTGACATTTCCTGCAGAAAAGAGAAACATTCTACTAAATACTTTTACTTTATTTCTTAAATCCTGTCTAATTTTTTACTTTTTGTACCTATCATCTAATTAATTTCTTTTACCAATAAGTTTCTCATAAACCTATTGATTCGGTTCATACGTTCTTATTTTAGTAGGTTTGTTTCTATGTATGACGATGCAAGATTCTTTAAGGGTTGACCAAAGTCCTCACAAAAACTTGATTTAGTTGTTTCGGGGTTGTGTTTATACAACTTGAATTTTCAGTTTGAGATTTTATTTGACCATAGAATTTATACAATTAACAAATTAGTTTTTTGAGCTTTTGGTCAGTGTTGTTAAATTATATATTTTATTTTATTTTGCCAATATTTCGTTACCCATCGAGTAACATCTTCAGGGCTAATATCTAGTTTATAAGATTTCAAAAATCACAAAAATACAAATAAGTACATTAAGATACATTTAAAACAATTTATAAACAACAAAATAACAAAAACTTACATATGTTTACTTTTTGTTAAAAACAAAATAATTATACTAAGAGCGGTTTTTTGTTTACCACTATACAATAAAAAACTTAATATTTATTTATGTCATAATTTTTTTTTCTTATTAGGTGTCTATACATTTGAGCGAGCTTTTCAGTATCACACTTATAATTTATTCTTTTTGTTGTTGGTACGTTTATGATATGCAGCATCTCTAACATATAGCGGCGTTGATAATTGTTCTCACTGTCCATTATACTCACTCTCTCAAAGTCTGGATTGTGGCTGTTTTCTGCACAATGGGTCGCTAATGCTGTTTTTTGCAAACAATTTGGTTTTTTAACTTTTTGGTCCGTTTTATGTGCTTCAATTATGGTTGTTAATTTGTTTTTAGTTGTACCCACATATTCTTTGTCACATTTTTCGCTTTCGTTACCCTTACATGGTATTCTGTACACGACATTTGCCTTATCTAATATATGTATTTTATCTTTTGTTCGACTATATAGTTGAGATACGTTGTTATTGTGAGTTTTGTGTGCTATTTTATATTTTTCGTCATTATATAACTTGGATTTTCCAATCTTTCTGATATTTCCGGAACATATATTGAAGATTTAAAAATTTTTCGTTGCTCGTCATTTTCTTTAGTCCTGGGGTTTTCCTTATCGTAGTCTTTAATTAATTTGCTAATTATTTTTGGTGGAAAATTATTTTGGAGCAGTATATCCCTTATTTTTTCCTTATTGGTTCTGTGAAACTCCATGTCGCTAATACTTAAAACTCTTCTTATGAGATTCTTGGCTGTTTTGACTATAACTCTCTTTGGATGTTTTGAGTAAAAATTTATAATTCTGCCAGATGCAGTTGGTTTCTGGTACCAGTTCATTCTTATTCTACCCCCACGCCTCGTCAATAAAGTGTCTGAATAAGGCAATTATTATTTTCCTCTATTCCTACCGTAAACTTAATATTATTAATAAAGCTATTCGAAATGTTAAGAATTTCATTTATTGCACTTTCCTTGACTATACAAAAAAGGTCATCCACATATTTCGTCAATATTTTGGGTTTTAACGTACACTTTGACAAACAGTTTTTATGAGGTATTCCATAACGATGTCTGCAACAATAGGGGATGCTGGTGAACCCATTGGTAATCCTTTTTTCTGTATATATACTTTATCCTTGTGCTTAAAGTATCGATTGTCCTTAATACAAAATCTGAGAACATTAAAGAACATATCTTTTGACATAACCGTGTGCAACGATAAATCTTCCTATCTTTCTTCTATTATTTTTTAAGCAAGGTCCACAGGTACGCTCGGGAATAACGACACTACATCAAATGACACAAATTTTTCATTTTCTTCTATAGTCAAGTGAGTTATTTTATTTCTAAATTGCACAGAGTCCTTAATGTTGTAATCTGAATCATGACTAATTTTACTTAGAATTGTAGTAATATATCTACATAATTTGTTAGATGGAGCATTTATATTTGATCTTTTATGGATCTTTGGTAGACCATATATCCTTGGTGCTACGGCTTCGTCAGTTTTTAATTTTTTTTTCTCCATTGCACTACTTATGCCCTTGTTAAAAAGATCGTCCAAATTGTTTGCAAAAAACAGCATTGGCGACCCATTGTGCAGAAAACAACCACTATCCAGACTTTGAGAGAGTGAGTATAATGGACAGTGAGAACAATTTTCAACGCCGCTATATGTTAGAGATGCTGCATATCATAAACGTACCAACAACAAAAAGAATAAATTATAAGTGTGATACTGAAAAGCTCGCTCAAATGTATAGACACGTAATAAGAAAAAGAAAATTATGACATAAATAAATATTAAGTTTTTTATTGTAATATAACTTGACTACTGGGCAATAGTTGTAAACAAAAAACCGCTCTTAGTATAATTATTTTGTTTTTGTTTTTAACAAAAAGTAAACATATGTAAGTTTTTGTTATTGTGTTGTTTATAAATTGTTTTAAATGTATCTTAATGTACTTATTTGTATTTTTGTGATTTTTGAAATCTTATAAACTAGATATTAGCCCTGAAGATGTTACTCGATGGGTAACGAAATATTGGCAAAATAAAATAAAATATATAATTTAACAACACTGACCAAAAGCTCAAAAAACAAATTTGTTAAAGTTATAAATAATTCAAACCATATAGTTCTTTCTGCGCCACCCTGTACATAAGTATATAAAATACAGGGATAAATGTTATATTCGGCTGTGACGACTCTTATATACCCTTCACATTGGCCTTCCGAACCGCGAGCTTTTTTTATTTTTATTCATTTTTTTATATTTATTAAATATTTCTAGTTTTTAAATTTAAACCCTCTTAGGGCGACTAAGAAGGAAAAAGCATAGTCAAAGAGGTGATGATGTTGGGCCTTCTTGTCTAGTCTCTACCCACCCAACCTTGCTTTCCATTTAAACGTTTTCTGTTAACTTTTCAGGCACTTAAAAAAATTGTTAAAGCTGCATATTTTTACTTAGACAACATTTTCTTCATTGTCTCGTATAATCAGATTTTAACCTAAGCATTTCTGCTTATAAATAAGTATCACATATATTAAATAGGGAAATGAGTTTGAGAGTTAAAAATTGATATTAGAACAAACAATATTTACTTGGAACTGGTTACAAGTAATCAATTTAACATATTAAAGGGAAGTCTAAAAATGGGATCTTTTTCCCTATTCTTAAAATTAAATGTTTTTACCAAAAAATTTAATTAATTTTAAATAACAGATAAAATGTGTAATGTAGAGTGTATATAATATTGTGTTCAAAAGGAAAACAATTTAATAAACTCACCAATTTTATCCCACGAAGACTTACAGGCCTGTTATCCACTGGAAACTTGAGTGTTGCTTTTTGAATCACCTTGTTATCTCTTATAAATAAAAGAACAATTTTTTTTTGTTAGTGACACCGCTTATAACTCAAGAACGGCTGAACCGATTTTAATGAAACTTGAAAAAAAGACATACCCGATATCTGGTAATGCGTTTTAGGCTCATTTATTTTTGGAAATTCCGACTGGGCGTGGCACCTCCCATACAAATTGAACAGTTTTTTTCACATATCTCAATACCTATTATAGCTGAAGTCTCCAAATTTGGTAAAACTAAAATAATTATTGATGTGCATAATTGAGTTGTGTGTGGGCCGGAAGAAATAAATGGGCGTGGCACCTCCCATACAACGAAAATAGTTTTTTGTATATATTTCAACAACTGTAACAGCTGAAGTCCCCAAACTTCGTACGGATGTTTATAGTGCTAATATGCATAATTGAGCTTTGTATGGGCGGGCAGAAATAAATGGGTGTGGCACCTCCCATACAACGAAAATAGTTTTTTTTATATATTTCAACAACTGTAATAGGTGAGGTTTCCAAACTTTGTACAGATGTTTATAGTGCCAATATGCATAATTAAGCTTTGTATGGGCAGGAAGTAATAAATGGGCGTGGCACCTTTCATACAACGAAAATAGTTTTTTGTATATATCTCAACAACTGTAACAGCTGAAGTCTCCAAACTTCGTACGGATGTTTATAGTGCTAATACGCATAATTGAGATTTGTATGGGCGGGAAGAAATAAATGGGCGTGGCACCTCCCATACAACGAAAATAGTTTTTTTATATATCTCAATAGCTGTAATAGCTAAAGTCTCCAAACTTCGTACGGATGTTTATAGTGCTAATACGCATAATTGAGATTTGTATGGGGGGAAGAAATAAATGGGCGTGGCACCTCCCATACAACGAAAATAGTTTTTTTTATATATTTCAACAACTGTAATAGCTGAAGTCTCCAAACTTCGTACGGATGTTTATAGTGCTAATATGCATAATTGTGCTCTGTATGCATACAACAAATTTTTCAAAACTTTGTAAAGCTGTTTATAATGTTAATATGCATAATTCAGCTGTGTAAGGTTAAAGTCTCCAAATTTTGTGTAGGTATTTACAATGTTGATGTTTACAATTAATCTGAGTTTGGGCGTGAAGAAAATAATAGGCGTGGCATCTAATTTACAAGAAAAAACTTTTACATATATATGTTAATAAATGAAACAGCTGAAATCTCCAAATTTAATTCGGGTATTTATTATGCTAATATGCATAACTAAGATGAGTATAGGCAGGAAGTGAATAATGGGTGTGGAACCTAATAGCATGGAAATATTTATATGTGTATCTCATTAGCTGTAATAGCTAAGGTCTCCAAACTTTTTGGCGTGGTACCTCCCGTACAATTGGATTTTTTTTACATGTACTTCAATAATTCTTATAGCTAGAGTCTCAAAATTGTCTATGGATGTTTACTTAAGAGAAAAGGGAATAATGGTCATGGCATCTCCCTTACAACAAAAATACTTTCTTATATAAGTCTTAATAACTGTAAAAAAACTTCAAAAAACGTGTTCATATTTTTCTTAAACCAGTTGAACGCAATATAAGTTATTAGTTTAAAAGTAACAAAAAATAACCTAAAAATTACCAATAAAATGTCCATCCCGTGTTACCCCTTAGGATCAAAGTTATCAAAATTTTATATTAATATTTTTTCGAGTTCTGTCGAACGCAATTTAAAAATATAATTTGAGCCCTTTATTTCTTTTTCAATTACGAAGGTACAAAATGGATATAAGCAGTTATAAAATATTTTTTACCCTGTCTCGCCTCTAATGGTGTAATATTTTAAAAAAGTACGAAAAATGCATTCATAACTTTGAAACCTGTCGAGCGGAAATCAAATTATAATTCTTTCTTTTTTTGGTTCAGAAGCTACAAAATTAACCAATACTTTTTTCAAGTCTTGCCCTAAGCATTTAGGCTATGCAATGATTAATCTGTCAGTTAGAGAGTCATTAACGCATTTTTTTTCTCTACATTGTTTTGTAATCGTTTGCTTTTTATATATATTGTTAGCCAATACGTGTTCGGAGATACTCAATGCTGGATGTATTCAATAGAATGGCAAAAACGAGGCTTGCCGCATGCACACATTCTTATTTGGTTAGTCGAAACAGTTTGACGATACCAAATAGATTATATTATAAGTGCCGAGATCCCTGATCCCGAAACAGAACAAGAACTTCATGATGTTGTAATTACAAATATGATTCATGGTCGACGTCAAGTGTTCCAAGCATTATCAATGAAAATTGACGGCGAAAACTATCACTGGCAATGAAGGTTATCTACTGTATCGGCGTTGATCGCCCAATGACAACGATCAAGCTATTACAAAGAAAGTAAAAGGGAACGATTTTGTGATTGACAACAGTTGGACTGTGCCATATTCGCCACTTTTTTCCAAATCGTTTAAGACACATTGCAATGTTAAATATTCTTATTCAGTGAACTTGATCAAGTACATCTGCAAATATGTCACGAAAGGCAGCGATATGGCTGTTTTTAGCATCCAAACCTCCAATGGCAACGATGAAATTAAGTTGGGCGATATGTGAACTGCAATCAGGCGGTTTGGCATACATTTAGCAGTGCATCTCGAGAATGGCCAACGAGTATATTTCACTGCGACAAATGTTGTTCAACGTGCTGAAATACCTCCGGTGACAACATTGACAAGTTCCTTTGCTGTTTGTCAAGGCGATCCGTTTGCACAAACTTTACTTTACTCGGAGATGCCACGGTATTACACTTGGAACGCTTCTTCAAAAAAATTCAACGTCGAAAGAAAGGCACTATGGTTCCTGGACATCTGGATGTGCATTCAAAAGATGCTCTTGGTCGCATTTATATAGTTCATCTGCAGAATGATGAATGCTTTTATTTGCGGTTGTTGCTGGTGAATGTTCGTGGTCCAACATCATTTGCAGCATTTCGTACTGTTAATGGTATAGTCTGCCCAACATTTTGTGCTGCATGTCAAGAACTCAATTTGCTTGAAAACGATACTCATTGAGATACGACAATCGCTGAGGAATATACGAACATTATTTGCTATTGTCATTATTTGCTATTGACATGCTTCCCGTCAAGTCCAAGTGACCTATGGAACAAATACAAGAACAATGTGTCATTTTATATCAATATCGTGTCAGCTAGAGAAATCCAAATTTTGAAGTAAATGCGAAGATGCATAACCTTATTTACCTTATTATGAGAACTTCAACTTTGGTCTGGTACTGACTGGACTAATATCAATTACATAATTTTAGGATTTGAATACATATTGTTAGTTCGCATTAGCGAAAGTCCAATAATAATGACATGGAGAAAAAAAAGATGCATAACCGGGCCTTAATTGAAGACATGTGTTACCTTATTTGCGGCAGTTTGTTAGTCAGGTTAGGACTGCCAGCACCAGAACATGAAATAAATGAGCTTCTAAATCGAGAATTAAAGCGTGGACGTGAATACGATCGACATGAGTTGAACCAATTAGTTCAAACTAATGTTTCCCTCTTAAACCTCCAATAGAAGGAAGTCTATGATATAATATTGAAGGCAATTGATGGCCCCGGTGGAACTGGAAAGATATTCGTCATGTCGTTGATTTTAGCCACTGTTCGTGTGAGATCTAACATTGCTGTAGCGGTAGCTTCATCTGGAATAGCGGCCACATTGTAAGAAGGATGCCGCACAGCTCAATTAGCGTTAAAATTGCCATTAAACCTTCAAAATAAAGAGCAGCCGACACGTAAGATTGCGAAAAACTCCGCCATATCAAAAGTTTTAGTAGCGTGTAAAATCATTATCTGGGATGAATGCACAATGGCACACAAACGCGCAATAGAAGCTCTTAAAAGAACACTAAGAGATCTGCGCAGTGACTGAAGATGTTTTGGAGGTGCCATGATTTTACTGTCTGGTGATTTCCGCCAAACACTGCCAGTCATTCCAAGATCGACGGCGGCTGATTAAAAAAATGCTTGCGTTAAATCCTCAAGTCTGTGGCGTTTTCCAAAGATACTGCAGTTGACAGAAAACATGAGAGTTATATTGCTCAACGATTTATCAGTTCAAGATTTCTTCAACCAATTGTTGACTATCGGCAATGGCCGTATTCCTGTCGACGAATTAAACGAATTGATTTCGTTTCCTCAAAATTTTTGTAGTTTTGTATCGTCAAAAGAACAGCTCATCCAGAAAGTTTTCTGCAACATAATTGCTAATGAGAAAAATTATGACTGGTTGAGTGAACGGGCAATTTTAGCAGCTAAAAATATAGATGTTGATGATTTAAACTATGTTTATAGTTCAGAATCAAATCGTTGGCACTCTGCATTCTTTTAAATCAATTGATTGTGTAACAAACGAAGATGAAGCCACTAACTATCCAACTGAAGTTTTAAACTCCTTGGATGTGCCTGACTTACCACCGCACAACTTATAACTGAAGGTTGGCTCGGTAGTTATCGTCCTTCGAAATTTAAACCAACCAAAACTTTTGCAATGAAACGCGCTTGGTAATAACAAAACTAACTAACAAAGGTGAAGAAGTTCTCATACCGAGAATTCCGATTATACCAACCGATATGCCTTTTTAGTTAAGGATAATTAAATCTCCTATTCGTCTTGCATTCTCAATGACTATTAACAAATCACAAGGACAATCCTTGAGTATTTGTAGTCTTTATTTAGAAAATACGTGTTTTTCTCATGGCCAAATATACGTTGCATGTCTTACGAGTGGGCAAACCATCTGTTTTATTTGTACTTGCACCTGATAACAAAACAAAAAATGTCGCATATCACGATGTATTGCACTGAAGGGAATTAACCTAAACATAACCCATGCACAAAAATACATAGCTTTCTTAACAGATTTTACCTGAAACGCCATATTTTTGAAATCTTTTTGAATTTTTGTTTTCTTTATAAATATATTTCAAGGAACTATTTGACTAAATAAACTTTTTACTCTTTTAAAAAAATCCATATATTCAATAACTGTTAGGTGGTACGAAGTTCACCTGGTCAGCTAGTTTATAATATTTATGCATGAGCGTCGTTGACTAGCGTGTAGTGTAACCTAATATACCCTTTTGCTTTAGCCTTTTCAGACCTAGCGTCAGCAGAATAACTTAATAGGAAATATCGTATTCGTTTCTGAAGGCAAAAAATTCGAAAAAAAGTTTATAAGTAATTTATTTCCGTAACTCCCCCACCCGTTCGTTGAATCGTCCCGATTCTTATTGGATTGGCAGATCATTGATACTACGAATTTCGCATTTTTGTTCAGGAGAGCCGGCGGACTGCTTTCTTTGACTATATTTGTGGCCGTTTAACTACTTTTAAGTTTGTTTCGAAGTTTGTAAGCTATTGCCAATATAAAACACGTTAATATAATCATAAGTAAAAACATCACCTTTCCTTTGCCTAAATTGAAGTTAGCTGCTCGATGTTATTTAAATGCAAATCTTTCATTAATCCAAAGAAAGCACCTCCTCTATATTTTCACCAATTTTTGTTGGTTGCAACAAAGCAGGAAGCGTTTTCAACTCGGATATATCTTTTGAAATATATGTTCTATTGGCAATTTTAACTGTATCAATATGAAAAATAATTAAGTATGTCCCAGACAGTTTAGTGGTTTTATTATTAAAGTTTTCGATGGTACCTTCAAATTGGTTAAGTAAAATAGTTCCCGGATACATTCCTTTACTGTATTTATGTGCTGATTATTTATAATAACGTAATCATGATTCTTACTAGACAAATGTGCTAGAATACATTTCGTTTGACTTATATCTATTAGATTTTCCTTATTACAAATACATTAATCGTTATATTCTTTACAAATTTCTTTTGCTTCATAAATTTCTTAATTACATTTTAATATATTTTTAGTATTGATTTTTACAATTCTGTTTTCCTTTTTTATTGGTTTAATCAATATTTTTCCACAAATCTTACTATCTATTGCAGGAAGATTAATTATGTAAATGATAGCCCTATAATCTGTTGCTAATCTTATTGTCGCAAAACTCAATGCTTGTTCGATATTAGTATAAGGGAATTTGAATAATCCAATATCTGCACCTCAGGTTGGCAGACATTAAGAGTTGTAAATAGTAATAAAATTTTGAGTGACATTTCCTGCAGAAAAGAGAAACATTCATGACTTATGTATAATCCTATCTCTACTAAATACTTTTACTTTATTTCTTAAATCCTGTCTAATTTTTTACTTTTTGTACCTATCATCTAATTTATTTCTTTTACCAATAAGTTTCTCATAAACCTACTGATTCGGTTCATACGTTCTTATTTTAGTAGGTTTGTTTCTATGTATGACGATGCAAGATTCTTTAAGGGTTGACCAAAGTCCTCACAAAAACTTGATTTAGTTGTTTCGGGGTTGTGTTTATACAACTTGAAGTGGGTTTAAGATGACGTTCCCACAAAGATCCAGCCTCCAAAATGAAAGTTATCTAGGTCCTGGGACCAAGGATGGATTAAAACACGCACAATGAAGTCTCGCAGTTCTACCAATTTTTGCAAAAAGATTGTAAACGAACAGAAGTCTTTTCCTTGAATACTTTACCCTATGTATTCTTTTCTTTTTATAATTATCTATTTTTTCTAGTTTTTTTACCTTTTTTAATATTAATAAATAAGTCTATTTTTTTAAGCTTTAGGTCTATTTTTATATTTATTTTTTTGTACAAATTTTTCAATATTTCGCCACTCCGTTGTGTGGCATCATCAGGAGGTTTCTTTTCTTTTTGTATTATACAATACTTTTATCTTTATATATTAGCTTCGTTTTTTGCCTTCGTGTATTGAAAACACAACTATTTAACCAATGCGAGTTCAATAAGGTGAATTCGTCACGGCAACAACTACAACACTGAAAAAACTGCAGGCATTTTGTTTTTTTAAATTACCAATATGTCAAAAACTGTTTGTTTTAATGGAAATAAAATTGTCTCGAAATAAAGAAATACAATTAGGGAATTCACAAGGTGTTCTATTTGTCCTATTGTCATATGGTCATAAAATTTTGACAATGGCTTAACAACCTTCACCAACTATTGGACATTTGGCGCAGGTGTAAGTGGAGTTGTTGTGATAATTTAACAAGTATATTAAACGACGTGGTACTTTTAAAGAACCATTTTTGTATGAAAGACAACAAAACCATTGTGAAATTTTATAACAATATGACAATAGGACATAATAGGACACCTTGTGAATCCCCTAATTATATAAACACGTGTCCTAAGTTTGATTTTTTCTGGATTATGTAGGTTATGCAAATGCTAAAATTTATAAATGTGACAATCTCAAATGCCCACGACCTGCATGTTTTGTTTCTGACAGTTCAGGTAAATATGCTAGTTTTCCCCATGCACGTCCTTCATGTTTTGGTCGCTTTAGGCTGGTTCTTCATATGAGTTTTATCGATTGCCCCGGGCACAATATTCATATGGCACCGCTGTTAAGGATACTGCTTTGCTTTTTTTTTTTGCATAGTTTTATTATTAAATCTTCGCTTGAGCGAACCAACAATAAGTATTCAATCTTAAGACTAAGGAAATAATATTAGTCCAGCCAGTGCCAGACTAAAATTTAGGTTCTCATATTATAAATAGTTATCTTCATCTAAGCGCAATAGTATCCCTCCTTTTAAGACGGGAGTATCCACTATGTTGCAATATACTTCGAGCGAACGGGTTTGGATGTGTTTCCAGCTTATTTAAATACTTGTCCACATATTTCAGGATTTCGCATTTAACTAGTGGAACTTCTAGATCATTATGGATGTTGCTGTTTTTGACATACCACGGATCACCAATTATCATTCTTAGGATTTTATTTTAACAGCGTTGTATTTTTTCTATGTTAGAGGCGGAAGCTGTGCCCCATAATTGTATACCGTAGCACCAAGTTCATTTTAAAATTGAGTTGTATAGTAGAAGTTTACAATCCAGAGTTTTAACCCTTTAGCCAGTGGATTTGCGCAGCTTTAAGTTTCATTTGCGTTAGCTTTGCATCTATATGAGGCTTCCATGTGAGGCGGAAATCCAGGTGAATACCAAGATATTTTGTCTCGGATCGTTGAGGCACCAAATGGTTGTTAATAGTAATTGGAGGGCACGTTTCTTTGCGTAAGGTAAAAGTTACGTGAGTAAATTTTTGTTCATTTATTTTTATTCCCCATAACTTTGCCCATTTCTCAACTTGGCTTACGTGTTGTTGCAGCTGGCTCGAAGCCTCTTTAGGGTCTTTATGAGTACTAAGAAAAGCAGTGTCGTCAGCAAATGTCGACGTGTGTATGAAACTATTGATAGGCATATCTGCTGTGTAAAGCATGTACAGAATTGGACCTAGTATACTCCCTTGAGGTACACCAGCCCCTATTGGCTGAGAGGAACTTATTTGAATTCCCTCTTTGATCATAAATTGTCTGCCGGTTAAGTATTTTTCTAGCAGGCTTGAAATATTAGCTGGTATATAGAGTTTTAGTTTGATTAACAGGCTCGGACTCAGGATCGGACTCAGCTTGTTTTTAAGCAGCTTTTCGAATAGTTTCGCCAAAGTTGGTAACAAACTTATAGGCCTATAAGACTCCACCTTCAAAGGATCTTTACCAGGCTTAGGAATCATCTTTACTAAGGCAATTTTCCATATTGGCGAAAAATGTTCAAGCCGAATTATGGCATTAAAAATTAAAAGAATAATTCTTTTACCTGTAAAGGTTAGCTCTAAAAGCATTTTGTTGCTTATTTTATCAACGCCAGGAGCTTTATTGTCATTTAGGCTAGCGATACCCTCTATAACATCTGAAAATCGGAAACGTATTTCTATAGGACGTTTAGCAACAACAGGCAGAACTACCGCCAGTCACGTCAGTGCATGAATTGGGAGTGAAGACGCTTCTTAAATGGCTTGCGATCAGATCACATTTTTCTTCGTCATTTCTAGCCCAGGATCCTCTCAGGTTACGCAGTAGTGGTTTTGCGATTACGGGTCTTTTAAGACGTCTGGCTGATCGCCATAGAGACTAGTTTGTATAAGGAGTCGCGTCTAGACCTTCCGGGTATTCCTTTATTTCTACTAGCAAGTTTTTTTAATCGGTTTGCACATTCCTTTAGCTTATTTTTAAGTAGGGGCGATCTTTACTTTTGCCATTCTCTTCGGGCTCTCCTTTTTTAAGATATGAGCTTTTCAACATATGTTGAATAAATTTTGTTGTATCTGTCCTGACGGTAGGAAGAAGAAGCATGTTTAACGGCTTTTTTTATATTTTGATATTTTCATTGAGGCTACTCAGGCACTCATCGATTTCTTCGGAAGTTTTTAAAGATTGGTGTTCCGAACAGAGCGTGCTGATAAATTTTTTTGTATTTTAACCAGTTTATTCTTTTTGACAGAAAAATATCACTAGTTGCAATTTGATGAGGACTGCAAATAGTGAAAATTGTGGGTGAGTGATCAGAAGATAAATCCAAGGAGGCTTGAGCCTCAATAAGCTCAGAGGATATACCTTTTGCTACGCCAAAATCTATTACGTCTGGTATTTGATTGTGGTCAGTTGGCCAATATGTTGGTTGTCCAGTTGAAATAACGTGAAGTCTCAATTCCGATACAGAATCATACAAGACACGAACTGTGGGACTTATTACGCGAGAACCCCAGTATGTGTGTTTAGCGTTATGGTCTCCAGCAGCTATATAGTAAGGACCTAAAGATTTGTAAAAACTGTTGTACTGATCCTTCGCTATGGAGAAGAGAACTTGGGTGGACAATAAACTGACGAAATATATCTGAACCACCCACATGACCTATCTCTCGGATCTTTTGAATCATAAAAAGTATAGCCACATATTTTTAAAGTGCTTCTAAATGTCATATGATTTATTATTATTTCATTTATTTATTCATTTCATTTATTCTTGTATACATATAATTTCATCCCACAAAGCCTTTTTCTTGTCTTGAGTCTCGGAAATTAACATGACATCAATTTTTGGTGTGTTAAAAAGTATTCGAGCTGGTTTTTGTGTTGGTGGATGCCGTTTGCATTCCAGAAACACACTCTGAGGCAGTTCATGGCCTTTTAAGCATGGCCTGAAAAAGAGCTGACTGCATTTTTTGCATTTCTTGCATCATGCCAGCCATTTGCGCCATTTTATGCGCGAACTGTTTAACCATATTGTCAATAACGGCTTCCAAACAGCTAAAATTGGGACCAGTTGGTTCATTTGTTGGTGCCTCATGTGGTGTTGTTTCCTGGTTAGGCGTATTACGAATGTTGGGCTGGTTGGACTAAGAAACTTGACTTGTTGTTGGTTGTGTTAATGGAGTAATAGTTGCTGTATTTAACTGCTGTGGAGGGGCAGAAACTATTTTAGTCTTAGATGAACGCCTTACTAAATCAAAAACAGGGCAACCTCTGTAGTTGGCAGTGTGGTTTCCGCCACAATTGCTGCATTTCTTCATCCTGGGGTCATCTTTTGGTTTATCACACTTGGTCGTGGCATGCAGGTCCCCACACACAACACACACAGAAGGCAACTTACAATAAGCTTTGGTATGGCCGAATTCCTGCCAGTTCAAGCACAGTACTGGCCCAGATTGTTTATGTGGGGCTTCAACAACAACTCTGCGATGCAAAATATATCTTAACTCATAAATAGGGTGAGTTTCACGTTTTCTCAATTTTACATACCTAGGCTTAAGCTCCACCCGAAATAATGCTTGGGGACACCTTTCTCTATTTTTAATGTTTGATACAGTTTTAGCTTTAAAGCCTTTGCTGCACAAACTCGTCTTTATCTCTTCCGTTCGACATCAGCGTCAATACCTATTTTAACTATCTGGAGTCCTTTTGCGTTTTTAAGTTGGTAAGTGTAGGAGTTTTTATTCAGTTTTTCAAATTCTAATACGCCGCGGCGCGCCAGTGCGGTAAGCGTTTTCGTGATTTACCTGAATTTTTGTCTCGTAAATGTTACCACGCTTAATATTATTAACATAAAAATTATTTTCCCCGATCTATCCAACCAAAAACCTAATAAGGTCGTTTGAGTTTCTTGCTCTCAAATAAATTGGAGGAGGTTTAAATGTCTTCTTCTCGATGAAAGGGGTATCGTTTCCCTTATCTAATATGGCGAAACGATTTTGCGATGAGGTTGGCTTTTTTTCGTCTTTTGAAATTTTGGCTGGTTTGGTAACCTCTGTGGATTTTGGGCTTCTACCCCTTTTAAGAACTGTAATATAGCGGTCCATCCCTACCTGAACCTTTGGAGCTTCTGAAGAAAGTGGGCTGGGACCGCCTTTAGCAAATGGTGAGTATGGTACAGCAGTATTTTTTTATAATTTTTGAAAAGAAATTGGGCTAAAATTGTTCCTTGTTCAGCACACTTATTTAAATTAGGCACACTTGCACTTAAATTGTCTTTAACTATTATCGGTTTTGCACTCAAATAGTTTTTATTATATTAAGGGTCTCTGATGTTTTCATTGCTTACGCTTGAGCTTAACACAATTTAAGCATTTCGGCTATTAGGCCCACTGTCACGACGATAACTGTTAGTCATCAGAAGCGCTTTTAAAATAAGTGGCTATTCATTTTACGATTCAAAGGATCCCAGAGAAAGATCATGTGGAGGCTCGGCTATACTAATCAAATCAAGAATTAAACACCAATGGTTAGGTGGCATCTCCGAATGCTATATTCAAGCAACAAACGTCTGCATTGATGAATTTTTCGCTAACCTAGTTATTTCGTCGATTTATTCTCCACCCAGATTTTCCATAACGAAGGATCAGTACAACAGTTTTTACAAATCTTTAGGTCCCCGCTTCATAGCTGCTGGAGACTATAACGCTAAACACACATACTGGGGCTCCCGCTTAATTAGTCCCAGAGGTCGTATCTTGTATGATTCCGTATCTGAAATGGGTCTTTGTGTTATTTCTACCGGACAACCAACCTATTGGCCAACCGACCACAAAAAAAATCCAGACTTAATAGATTTTGGCGTAGCAAAAGGGATATCCCCGGAGCTTATTGAGGCGCAAGCCTCTCTGGATTTATCTTTTGACCACTCACCCCCAATTATCACTATTTGCAGTGCTCACCAAATAGCAACTAGTGATTTTTTCTTATCTAAAAGAGTAAATTGGTTGAAATATAAAAAATATCTCAGCTCTCACTGCTCGGAACACATACCACTTAAAACTCCCCAAGGAATCGATGATTGCCTAAATATCCTAAATGAAAGAATTAAAGAAGCCGTTGAACATGCTTCTTCAACATACCGTCAGGTCAAATACAACAAAAATTTTTCTGTCGATGTTGAGGAGCTTTAATCTGAAAAAAGGAGAGCGCGAAGAGAATGGCAACAGCACAGATCGCCCCAACTTAAAACGAAGCTAAAAGAGTGTACAAATCGCTAAAAAAACTTGCTGGAGGTACACAGAATTGCATCAATTAAAAAGTATTTGGAACGTGTTCACTCCTAATACATGCACTGACGTGAGGGAATTACCGCCTGTTGTTTCTAGACGTCCTATAGAAATACGTTTCCGTTATTCAGATGTGGTAGAAGCTATTGCTAACCTCAATGATAAAAAAGCTCCTGGCGTTGATAAAATAAGCAACAAAATGCTTATTGAGCTACCTTTTACAGCAAAAGAATAATTATTTTTATTTTTAATGCCATAATACGGCTTAAACATTTTCCACCAATATGGAAAGTTGCCTTAGTAAAGATGATTCCTAAACCTGGTAAAGATCCTTCGAAGGTGGAGTCTTATAGGCCTATAAGTTTGTTACCAACTTTGTCAAAACTGTTTGAAAAGCTGCTTAAAAACAAGCTTACTCCGATCCTGAATGAAAACAACTGCATTCCAGATCACCAATTTAGCTTTAGAAGTCAACATAGCACAATAGAACAAACTCACAGACTGGTTATAAGAAAAACTTTCGAGGAAAAAAAGTACTGCTCCGCGCTTTTTATAGATGTGTCTCAAGCTTTCGATAAAGTATGGCACGAAGGCCTGTTAAACAAACTAAAGCTAAACCTTCCAGCTAATATTTTCAACCTACAAGAAAAGTACATAACCGGTCGACAATTTATGATCAAAGAGGGAAATCAAATAAGTTGCCAACCAATAGGGGCTGGTGTACCTCAAGGGAGTATCCTAGGTCCGATTTTGTACTTGCTTTACACGGCAGATATGCCAACAAACAGTTTTACGCACACGTCTACATTTGCTGACGATACCGCTTTTCACAGCATTCATAAAGACCCTAAAGAGGCTTCGTGCCAATTGCAACAACACGTAACCTAAGTAAAGAAATGGGCAAAATTATGGAAATTAAAAATTAATGAGCAGAAATGTACCCACGTAACGTTTACCTTACGCAAAGAAACGTGCTCTCCAAACCTTATTAATAACCATATGGTGCCTCAACGATTTGAGACGAAATACCTTGGCCTTCACCTGGACCGTCGTCTTACATGGAAGACGCATATGGATGCGAAGTTGACGCAAAAGAAACTTAAAGCTACACAACTTCATTGGCTAATGGGCAGAAACTCTGTGCTTCGTCTTGATTGTAAACTTCTACTCTACAAATCGATTTTGAAACCAATTTGGCGCTACGGTATACAATTATGGGGCACTGCTTCCGCCTCTAACATAGAAAAAATACAACGTCGTCAAAACAAAATCCTAAGAATGATAACTGGTGCGCCTTGGTATATTAAAAACAGCAACATCCATAAGGATCTACAAGTTCCACTAGTTAAATGCGAAATCCTGAACTATGTGGAAAAGTATTTGAACAAGCTGGAAACGCATCCAAATCCGCTCGCTCGAAACCTCTTGCAACATAGTGGACACACTCGTCTGAGAAGAAGGTACACTATTGAACTTCGATGAAACTGTTTAAATTAATTTACTTTGTTATGAGAACTTAAATTTTGGTCTGGTACTGACTGGACTAATATAAATTACTTAGTTTTAAGATTTGAATACTTATTGTTAGTTCGCATTAGCGAAGATTCAATAATCAAAATATGAGAAAAAAAAATTAACCGTTCGCTTTTTTTATTGTTTAGTTTGTTGATTTTTCTTTTCTCACTAATATTTGTATATATGTATGTATATTAATAAATTTGTTTGCCACTTATTACTAATATCACCTATTACCAATATTACACTACGAGATTTTACTTTTGCTTTACTTTTGATTGCGGGAAACGAATCATGTCCCCAGCCACAAAGATCTGAACATTTGGATGCCATTGAGATTATGAAACTTAAACAAATTTTGATTTTGCAAAACAAAATTTATTTGGTTAAAGATTTACAAGCCAAAGACCAAACAAAGACATAACAAAATTCGTGCAGAGTACAGTGGATGAAGGTGCACCAATCATTCCCATATCGGCCCATTAAAATATAATGTTGATTTAAGTAAGCAAAAAATATAAACTTACATCAAAATAATTGTTTTCTTATTTAAGGTGTTGTGCAAATATATTGTTAAAAAAACTCCCGCTCCACAACATGGCTTTAAGGTGCCACCAAGGCTTATTGTAATTCGGTCCAGTTGTCAAGTCAATGAGCTGAAAGGTGGAGTTGCTGGTTCTTCAATTTTGTGCGATGTTTTAAAAGTTTTTTTTCCATATTTTTATTATTGAATCTTCGCCTTTGGCGAACTAGCAATAAGTATTCAAACCTTAAAATATTTAGTTTATATTAGACCAGCCAGTGCCAGACTAAAATTTAAGTTCTCATATTAAATTAATTAATTCAGTAGTTTCATCTAAGTGCAATAGTGGACTGTGTCCACTATGTTGCAAAATGTTTCGAGCGAGCGGATTTGGATGTGTTTCCAACTTGTTTAAATACTTGTCCACATAATTAAGGATTTCGAATTTTACTAGTGGAACTTGCAGATGTTTGTGGATGTTGCTGTTTTTAATGTACCAAGGAGCACCAGTTATCATTCTTAGGATTTTATTTTGACGGCGTTGAATTTTTTTAATGTTAGAGGCGGAAGCAGTGCCTCATAATTATATCCCGTAGCACCAAATTGGTTTCAAAATTGAGTTGTAAAGTAAAAGTTTACAATCAAGACGTAGCACACAGTTTCTACCGATTAGCCAGTCGATTTGGGCCGTTTTAAGTTTCATCTGTGTCAACTTCGCATCTATATGCGATATTTCGGCTCGATTCGTTGAGGCACCGTATGGTTGTTAATAAGAATTGGGGGGCACGTTTCCTTGCGTAAAATAAAAGTAACGTGAGTGCATTTTTGTTCATTTATTTTAACACCCCATAACTTTGCTTATTCTTCTACTTGGGATACGTGATGTTGAAGTTGTTTTGAGGCCTCTTAAGGGTCTTTATTATTACTGAAAAAGGCGGTATCATCAGCAAATGTCGACGCATGAGTAAGATTGTTTGTGGGTATATCTGCTATTGGTTTAGGACAGCTTAAGCAGTTTCCTTCTTTTGTCATAAATTGTCGGCGAGTTTGTACTTTTTCAAAACGTTAAAGATATTCACTGGTAAGTTCAGCTTTAACTTGTTTAACAGGGCTTCATTCCAAACTTTGTCAGAGGCTTGAGAGATATATAAAGAGCGCGAAGCAGTATTTCTTTTTCCAAAGGCTTTTCTTATAATCTGTACCAATCTGTGGGTTCGTTTGATGATACTATGTTGATTTCTAAATCCAAGTTGGTGATCTGGGATGCAGTTGTTTTCATTCAGGATCGGCGTCAGCTTGTTTTTAAGCAATTTCTCTAACAATTTGGACATAGTTGGTAACAGACCTTTATGCCTGTAAGACTCAACCTTTGAAGGATCCTTTCCCGGCTTAGGAACCATCTTTACCAAAGCAACTTTCCATACTGGCGGGAAATGTAAGAGCCCTAATATAGCGTTAAGAATAAAAAGAATTATCTTCTTGCTGTAAAAGGCAGCTTTAAAAGCATTCTGTTGCTTATTTCATTAAAGCCAGGAGGTTTTTTAGCATTTAAATAATTGATAGCCTCTACGACATCTAAAAGTTGGAAACATATTTCAATAGGACATCTAGCAACAACAGGCGGTAATTTACTCATGTCAGTGCACTATTTGGAGTGAACACATTTATTAAATGACTTCGAGCAGATCACATTTTTCTTCTTCATTACTTGCCCAGGATCCTCTCAGATTACGAAGTAGGGGTTTCACGATAACGAGTCTTTTAAGATATTTCGCTGATCAGCATAGTGAATAATTCGTCTAACGACTCGAGGTGTTCCTTAAGAGATGCCATTCTGTGAACCACTAGTAAATTTCGACTTTTTTATGTTCTCATTAAGGCTGCTCAGACAATCATCGATGTCTGCGGGAGTTTGTAGCGGTCGGTTGTTTGAGCAGTGGGTGCTGACAAATTTTTTGTTTTTAACCAATTAACTCTTTTAAATAAAAAGTATCAGTGATTATAGTGGGAAAGTGCTCTGAAGCAAAATCCAACGAGGCTTTAGCTTCGGTAAGTTCCGGGGATATACCTTTTGTTACGCCAAAATCGATAACGTCTGAAATTTTATTGTGATCAGTTGGCCAGTAGGTTTGTTGTCCAGATGAAATAACGTTAAGTCCCATTTCAGATGCGGAATCATACAAAACACGACTTCTGGGACTTGTTAGGCGAGAGCCCCAGTGCGTATGCTTAGCAGATATGAAGCGTGGACCTTAAGATTTGTAAAAACTGTTGAACTGATCCTTTGTTATGGAGAACCTGGGTGGACAATACACTGACGAAATAACTAGGGTATGGAAAAATTTATCAACGCAAACGTTTGTTGCTTGTATATAACATTCGGAGAGACCAGCCATCCATTGGTGGTTGATTATCGATTTGATTATTATAGCCGAGCCACCACATGATCTATCTCTGGGATCCTTTGAATCGAAAAAAGAATAGCCTCTAATTTTCAAATTACTTCTAGATGTAATATGCATCTCAGAAATCAACATGACATAAATTTTTTGGTTTAATAAAAAATATTCAAATTCATTTTTGTGTTGGCGGATGCCGTTAGCGTTCCAGAAACAAACCCTGGGGCAGCGCTTGGCCTTTTAAGCATGACCTGCAAAAGTGCAGACTGCATTTCTTGCATAATGCCAGCCATTTGCGCCATGATCTGCGTAAATTGTTTAACCTTATTGTCAACTACGGCTTTGAGGCGGCTAAAATTAGACCCGGTTGATTACTTTTTTGGGACATCTTGTTGTTTTGTAGGCTGGGTAGGCTTACGTGCATTGGGCTGGTTAGACTTCAATGCGTTGGGAACTTGACTTGTAGTTGGATGTGCTAATGAAGGCATGTTTTTGTTGGTATACTTAAAGGCTGGGGAGGGGCAGGAACTACTTTCGGCTTAGATAAGCGCTTAACTGAATCATTTCGGGACAACCTCTATAGTTGGTCGTGTGGTTTCTTTTGCAATATCTGCATTTGTTGCTCTCTTAATCTCGTAGTGTACGGACGTGTCTACGCGAGTGTATATTTGTAATAAGTTACAAAAAAAAAATTGTTGATATACATACCTACAAGACATAAGTGAGAATCGAAAATAAAAACAAACAAAACAAAAAAACCAAACGGTTAATGAGTAACAGTAATCGTTGTGACAGTGGGCCTAATAGCCGAAATGCTTACATTGTGTTAAGCTCAGCAAGCGTTAGCAATGAAAACATTAGAGACCCTGAATATAATAGAAACTATTTAAGTGCAAAACCGAAAACAAATACAAATAATTTAAGTGCAAGTGTGCCTAATTTGAATAAATGTACTGAACAAGGGACAAATTTAGCCCAATCTCTGTTTAAAAATTATAAAAAAAATACCGAGGTGCCATCTTCATTGCGGTCTTCTTTATCAAGTTCTGGTGTCGCACCAACTGCTGCTAAAGGCGCTACGGGCCCAATTTCTGCGTGTGCTCCTAAGTTCCAGGTAGGAATGGACAGGTACGTAACAGTTCTTAAAAGGGGAAGGAGCCCTAAATCGGCAGAAGCATCTCAACCTGCAAAAATTTTAAAAGACGATGAAAGGCCAACCTCATCGCAAAATCGTTTTGCAATTTTGCAAGAGGATAATGAGGCCCCTGTTAGTGAAAAAAAGTCCTTTAAGCCACCTCCCATTTATTTGAGGGAAAAAAACTCAAACGATCTCGTGAAGTTTTTAGTCGGTTTGATTGGGGAAAATAACTTTTATGTTTCAAACGTTAAACGCGGTAGCATATTTGAGACAAAAATTCAAGTGAACCATGAAAACGCCTACCGCGCCACGGTTTCGGAGCTCGAAAAACTCAGAAAAAACTTCTATACCTACCAACTCAAGACCGCAAAAGGCCTTCAGGTAGTTATTAAAGGCATTGATTCTAACGTTGACCCAGAAGAGATCAAGACCAGTTTGCTAAACAAAGGGTTTATGTTTAGGACGGTATCGAATATGAGAAATAGGGAAAAACACCCCCAACCATTATTCCGAGTGGAGCTTGAGCCTGGTGATATCAAATTGAAAAAAAGTGAAACTCACCCCATCTACGATTTAAAATATATTATGCACCGACGAGTCACTGTGGAAGTGCCATATAAGCGATCTGGGCCCGTACAGTGCTTAAACTGCCAGGAATATGGCCACACTAAAACTTATTGTAAGTTGCCTACTGTTTGTGTTGTGTGTGGGGATCTGCACGATACGACCAAGTGCGACAAGCCAAAAGATGATCCTAGGATAAAGAAATGCAGCAACTGCGGGGGAAACCACACTGCCAACTATAGAGGTTGTCCTGTTTTTAATTCAGTTAAGCGATCAACTAAGCCGAAAATAGTTCCTGCCCCTCCCCAGCCTTTAAATATACCAACTACAAATATGCCTCCATTGGCACAACCAACTACAAATCAAGTTTCTTACGCCGCCGCATTAAAGTCTAACCAGCCTAATTCACGTAAGTCTACCCAGCCTACAACACAACAACAAGTGCCAACTAGCGAACCAACCGGGCCTAATTTTAGCCGCCTGGAAGCCGTAATTGACAATATGGTCACACAATTTACGCAGATTATGGCGCAAATGGCCAACATGATGCAAGAAATGCAAAAAATGCAGTCTGCTTTTCTGCAGGCTATGCTTAAAAGACCATGAACTGCCTCAGGGTTTGTTTCTGGAACGCAAACGGTATCCGCCAACACAAAAACGAGCTCGAATATTTCTTGATGAACCAAAAAATGTTATGTGTATTTCTGAGACTCATATGACATCTAGAAGCACTTTTAAAATTAGTGGTTATTCTTTTTACGATTCAAAGGATCCTAGGGATAGATCATGTGGTGGCTCGGCTATTCTAATCAAATCAAGAATTAAACACCAATGGTTGGGTGGCCTCTCGGAATGTTATATCCAAGCTACGAACGTCTGCATTGGGGGCATTCCACCGTCACGTGTTGGACAAATTCAACTATTTTTTAGCACTTATTTTACATACAACTTCTAATTGGTAATTCAGAATTCAATTTTTTTTCTTTTATTAATTAAACTGCGTGGTAGTCTTCAATCTTACATCGAACTTGTTTTTAATAATTCAGAAAATATTAAAGAAAAAATTAAACAAACTTCGTCACGTGTGGGACAGCCTGAGTCAACCAACATTTAAAATTGTAGTGTTTAAATCCAAATTTCAGCGAATCAGTTGCACATAGAGAAAAGATGTCTAAGAAAGAAATTACAACTAACAACCACGCTTTCTTATGATGGTAATAAATTTTTAATAAAAAAAATATTTATAGGTAAAAATTAACTTTTTTATTTCGTCACGTAAGGGACAAATGGCGTCACGTAAGGGACACAGTTGAAATTATTTTTATAAAATACACAAAAATCAAAAGTTAATTGCAGTTTTGTCTACAGATAAGCTACAACTTTGCAGTCCACAATATTTTGATTGGCCTTGATGAAATAAAAGTTTGAAATTCCTCTAATGGCAAGGTGATTCAAATTAAATTTTTTCTCAGATTTTTGAGGATAGCACATAAATTACCTGGGTTTTTGAAACTAATTAAGAAGCCAAATAAGCAAAAAATTTAGCTGACTAAATGACAAAATGTTTGCTTTGGCTTATCATTCTCTCTCATACCAATCTCCTTATATTTTCGCCGATTCCATCTATTATACCCTTTCCATTAGTTGTAGCAAAATATTTGCAAAAAATGGCTTTGCGTACTTTGCGCTCAGCATTGATATTAATTTTACCATATAGCGGTTTTTCAATTCTGATGTCGAGCCATTGCTCCAAACTATTTCCACTAAAGGTAAATCTTCATTTTTTGTATTTACTAAATCGAAAAGCTTATTTAAAAAATAAAAAAATTCATTTTTGTCTTTAAAATTCGCATCCGAGCACATAAGGTGGAGTAAGTGCGGGTAACGTTGTATAGACTGGTATTGTGGTATTGTAAGTTTTTTCTTAAGCTAATAATATAAAAATAACAAAAGCAGGCTAAATATATTGCTGCTCTCAGAAAATTAATAAAGCAATACTTTAATTAATATTTGCAAGTAATTTTGGGAGTCAGTTGCAAGAAATCGTTTTGGTGTGTGATCGACTTTTTTTGCTGGTGGAAAAACACAAGTTTTTCCTTAAACGGCGTGTCCGCTATGTTGCAAGATGTTTCGAGCTAGCGGATTGGGATGATTTTCCAGCTTATTAAAGTACTTGTCCACATATTTAAG
Organism: Melanophora roralis; assembly: GCA_963583895.1. Lineage (NCBI taxonomy): Eukaryota > Metazoa > Arthropoda > Insecta > Diptera > Rhinophoridae > Melanophora > Melanophora roralis. The sequence continues at coordinate 38,055,532 of OY757191.1, forward strand.
GATTTCGCATTTTACTTGTGGAACTTCTAGTTCCTTGGATGTTGCTGCTCTTAACATGCCAAGGAGCACCAGTTATTATTCTTAGAATTTTGTTTTGACGGCGTTGAATCTTTTCTATGTTAAAGGCGGAAGCAGTGCCCCATACTTGTATCCCGTAGCACCAAATTGGTTTAAAAATTGAGTTGCAGAGCAGAAGTTTACAATCAGGACGTAACACAGAGTTTCTACCAATTAGCCATTGGATTTGGGCTGTTTTAAGTTTTAATTGTGACAACTTTTCATCTATGTGGAGCTACCATGTGAGGCGGCGATCTAAGTGAATGCCAAGATATTTTGTTTCAATACGTTGATGCACCGTATGGTTGTTAATAAAAATTGGGGGACACGTTTCCTTGCGTAACGTAAATGTAACGTGGGTGCATTTTTGTTCGTTTATTTTAATACCCCATAATTTTGCCCATTTTTCTACTTGGGATACGTGATGCTGCAGTTGTTTCGAGGCCTCTTTAGGGTCTTTATGAATACTGAGAACGGCGGTATCATCAGCAAAAGTCGATATATGAGTAAAATCGTCACGAAATTAAAAGTGTGGCAATCTAAAAAACATATAGGTATACCACATTACCCGCAATTACTCTATGCTTGAAAATTTACTTCGTAAAAAGTTGCAGCTTAAACAACAGGACACTCGTTCGCGACCATAGTGCGCTTTGAACTTCATTCTGGTATTCACAAGCGAAAGGCATTGCAAAATCAATTTGAAGGATACGTACACCTTCATTAAGTTTTTTTTTAATTTCATCGCCTTGGATTTTTTTTAAATTAACATGTTTCATCACAATATGAACTGAATTCAGTTTGTCTTTCAGTTCAACTTAACTTGTTTAATGGGTTGTCAAACGTAATTTATTATCTGAATTTTTCCCCTTCTTTCCATATGCAGACTTATGCTTAAGTCTATGGACAGTAATAGTTTTTTATTATCAGAAAAAAGTCACATTAATTTTTCCAGCACTTAAAATCTAAATAAAGATCACATAAATTTTTCAGCAACCAGTCGATACAGTAGTTTTGTTTGTCTTCATGTGTTATAAATTTGCACTGATCTGAAGGAGTATTTTTTATGGGAAGCACATCTTAAGGTCTAAGACTACAAAGTTTTTAAAATTTTATTTCTATATTAGGATTAAATTCCGTAAAAATGCAGAAAGCTTCCCGTAGATACATAGTTAAATAATTCTTCCAACGCCTTTCTTTAATTCCATTTCCCCAAACCACAACCAAAGCATTTGCGCCTGGACAGGTTTTTACTATATCTGGACGGTAATAAAAGGCTTTTACATCCTCGTATTACGAGTTGACATTTGACATGTCCAAGCTTGAACTTTCGGCGGGAGCAATATTCAATTTAGGCGCGTATTTGGTTGTTGTCGCTCTTTTTTTGCTTGGCAATTGAGGAAGGGCTTTTAAAGCCTTTTAAATAGCTTTCGATAAAGTTTGTTTGGATTTTTAAGAAGGTTTTGGTACTAACAGAAGGTCTGTCAATATTTTGACATCGATTTCTTTATTAGGCCCTTTGCAGGCTTTTTTTACATTTTTCCTTAACTTGCAAAGTTTTTAAATCGATTTCTGAAATACTTTCTCTTTTTCGCTTATAAAGCTCACGTATTCTTCTCTATCAGCTAGGGCTAAAGGTTGGATCATCTTTCTTACGCTTTCCGCGAAGTTTCCGGATATGTTCAGTACTGGTGGAAGGTTGTATTTTAGTCATATTTGGATAAGCCACAAATGTAGTGCAGTAAATTACAAATATAGTTTGTAGATGGCAGAAAGATTGAAAAATTTCAGATATGTTAATTCTTGGCGTCACGTGTGGGACACTTTTTATCACGAAAGAAAAACTATTTGCTAAGTGTTTAAGTGCAAATTTTTTTGTCAGCTTTTAGACCACCAAAAGTTAGCTGTAAACAACAAAAATCAATTTGTTTAGTTGACTTGCCTTACAGTTATTAATAAAAAAAGGAAAACGGCGTCACGTGTGGGACATAGAAATTTACCTTTGCATTGTAATTACTTTCTCGGGAATAAAGCACTTTACAACAATTAATATTATACAGTTTAATACTGCTCACCCCTCCCTTTAACACAGAAAAGAATATTAGTTCTAATGTGAAAAAAAGTATTAGAAGCGACCTCTCAAAAAAAGGTGTAAAATGAAAAAGAAAAGCTAGATTCTTTATACTCTCAAACAAATAACGGTATTAATGAAAATAGTGATCTACTCGTCACGATGAATGTCAATTTTTTGAGATGAGAACTTAATCTATCTATGTAGATGCAAAAATATAAAAAAAGTCAATGTTTGTAATATTGTTCAGATTTCCGTTTTTTCATGGAATGCTCCATTGATGAATTTTTCCATAACCTTGTTATTTCATCAGTTTACTGTCCGCCCAGATTCTCCATAACGAAGGATCAGTACAACAGTTTCTACAAATCATTAGGTCCCCGCTTCATAGCTGCTGGAGACTATAACGCTAAGCACACATACTGGGGCTCCCGCCTAATTAGTCCCAGAGGTCGTGTCTTGTATGACTCAGTGTCGGAAATAGGACTTTTCGTTATTTCAACTGGACAACCAACCTATTGGCCAACGGACAATAATAAAATTCCAGACGTAATAGATTTTGGCGTGGCAAAAGGTATATCCCCGGACCTTGTTGAGGCTATAGCCTCCTTGGATTTATCTTCTGACCACTCACCCACATTTATCACTATTTGCAGTCCTCACCAAATAGCAACTAGTGATTTTTTCTTATCAAAAAGAGTAAATTGGTTAAAATATAAAAAATATATCAGCTCTCACTGCTCGGAACACATACCACTAAAAACTCCCCAAGAAATCGATGATTGCCTAAATATCCTAAATGAAAACATTAAAGAAGCCGTTGAACATGCTTCTTCAACATACCGTCAGGTCAAATACAACAAAATTTTTTCTGTCGATGTTGAGGAGCTTTTATCTGAAAAAAGGAGAGCGCGAAGAGAATGGCAACAGCATAGATCGCCCCAACTTAAAACGAAGCTAAAAGAGTGTACAAATCGCTTAAAAAACTTGCTGGAGGCACACAGAATTGCATCAATTAAGAAGTATTTGGAAGGTCTAGACGCAACCCCTCAAACAAATTATTCTCTATGGCGATCACCCAGTCGTCTCAAAAGACCCGTAATCGCAAAACCACCACTGCGCAATCTAAGAGGATCCTGGGCTAGAAATGATGAAGAAAAATGCGATCTGCTCGCAAGCCATTTAAGAAACGTGTTCACTCCTAATACATGCACTGACGTGAGGGAATTACCGCCTGTTGTTTCTAGGCGTCCTATAGAAATACGTTTCCGATATTCAGATGTGGTAGAAGCTATTTCTAACCTTAATGATAAAAAAGCTCCTGGCGTTGATAAAATAAGCAACAAAATGCTCATTGAGCTACCTTTTACAGCAAAAAGAATAATTCTTTTTATTTTTAATGCCATAATACGGCTTAAACATTTTCCACCAATATGGAAAGTTGCCTTAGTTAAGATGATTCCTAAACCTGGTAAAGATCCTTCTAAGGTGGAGTCTTATAGGCCTATAAGTTTGTTACCAACTTTGTCAAAACTGTTTGAAAAGCTGCTTAAAAACAAGCTTACTCCGATCCTGAATGAAAACAACTGCATTCCAGATCACCCATTTGGCTTTAGAAGTCAACATAGCACAATAGAACAAACTCACAGACTGGTGCAGGTTATAAGAAAAACTTTCGAGGAAAAAAAGTACTGCTCCGCGCTTTTTATAGATGTCTCTCAAGCTTTCGATAAAGTATGGCACGAAGGCCTGTTAAACAAACTAAAGCTAAACCTTCCAAATAATATTTTCAACCTACTAGAAAAGTACATAGCCGGTCGACAGTTTAAAATCAAAGAGGGAAACCAAATAAGTTCTTCTCAAACAATAGGGGCTGGTGTACCTCAAGGGAGTATACTAGGTCCAGTTCTGTACTTGCTTTACACAGCAGATATGCCAACCAATAGTTTTACACACACGTCGACATTTGCTGATGATACTGCTTTTCTTAGTATTCATAAAGACCCTAAAGAGGCTTCAAACCAATTGCAGCAACACGTAACCCAAGTTGAAAAATGGGCAAAGTTATGGGGAATAAAAATAAATGAACAAAAATGTACCCACGTAACTTTTACTTTACGCAAAGTAACGTGCTCTCCAATTCTTATTAACAACCATATGGTGCCTCAACGAACCGAGACAAAATACCTTGGCATTCACCTGGACCGCCGCCTCACATGGAAGCCTCATATAGATGCGAAGTTGACGCAAATAAAACTTAAAGCTACACAAATTCATTGGCTAATCGGCAGAAACTCTGTGCTTTGTCTTGATTGTAAACTTCTACTCTACAAATCGATTTTAAAACCAATTTGGTGCTACGGTATACAATTATGGGGCACTGCTTCCGCATCCAACATAGAAAAAATTCAACGCAGGCAAAACAAAATCCTAAGAATGATAACTGGTGCTCCTTGGTATGTTAAAAACAGCAACATCCACAAGGATCTACAAGTTCCACTAGTTAAATGCAAAATCCTGAACTATGTGGACAAGTATTTAAATAAGCTGGAAGCTCACCCAAATCCGCTCGCCCGAAACATCCTGCAACATAGTGGGCACACCCGCCTGAAAAGGAGGGATACTATTGCGCTTATATGAAGCTTGATAATTAATATGAGAACTTAAATTTTAGTCTGGCACTGGCTGGACTTATATTAACTACCTAGTTTTAAGATTTGAACACTTATTGTTAATTCGCCACAGGCGAAGATTCAATAATAAATATATGAAAAAAAAAAAAAAAAAATATCTGCATTTCTTCACCCGATGATCATTTTTTGGTTTGTCGCACTTGGTCGTAGCATGCAGGTCCCTACACATAACACAAACAGCTGGCAATTTGCAATAAGCTTTGGTGTGACCATATTCGTAGCAGTTCAAGCACTGTACGGGCCCAGATCGCTTATGTGGTGCTTCAATTACAACTCTACCGTTCAAAATATATTTAAGGTCATAATTGGGTTGATTCTCATTTTTTTGTTAATTTACATCCCCAGGCTCAAGCTCCATTTGGAATAATGGGTGAGGATACCTTTCCCTGTTTCTAATGTTTGATACAAACTTGGCTTTAAGCCAAGGTTGGCAACCGAAACGAATAACGGTAGCGGTAACGGTATTAAAGAATTTTGATTATGTCGGTATCAGTAACGGCATTAATTCTTTAATTTCGAAATCGGTATTTTAATTATATAAGTATTGGTATAGATACTTACTTAATGGTATTTACAAAAAATAAATATATATATATATATATATATATATATGTATATATATATATATATATATATATATATATATATATATACATTCAATTTTAAAACATAGTTAATTTTTGATTTATATGTTCTCTTTTCTATTAGGCTAATAAAAAAATAAATTGCTGACTTAAAGAAGTGGGTACAATGCTTAAAAACATTTTTAAAATCTAATAGAAACAAATAATAGAATATCAAACATTTGTATATTAAAAAAATATTTTTAAAATAAACAAAAAATCAGTAACAAGAGCCTAGCTGACTATAAATGTTTTAGAAAGTGAATAACAAATTAATTCATTTTGTATTTAGTTTTAAATTTTTGGACATTAACTTTTTCAGACACAAAAAGAAAATGCAGAGGGCGAATTTTTAAATTGACCTTGATACTATCTGTACTTGTGTACCCTAGTAAATACCTTGTACTTTTTTAGGGTAAAATGTTTAAAAAATATTATATGAAAAACATTTTTTCAGATTCTAAATCAAAGTCAATTTTTTGAAAAAAAAAAAATATTAATTATTAATTTATAACCTTGAGAAATACATTTAAGTTTACTGTTTGGGATATTTAAAAAGCATTTCCTTTTTTAGATGCATAATTAAATAATAAGGAAAACAATATATCATTAATTAAAACAGCTCCGCGTTGGAATCACAATGACTGCATTTAAACTATCCTCATCTAACATATTGCGGCTAGGATTCAATATATATTTTACCCCCGAAAATAATTTTTCTAAACTAACTTGTGTACCTAGCACAGCTGACACAACTTTTGCTTTAGCATATAATTCTGGCTTAGTTTTACTTTGTTCTTTCCACCAATTTAGAACTTTTATGTATGTGCCTTTGTTCACGTTTTTCATTTCTAAAAGCATTTAGCAACTCACGTAATTTTCCATTTTTTGGGGTTAATGATGAAATTTTTTCCATACTTTTGAGAACTGCTTCTACACTGTCAGATGATGTAATCGAGCTGCAGTTTGCATCATCATCAGAAGCTATGTTAAAGCTTTGAGATATGTTGTTCATTCTGACACTTACTTTTACAATATGATCAATTGCCCGTTCAAATAAGGTACAGTTAAGATCAATATTTCAAAGTGGATCCAAGAACAGCACACCTAGAAAGGCTTCATTCTCAAAAATAATTTTCTCCTTCTTTTTTATTTCCTTAAGTAAATTGTATGAAAAATTGTTTCTAACTTTCTGAAGTTCAATTGCGCATGTAAACCAAGCGTTTTCGGATTTTTATTACTGTTACCGCCACTGCTTAAATCGTTTATATTTTATGTGGTTAAGGTGGCAGCTCTTTTTCGTTTGCTTGCATAAAAAAAATATTTGTTAAGGTTTTATTTTTCCAAGCGGCAAAAGTATACATATGTGAAAATTTGTAAGAAAAGGGAAAGAGATTTCACTTTATTTTGAGTAAGGAAGCTTGCCCTGTATCCAGACTAAAAAAAGTAAATTTAATGTTAATATTTTTTATTGTTAATAAAGTATGTTACTTGTTACTTGTAGGAATTTCAACGCCATTTTTATATGTGTAATATTTTATTGTTAATAAACATTTATAAAAATATATTGGTGTTAATAATCTACTGGCATCAGGAGCTGGGGTTGCTTCGCCCAACAATTACCAAAGCATATAATCGTAATGCCGATATCAAAAGAAACGGTATTTTGATACCGGTATTTTGCGAAACAAATTATTTCGGTATCGGTATCAATACCGGTAACCAAATTTAAACGGTATTTAAACGGTATCGGTAACGGTATAGGTTGCCAACCTTGCTTTAAAGCCTTTGCTGCACAAACTGGCCTTAATCTCCTCTGGGTCAACATTCGAATCAATACCTTTGATAACAAACTGGAGGCCTTTTGCGTTCTTAAGTTGGTAGGTGTAGAAGCTTTTCTTATGTTTTTCAAGTTCAGAAACCGTGGTGCGGTAAGCGTTTTGGTGATTCACTTGAATTTTAGTTTCATAAATGCTACCACGTTTTATGTTCAAAACATAAGAGTAGTTATCACCGATTAATCCAACTAAAAGTTTTATAAGGTCATTTGAGTTTTTCTCTCTCAAATATATTGGGGGAGGTTTAAATGACTTCCTTTCGGGTAATGGGGCATCATTTTCCTCCTTAAAAATGGCAAAACGGTTTTACGATGAGGTTGGCGTTTCTTCACCTTTCAATATTTTTGCTGTGTTGGTAACCTCTGCCGATTTGGGACTTCTTTCCTCTTAAAAACTGTTATATATTGGTCCATTCCTACCTGAACCTTTAGAGCTTGTAAAGAAAAATGACTGTGACAGTCTTTAGCAACTGTAAGTTCAATTTCTAAATTCGATAAGGAAGACCGCGATTAGAATGGTACCTCGGTATTATTTTTTATAATTTTTAAAAAGAGATTGGGCTAAATGTGTTCTTGTTCAAAACACTCATTTAAATTTGCTGCACTTGCACTTAAATTGTTTGTATTTATTTTTGTTTTCTCACTCAAATAGTTTTTATTAATTTCAGGGTCTCTAATGTTTTCATTGCTCACGCTTGTGGAGCTCAACACAATTTAAGCATTTCTGCTATTAGGCCCACTGTCACGACGATTACTTTACTTATTTACCGTTTGCTTTTTTTATTAGGTTTGTTTTGGTTTTTTCACTTATGTATACAATATGTATGTATGTAAATTAATAATAATTGTTTGCCACCTATTGCACGTTTTTAAAGTTGGCTAGGAAATCAAAATATGGCCTGGTGTAGTAACCAATGACGGTGAGGGAAACATAAAATTTCGTCCCCTATTCTCGCACATCGTATCATTAAATGCTGAAACAAATGAATTATATTATACAGTGCCTGTTGGTCTGATAGGCGTTGGAACTAAAGTTTTTATTGAATTAGACATTTTCTACTATTTGTTACGTCGTTTGTTAGGTGTTCGCACAGATGGCGATAAAAAGGGGGCACGTGTTGAAAAGCTTCAAAGGGCCGAAATTCTTTTATTTAACATTGGTTCTTTAAGTATGGGTGGACGTATTTTAGCTACACGAGGAGATTTAGCAAATTTTGTTTTAACAACTCTTGTTGTACGAAAAAGGGTAAAAAATTGCTCTTAGAATTTCTTGATTTAAAACGAGCCACGAAACTAAATTTGTAGAATATACATACATGCATATGTAAACTAAGTTCGCGTTAGGAATTTTTATAAAAAAAAATTTTTTTTTTTTTGGTTGTGTGTTCTTTTAGCACACAACACGTCTTTATTAATTCAAAGTTAAATTACAAGAGAATACTTTTAAGTGCATTTTACTTAAGCTACCCTAACAGTCAGCCGATTACGCCACCTCTTCATGTTGGCTCGTGTACTCGCCAGGTGGGAACAGCATAGTCAGTAATATTAATGGGAACAAAGCTACGTTGCTCTTGAAACGTGTTGTAATTGGATATGCAACATAAGCTTTGTTAACGTGGGAATTAATTTTATATTTTTGAAGTTTAAATGTTTTCTCTGTTTACTCCTCCCCCTCTAAGATCATACGTCGTCCTATGATAATTTTTCAAAAAAAGGGTAAATTGTGAATTTTGTTTCTTCATAAATCTTCCGTTGACAATAATAGAGATTTTTTCCGGTTTAGGCAAACATTAATGCCCTCTGTTGCTTTTGTTTCTTCTTCTGGCATTTGCGTTTTCTTGCCGGTTTCAGGAACTTTATGTTCTTTGATTATCTATTTGTGATTTCGCCTTATGACCGAGATAATAATAATCAGTAGTAACAGAGCAAATATTAGCACAATATTAATGGACAAATTAACTTTGTTTTCAACTTGTAGTTGTTGTATAATGTGAGAATTGTAAACATTTAAAGCTTTCATTCTTTCCAAAGTTATAACTTCTTCTTAAAAATTCACGTTAACTGGCTATCCATACTGTAGAATTTAGATGGTGAATCAAAAAGGTGCCGTTTAAAACGATTGTTGAGTTATCAATAGATATATTTCCTGCAAATTGGTTTAGTAGTATCATACTTTCGTCAATTTTTTCTATCAGCGCCACATGTTCATCATTTGTTGCTATGCATTGTGATAGCTTACTCCTCAGCAAATTAAGGATACATTTTGATTCCCTTAGATCTATGGTGTTCTCTTTTTCACAAATACTTTAACTATTGTAATTTTTACATTCATCTTTAATTCCATATATTTTGCCATAACATTTTAATATATTTTTAAAATCACTTAGTTTTTACTTTTTACAGGTCTAATTAAAAGATTTTCACAATTCTGCTTATTCGTTGTTGGGATATTTACGATATAAATTATTTCCCTATCATTCAAAGCTACTTTAGTTTTGGAAAAATTTAACAATTCGTCTATGTTACCAAATGGAATATTATCATTATTTAAGATATTTCTTAGAATTTCTATTTCAGAATTAGAAAAAGTAAATACAGTAATTTGATTTGGCCCAATGAATTGCATATTCAATATTGGAAAATTCTTCTTAAACAATCTCAAGCTAATAATTAAAATCTATGAAAGGCTTTTCTTGAAGTTTATTTTCTAATAATTTCGGAATGTTGTTAGTCATGATGGATAATTTGTTCCCTTTATCCAGTATCATTTGATTTATTATAGCTTGGCTATTTTTATTTTGGCAAACATTATTAATTTTGTTCTCTATAATTTCGAAATTAGAATGATCGCGACTTCCGGTCAATCACTTCCAAGCACTTCCAATAAAGTCAAGTGATATCTTTGTCCTTGATCTCGATCTAAGTCTGGTAAGACTGGATACCATCTGGGATATGGTGTACGATAGGTAAGGTAGCATCGAATTGTCAGTTTCGTTATACATGCGAACTCTATCCTAGAGTTTCTGCATTTAAGTTCAATTCGTCCCAAGGTGAACAGTAGTCTGAGGATAGGAGAAAAAGTTCCTAATTTCTGATGTGACTCTTATGGATCACACGGCCACTATTCGTGACAATTGTTGTACCTCTTATTTCCTTTACTATCTCGCTTTTAAACAAATCTTTTGTTGTTACTCTTTACATATACTAGCTGGCCAGGCACATAATTTTTAATAGTCGTTTTTTAATTCTGGTAGGCAATATCTTGTTCCTGTTTCCGTTTAAGCCTTTCGATGTTTAACAGTCTTGTTTTTTTGTATGTAGTCCTGTGGGGAAAATTCGATTGTGCGTCCAAAATATAAATCTAGAGGCCTTCTTTTAGTGGGGGAATGAATTAAGTGGTTGTATTAATTTACCGATCTTTCCAGCAATTCTTCGAAGTTCCTAGACGTTCCATCTCCTTTCAGACATCTCATTAATTCCACTAATGTGGAGTAAAATCGTTCTATCTGCCCGTTTGATTCACTCCTATAGAAAGGTGTAGTAAATACATTAATTTTTAAGTCGTCTTTCATCATAAACATGATCGATGCAGAATTTAATGAGGGTTCATTGCCCATAACCACGTTCTTTGGTACTCCATAGAAAAACGAGAGTTCCCTTAGAGGCCTCCTAATATTCTTAGTAGATCTGCCTTGTAGCTGTTTGACTTGCACATATTTGGGAAATTTATCGATTGACGTTAAATTAGTTTCTTGTCCGTTGAAAAAATTTCGATATAAATAGTATGACCTGGATACGTTTGAATTGGCGTCTCTTTAAGTACTGGATCATTTGGATGTCATTTGTACTTGCTTTTCTTACATGTGGAACATAATTTTATGATTCTCTTAATTTTTTCCTCTCATTCCTGGAAAATAATATGTTCCTAAAATCTGTACTTTGTTTTCCCTATCGTTACGGTGAGCTCTATTGTGTTCCTCAATTATAATGTTTTCTTGATAATTTTCAGATCTTATATCTTCAACCGAGAGCTGAGTAAATCTACGCTTGTAGCTTGAAAAATGATTCAGGTATATTTTCTGGACCTTTCCCATTATTGAATCAGGTGTTTTGATAGTGATCCGTCAAAATACTAATACAAATTCATCATTATCAAACTAATATTTTTGTAAACCTTAACTTTAAATGAATTAACACTTTTAAATCTCTTGTTGCTCTTTTTGTTTCTTTATATACCAACATACACTTGTTTTTGTAATTCTTGAACATACAAATGTATATGCTCACATTAAATACATAAAATCCTAACGGGATTTCATTCTGTAACATTCTTAGACTTTAAGCTAGTAACACAATTGAATTTAAATCAGTTGTCGAATAAACTACCAAACACTAAGGAACTAAAAATTGAACATTCTTGTGTTTCAATTTTAATTAGAAAAATATACAAAATACTTGCCGTTTCTTTATGTTCATACAGATGGCATTTATTACGGATGGGTTGAGGCTTTTCTTAAGAATATTTATTAGCTTCTCTTCGCCGTTGTCGGTTTCTGTTATAAGGTGGCGGTGAAATCCTGAAAAGATTATCTTAAACTAATATGAGGCAGAAGTGCCAATATTTATTATCAATTGATTCTTAAGTACATTGATAGGAGTTTCGACACTAGGTATTAAATGTTCAGATAAGCTTTCCGCACTATGCTGAGTCATAGTAGAAGAATTGTTCCTTTAGAACGTTTAATCCACAATTATTTCTTGACAAGGCATCAGCTACCACACTTGTTCTACCAGGTTTATATTTAAGTTAGTAGTTGTATTCCTCCAGAATGAATTTCCATCTTTTTATCTTAGAGTTATTATTATTATTGTTGCTAAGAGCGTAGGTAAGTGGCCGATGATCAGTATAAATAATTACCTTCTTTGACCCATAAAGATAATTTCTTGAAGAAAATAATGACCATTTGCTTCGTCGTCCAAGTCGACCTTAATCTGGCTAGATGCTGATTTCGATATACATACGTCCTTTTTCTCCTCTTAGTAAGATCGCTAAGGGTTTGGCTATATCGGCATAGACTTTAATAAAGCGCCTGTAATATCCGGACAGACCCAGAAACGAACGGAGCTCTTTAAATGTCTTAGGGTAATCGCATTTTAGTATCGATTAGACCTTTTTGGGATTCGTTTTTATACCAGCTTTTAATACGATGAATCCTAGAAATTCTACTTCACGTTTAAAAAATTCACACTTATCCAGTTTGATTTTCATAAGGGCTTGTTCCAATGTGCTAAAAATCTTGTTTACGTGTTCCAGGTGTGATTGTTAATCCTTGCTGAAAATAATAATATCGTCCACGTAAACATAGCAAATTTTACCAATAAACTTTCGTAATATATCATCAAGAGCCCTTTGGAAAATTGAAGGGACATTTTTTAACCCAAACGGTAATCTGCTAAATTCGTGTTTACCATTATTAACAGAAAAAACTGTTTTTTCTCTGTTTTTTTCACTAAGGGGAATTTGATGAAAACCGCTTTTAAAATCCAAAACAGTAAAATATTGATTTTCGCCTAGGTTAGAAAGTACATCGTTAATATGCGGTATGGGCTATTTGTCCGCTATCGTCACCGCATTCAGCCTTCTAAAATCTACGACCAACCTTCTTCGGTACTTCTCATATATGTAGGTGAGTTATATGGAGACCGTGAGGGTCTAACTATACCGTTGCGCACTAATCGGCCAATTTCTTGTTCTACAACGTCTTTCAGTGCCATGGGATATGGGTAATTTTTTGCGTATATTGGTAATTCATTTTCCGTTCTTATATCCTCAACTACTACAGTGGAATATGTGAGTTTCTCGTCTGGCTCGGCAAAAAGGTCATTATAATTTTCTCTGGGGTAATTTCTGATTTTCATTCAAATGCTGTGTTCGTATTTCCATATTGTTCACACTTTGTGATATACGTTGTTTTATTTTATCTTTTGTCCATCCTTTATAGTTAAATAATTCTCAGCTGTATGAATAACGGCCGAGAGTTCCTTCATACTGTCATTTCCCAATATTGCATCAAATGAGTCAAAATTAGGTAATAAGACAAATTTAAAGGGTGCTTCCTGGGTTCTAAATAAGTTCAAGAAAGTATGTTGTGAAATTCTGATTCCGTCGTTTGCTGGTTTGGTAAAGGAAATTTTGTCGTTATTCTTTGGGTTCTGTACTATATCTGGTCTATATATCTGTATCTATTAAAAACGTAAGTACCTCTCTGTTCCTCGTTTTCGCCTCAAAGTACGGTAACGAGGAACAGTCTAGTTTTAAAAATTTACTACCGGCTGGACTTCATCACGCTGTTCCTCCTGGTATTCTGCTGCGGTTTCTTATTCATCGAGTATTTGTGGTAAGTATTCTTGATTGTATTCTGCTTCCGCATTTCGCGCGTACATATCGGGATCATCTATTTCAGGCGGGTAATACGGCCATTCATTTTGTACATCCTCTGGTACCTAATCAGCATTTATGTGAAAGTTTCTTTGTAATTTGTTAACTGATCCTTGGAAAGAACCTCGATATTGTATTTTAATTACGATAGTTTGGATCATAATTTCGGTAAAAGCTATTCATAGAATTATAACGAGGCGGAATTGGTGATCTTAGTATCGTTGATCTTCCGATGTAAGCAAGTTCAGGATAAAATCTTCGTCCATTTACTAAAGGTCAATTTGTGATACCTTGGTGCATGTTCGTCCTAGACAGTTGCCCATGTGCTTGATTCATACGGAACGTCATATTATCCAACTTGAGACATATGTGCAATTCCTGTGGCAGTGAACTGGGTTAACAAACACTAAATAAAGTATCCAACGCCTTCTCTCGGTAGTAACTCGTCATTGTGTGTTGGCTGCTCACTCCTAGTTCTAAACAAGAAACATTATCGAGAATTACCGACAAGTGTTAGTACACTGTCTGGTAGAACTCAGTTATCATTCTATTCTCCTACAATAGACTATTCATCAGATACTCCAACGTACCTATGTCCCGTTGATTGGCATTTCTTTATTCTGGGCCAATCCAATAACCTTTGTGCGAATGGTATTAAAAAATCGCGTAGGACCGTAAAGTCCTAAAACTCTATCAACAGCTTTCCTCCAGGAATTAAATTCTCCTTGTTTGCCGGAGAACTCTCTTATAGATCTCACAGTATCAGGAACTTTGTCCAGCTCCTCTAATCTAGTCGTAGCAGCAACTATCGGTTGATCCACTCCCTCTTCCAATAAAAGGTCAAGGAGTGGTCTAAGGGCCTCACTTATCATCGATGCTATTTGTTCCCTCTGAGTCGAGGTCAAACCCCCTATAGCAGCAGCTCCCCCACTCGGTTGTGCCATCGTGAGAGTTCTGCTCAATCAACGGTTTTGTTTGGCATGGTAAATGATATGAGAAAAATCTACTCCTAATGACCGATTTAACAGATCTCGAATACTAGAGAAGGGGCAATTTAACAATAACCAAATTTCAACATGAAAGTCAAGAAAAACCGACGCAAATAGTAATAATTTAAGAAAAATTTTTTTTATATAAGTGTTAAATATCGAGTTTTGAGTCTGAATTTTAAATGAAAAGAAATATAATTTAGAGTATTGAATTTTAATATGAAAACTCAAGAAAAACCGATGCAAATAATAATTTGGGTAAATTTCTTATAGTTAGCAAGTCTAATGAAAATAGTATAAAAATATTGAATATCAAATTCTGGGTTTTAAAATAAAAAATTAAATAATATAAAATAAAATATGATTAAAAGTGCAGGAAAATAATTCTTACGCTTAAAATGTTGTCAGCATTCTTCTGAATTTTGGCAGCGAGTGTTGATATAGATGTTGAGTTTATGTTTGTAGTTTTGTCGTATTGATGCTAAAATTTTGTATGTCCTTAATGTTCACTTCCTTTTTGTTTTTACTTTTTTTTGTTTAATTCTTTTGGCTGGTGTTCTCAATTTTTCACCAATTCTAATTTTCGTTATTATCTTTTCCTTATTTCACTATTGTTTCACTTTTAACTTTTCTTTTCAATTCCACTGTTATTGTTGTAATATTTTTTTCAATTAAATGTTTATCGTTAACAAAAAAAAGTTTTATCTCCTCTTTGCTCCTTAGTTTTATTTTGTGTTTATGTTATGTTCACTTTAAGTTTTTCAAAAAGCTTATTTATTCTTTGTAATGACATTTTATTAATTTATTCACAATTTTTATTTACTTCGTTTATTTGTCTGGTTTTTAATTCATTACTCTGGTTTTATATTTTTAATTTACTTATTTTAAATTTGTTTTACTTTGATTTATTAAACTTATCACTTAATTTTATTTTTCCTTTTAGTTTACACTTAACTTTTTTCTTTTTCTAAAATTCACTTTTCATAATTTTTACTAATTAGTTTACTGTTTTACCGGGCTTTGACATAACGTCAATCCTTTTTGTCCTTTTAAGGGGTACTCAGGGGTCCACCAAGGCTTGACCGTAATTGTATTTTTTTTTGTAAACCTCCTTTACGTTCAGAAGGAGGTCCCTGCTCGGGTGCCAATTAAATTCGCGTTAGGAATCGTTATAAAAAAATATTTTTTTTTGGTTGTGTGTTCTTTGAGCACACAACACGTCTTTATTAATTCAAAATAAAAGTGCATTTTACTTAAGCTACCCTAACATTCAGCCGATCACGGCGTATACTCAGCAATTTTAGTGGGAACAGCATAGTCAGCAGTATTAATGGGAACAAAGCTACGTTTCTGTTGAAGCGTGTTGTAATTGGAGATGCAACGTAAGCTTTGTTAACGTGTGAATTACTTTTATATTTTTGAAGTTTAAATGGTTTCTGTGTTAACTTATATATGAACATTTTTATTACATGCAAAGTTCATTCATTAGCAGTCCATTTCACTTTATAACGGTAATCAAAAACAATCTTGTGGCTTTCAAATATTAACCAAAAGAACTCAGTTTCTTTGTTAGTTTTTTTATATACTCTTCCATATACTAACTAACTAACTTCCCAGCGAAACCTTGGCTTACCTTTTAAGTTAGCAAGTAATATTAGAGATGAAGAAACACTAGTTACCTTTTGACTGAATAATTTTTGTTTAAGTTGTCCAGAAATTCACGACTTTTGCTTAAAAATGTGCTTACAAAAAGCAATCAAGTAACTAGTTTCCAAGCATTAACTGACAATAACATTACAATTTTAGGGTTTTTTAAAGCAAAAATATTTTACAAAGCCTATTCCAGTAATCATTTTTTTTTATTCATAGCCATAAGTGTAATTATTAAATATTGTAGAAGCGACTCATTACCTTGTAGCCTATAAAAAAAATAGAAGCCCATTACACAATTTTAAAAAGATTTCACTGGGTTTATTTGTTAAGAAAAAAAAAATTTTTTTTTATTTTTGTTTCATATATTTATTATTGAATCTTCGCCTGTGGCGAACTAACAATAAGTGTTCAAATCTTAAAACTAGGTAGTTAATATAAGTCCAGCCAGTGCCAGACTAAAATTTAAGTTCTCATATTAATTATCAAGCTTCATATAAGCGCAATAGTATCCCTCCTTTTCAGGCGGGTGTGCCCACTATGTTGCAGGATGTTTCGGGCGAGCGGATTTGGGTGAGCTTCCAGCTTATTTAAATACTTGTCCACATAGTTCAGGATTTCGCATTTAACTAGTGGAACTAGTAGATCCTTGTGGATGTTGCTGTTTTTAACATACCAAGGAGCACCAGTTATCATTCTTAGGATTTTGTTTTGCCTGCGTTGAATTTTTTCTATGTTGGATGCGGAAGCAGTGCCCCATAATTGTATACCGTAGCACCAAATTGGTTTCAAAATCGATTTGTAGAGTAGAAGTTTACAATCAAGACGAAGCACAGAGTTTCTGCCGATTAGCCAATGAATTTGTGTAGCTTTAAGTTTCATTTGCGTCAACTTCGCATCTATATGAGGCTTCCATGTGAGGCGGCGGTCTAGGTGAATACCAAGATATTTTGTCTCGGTTCGTTGAGGCACCATATGGTTGTTAATAAGAATTGGAGAGCACGTTTCTTTACGTAAAGTAAAAGTTACGTGGGTACATTTTTGTTCATTTATTTTTATTCCCCATAACTTTGCCCATTTTTCAACTTGGGTTACGTGTTGCTGCAATTGGTTTGAAGCCTCTTTAGGGTCTTTATGAATACTAAGAAAAGCAGTATCATCAGCAAATGTCGACGTGTGTGTAAAACTATTGGTTGGCATATCTGCTGTGTAAAGCAAGTACAGAACTGGACCTAGTATACTCCCTTGAGGTACACCAGCCCCTATTGTTTGAGAAGAACTTATTTGGTTTCCCTCTTTGATTTTAAACTGTCGACCGGTTATGTACTTTTCTAGTAGGTTGAAAATATTAGCTGGAAGGTTTAGCTTTAGTTTGTTTAACAGGCCTTCGTGCCATACTTTATCGAAAGCTTGAGAGACATCTATAAAAAGCGCGGAGCAGTACTTTTTTTCCTCGAAAGTTTTTCTTATAACCTGCACCAGTCTGTGAGTTTGTTCTATTGTGCTATGTTGACTTCTAAAGCCAAATTGGTGATCTGGAATGCAGTTGTTTTCATTCAGGATCGGAGTAAGCTTGTTTTTAAGCAGCTTTTCAAACAGTTTTGACAAAGTTGGTAACAAACTTATAGGCCTATAAGACTCCACCTTAGAAGGATCTTTACCAGGCTTAGGAATCATCTTAACTAAGGCAACTTTCCATATTGGTGGAAAATGTTCAAGCCGTATTATGGCATTAAAAATAAAAAGAATTATTCTTTTTGCTGTAGAAGGTAGCTCAATGAGCATTTTGTTGCTTATTTTATCAACGCCAGGAGCTTTTTTATCATTAAGGTTAGAAATAGCTTCTACCACATCTGAATATCGGAAACGTATTTCTATAGGACGTCTAGAAACAACAGGCGGTAATTCCCTCACGTCAGTGCATGTATTAGGAGTGAACACGTTTTTTAAATGGCTTGCGAGCAGATCGCATTTTTCTTCATCATTTCTAGCCCAGGATCCTCTTAGATTGCGCAGTGGTGGTTTTGCGATTACGGGTCTTTTGAGACGACTGGCTGATCGCCATAGAGAATAATTTGTTTGAGGGGTTGCGTCTAGACCTTCCAAATACTTCTTAATTGATGCAATTCTGTGTACCTCCAGCAAGTTTTTTAAGCGATTTGTACACTCTTTTAGCTTCGTTTTAAGTTGGGGCGATCTATGCTGTTGCCATTCTCTTCGCGCTCTCCTTTTTTCAGATAAAAGCTCCTCAACATCGACAGAAAAAATTTTGTTGTATTTGACCTGACGGTATGTTGAAGAAGCATGTTCAACGGCTTTTTTAATGTTTTCATTTAGGATATTTAGGCAATCATCGATTTCTTGGGGAGTTTTTAGTGGTATGTGTTCCGAGCAGTGAGAGCTGATATATTTTTTATATTTTAACCAATTTACTCTTTTTGATAAGAAAAAATCACTAGTTGCTATTTGGTGAGGACTGCAAATAGTGATAATTGTGGGTGAGTGGTCAGAAGATAAATCGAAGGAGGCTTCAGCCTCAATAAGGTCCGGTGATATACCTTTTGCCACGCCAAAATCTATTACGTCTGGAATTTTATTATTGTCCGTTGGCCAATAGGTTGGTTGTCCAGTTGAAATAACGAAAAGTACTATTTCCGACACTGAGTCATACAAGACACGACCTCTGGGACTAATTAGGCGGGAGCCCCAGTATGTGTGCTTAGCGTTATAGTCTCCAGCAGCTATGAAGCGGGGACCTAATGATTTGTAGAAACTGTTGTACTGATCCTTCGTTATGGAGAATCTGGGTGGACAGTAAACTGATGAAATAACAAGGTTATGGAAAAATTCATCAATGCAGACGTTCGTAGCTTGGATATAACATTCCGAGAGGCCACCCAACCATTGGTGTTTAATTCTTGATTTGATTAGAATAGCCGAGCCACCACATGATCTATCCCTAGGATCCTTTGAATCGTAAAAAGAATAACCACTAATTTTAAAAGTGCTTCTAGATGTCATATGAGTCTCAGAAATACACATAACATCGATTTTTTGGTTCATCAAGAAATATTCGAGCTCGTTTTTGTGTTGGCGGATGCCGTTTGCGTTCCAGAAACAAACCCTGAGGCAGTTCATGGTCTTTTAAGCATAGCCTGCAGAAAAGCAGACTGCATTTTTTGCATTTCTTGCATCATGTTGGCCATTTGCGCCATAATCTGCGTAAATTGTGTGACCATATTGTCAATTACGGCTTCCAGGCGGCTAAAATTAGGCCCGGTTGGTTCGCTAGTTGGCACTTCTTGTTGTGTTGTAGGCTGGGTAGACTTACGTGAATTAGGCTGGTTAGACTTTAATGCGGCGGCGTAAGAAACTTGATTTGTAGCTGGTTGTGCCAATGGAGGCATATTTGTAGTTGGTATATTTAAAGGCTGGGGAGGGGCAGGAACTATGTTCGGCTTAGTTGATCGCTTAACTAAGTTAAAAACAGGACAACCTCTATAGTTGGCAGTGTGGTTTCCCCCGCAGTTGCTGCATTTCTTTATCCTAGGATCATCTTTTGGCTTGTCGCACTTGGTCGTATCGTGCAGATCCCCACACACAACACAAACAGTAGGCAACTTACAATAAGTTTTAGTGTGGCCATATTCCTGGCAGTTTAAGCACTGTACGGGCCCAGATCGCTTATGTGGCACTTCCACAGTGACTCGTCGGTGCATAATATATTTTAAATCGTAGATGGGGTGAGTTTCACTTTTTTTCAATTTGATATCACCAGGCTCAAGCTCCACTCGGAATAATGGTTGGGGGTGTTTTTCCCTATTTCTCATATTCGATACCGTCCTAACCATAAACCCTTTGTTTAACAAACTGGTCTTGATCTCTTCTGGGTCAACGTTAGAATCAATGCCTTTAATAACTACCTGAAGGCCTTTTGCGGTCTTGAGTTGGTAGGTATAGAAGTTTTTTCTGAGTTTTTCGAGCTCCGAAACCGTGGCGCGGTAGGCGTTTTCATGGTTCACTTGAATTTTTGTCTCAAATATGTTACCGCGTTTAACGTTTGAAACATAAAAGTTATTTTCCCCAATCAAACCGACTAAAAACTTGACGAGATCATTTGAGTTTTTTTCCCTCAAATAAATGGGAGGTGGCTTAAAGGACTTTTTTTCACTAACATGGGCCTCATTATCCTCTTGCAAAATTGCAAAACGATTTTGCGATGAGGTTGGCCTTTCATCGTCTTTTACAATTTTTGCAGGTTGAGATGCTTCTGCCGATTTAGGGCTCCTTCCCCTTTTAAGAACTGTTACGTACCTGTCCATCCCTACCTGGATCTTAGGAGCACACGCAGAAATTGGGCCCGTAGCGCCTTTAGCAGCTGTTGGTGCGACACCAGAACTTGATAAAGAAGACCGCGATGAAGATGGCACCTCGGTATTTTTTTTATAATTTTTAAACAGAGATTGGGCTAAATTTGTCCCTTGTTCAGTACATTTATTCAAATTAGGCACACTTGCACTTAAATTATTTGTATTTGTTTTCGGTTTTGCACTTAAATAGTTTCTATTATATTCAGGGTCTCTAATGTTTTCATTGCTAACGCTTGCTGAGCTTAACACAATGTAAGCATTTCGGCTATTAGGCCCACTGTCACAACGATTACTGTTACTCATTAACCGTTTGGTTTTTTTGTTTTGTTTAGTTTGTTTTTATTTTCGATTCTCACTTATGTCTTGTAGGTATGTATATTAACAAATATTTTTTTTTGTGTAACTTATTACAAATATCACCTATTACAAATATACACTCGCGTAGACACGTCCGTACACTACGAGATTAAGAGAGCAACTTGAGACAAAAAAAATAAACACATTTTTACACCATAAAAAACGAATAATAAGAATAATTTAATTGACTGGGAAGTTTCGAATGTTGTCACTGCTTCATTTTCCTCAAAAGTAACAAAAATACATTTTGTTTATTATATTTTATATATAAGTAAATGTTAAAACATATTAAAATATATAAAATTTTTTGCAGTTCGTATGCATGCGTTTTTTTTTTTTTTGAGAATTAATAGAACGATTTTTGTTAATTGTTTTTTAGGTGTTTTTTTTTTTGATTTGCTAGTTTTTCTACATTTTTGAACGAAAAGGAACACTAAAAACAAAAAAATATTTTAAAAGTTTTTGACTCGTTGCCCTGTGGAATAGTTTGGTCATAAAATTATATTTTTCAAACTTGAATGATCGATTTCGTTTGAACGCTAATAATAAAAAAATTCATAAAAAAATATTGTTAAGAGTTTAAAACAGTAATCAACAAAAACACTAAACATTGTAATTTCCACAATATTTACTTGCGACTCTTTAAAGGAAGGACAAAAGTTGTTTTTTGGTTCTTTTAAGTAATTTTTTTATTCTTAAACCAACTAAAAGTAACGGTCAACTTCATTCTCTTTTAAAAAAAGTGTGTAGCTCTGAAAAAAACTTTTATTTTCTTTGGAGGTGGACTTGTTGCCGTAAGTAATAAATATGCAGATGATGCTGCAATGAAAATCTGCAAACAAGAAAACACTTTTAAGCAATATTTTTTTACAAAATGTTAATATAATTTCATTTGTAATAGTATGTAATAATGTCTTAAGTTTCTTCGTCTTTCTGATAAATTTCGGTTTGTGTTCCTGGTTCCATCTGAAAGATGTTTACAGTTTCTTTAAAAAGAAACGAGTTCATTGGTAGAATAAAACTATTTACAGCACTAGTTGCTTCATTGAATTCTAATACATTTGTATACTGTAAATTTTCTTTCTGTTTTTTAATATTAAAGAAACTTACTGCTCAGAAAAATGGAACAAAGGATGGTTGGCTCCCAAAATCCAAATTGTTGGTGGTTCTGACAATATATTTTTTAGTTCTGATAGGGCTTTTATATATATTTTATTATTATATATATATTTTATGGGCATGGATTTAAAAAGAAAAGTAACTTACTGTGTAAATTGTTTCTTTAAAGGTTCAGCAAATGGCATAAGGGTTTGATTATCAACTTTTACAATGCTTGTGGCCAAAAAGTGGTCAGTACAAATGCGAGCGGTTGTAGAAAAGTTTACGCCACAAATTTTAATCCTCTCTTTCTTCGTCTTTGGGAACTCGGAACAAAGTTCCATTCCCCTTAAAATACTTTTTTTTTTGCACAACAAGCAGTTCGGCATATTCCTTCAGTTTTTTAGCAACAAATTTTTTACTTAATCACTTTCAGCACTCGTTTTAAACAACAAAATGTATATTAATAAACAACTTGTTCAGCTTTAAAATGTTTAAAACAATTTTTTTCAAATATAACTTTTTAATTAAATGGCAGGTATAAACAGACATAAAAAACACAAATTCTGACACTTAAGCAATAAATGTTTACAACATATTTTTTATTTGTTTTTTAATAATAACCAGCACTCAGGGGATGGCCCCTATACATGCATTGCACTGTGTTAGTATCAGGAAAATAGGTTATGCGAAGGAGTAGTTTTTTTTGGATATTTGATTTAAAGTTCTCGACATTTACTGGGACAGGAAAGACATTACTAGGAAGTTTTTTCCACATACGAACCGTGCGACCAAAGAAGGAATTCTCCCTGTTATGAGTGTTGCGATTCACTGGCCAGTCGACTACGTATGGGTGTGCTCTTCTAGAAAAACGTGTATCACGCAAAAAGTTCCGGGTTTCGGGAACAAGTTCCCTGATTTCTTTAGAGCACATTCCATTATAGTATCGATATAATAGCGAAACACACCCCACATCACAACGGTGTCCGAGTGAATCAAGACGATTAGATACTACAACGTCGCCGATGAGTACCATTGCTCGTTCCTGTAGGCCGTCAAGTAGCCCCAAAATAGATTTTTGGGCACCAGCCCATACATGAGAGTTGTATTCCATTTTCGGTCGGAAATAGGTGGTATAAATATTGAGAAGATCAGATGGTGTAAAGTAATTCCTACACCGTTTAAGGAAACCAAGACACTTCGATGCTTTCTTGGACACAAGAAAAATGTGTTCCATCTAGCGGACATCGCACTGAATTTTCATGCCCAGAACATCAAGAGTCTCTGTTTTTTCAACACTTATACCATCCATTAATACAGACGAGGCAGCATAGTCCATTGTGCGCTTATGTGTCAAAAAAAAAACATTGGGTTTTACGGGCATTAAAACCGACCCTATTCGCACGGCCCCAATTGAAGATTACCATTAGATCGCGGTTTATCGCAACATTCATACTCTGTCTCCTAGCTTCAACCTCCCAAAAGCTAGGCCTTGGGAGGTCGTCTGCAAAGGAATAAATGGGACTCGAAGTTTGATATAGAAGGTCATTCAGAAAGATAAGAAATAAAGTAGGAGAGAGGACGGAGCCTTGCGATATTCCTGAATTGATTTTGAACTCATTGGAAGAGATCCCATCTATAACAACACGAATTGTGCGATCTCTGAAAAAACTCGATATTAATCGGGAAAATTTTTCACCTGAACCAAGAGCAACAAGTTTAGATAGAAGCGCACAGTGCCAGACCCTATCAAACGCCATAGATATTTCCAGAGCCACCACTTTACTTTCGCCAAAATGATGAATTAAGGTACACCATTTTTCTGTCAGAAAGGCCAATATGTCCCTCGTAGACCGTCCACTACAAAAACCAAACTGGCGGTCGCTTTATAAACCATTATCTCCAGATAGTTAACCAGGCGGTAGTTAACCATACTCTCCATAACCTTGGAGATCGCTGAATAAATTGCTATTGGTCGGTAATTTTCAGGGTTCTCAGCCTTTCCCTTTTTGGGGATCGGCGTAACATTAGCTACTTTCTAGCACATCAGAAATATTCCGGCATGATAAATACGGCTGAAAAGGTTAGCTAGTGGACGCGACAGCGTCGAAGAGTAGTCCTTGAAAATCGTGCTGGTATACCATCCGGTCCAGGAGACTTACTAGTGTTGAGATCCAAAAGAACGCTTTTTACTGCACGAGAACTAAAGAATATGTCTGGCATAGTCCTAGACAATCTCTCAAGTTCGGGCCGTGGTTGGTTGCTTTCTGGCAAATGTGAGTTTGCCGCAGGGATTGAAGAGCCAGCGTTATTTCTTACTGTCTTAACCAGCGACCAAAATTTCCTGCTGCCTTTGGGTGGCACCAAGAACGGCAGACGCCGCTCGAACAAAGCCCTTTCACGCCTGAGTACTTTGGCACACGAAGATCTCGCCTGTTTGCGTAGCGAATCAGTATTGACATTCTTGTTAGCACACCACATACTAAATGCTTCCTCTTTGGACTTTACTTTAGCTTTGCAAGTCTGGTTAACCCACGGCTTCTGCCAAGGTTTACTGGAGATCTTTTTTACCGGAATAAAGGATTTCATTTCAAGTAAAATAATACTTTCAACCATTTTCGCCATGGCATTGACATTATTGTCCAAGAAACACAGTTTCCAGTTAAACTCCTGAAAGAAATGTGCGTTGGTTCGTTCACTAGTTGCGCAAGGTGGTTGTGCGCGGCGAATAACTCAACATAGCAGCCCTCTGGTGTCGTAAGGCCGGAATGGCGAATCCAAGAAGAATTATGAACATTAAAATCACCAGCAACAACAATTTCACTGTTCAGACAATTCCCAAGGATTTTGGTCACGGAGTCAGAAAGGAAGTCGAAGCCACCCATAGCGGTA
Source organism: Melanophora roralis (assembly GCA_963583895.1). Lineage (NCBI taxonomy): Eukaryota > Metazoa > Arthropoda > Insecta > Diptera > Rhinophoridae > Melanophora > Melanophora roralis. Next base: position 38,080,608 of record OY757191.1, read on the forward strand.
TCCCTTTCAGCATTTGGGCTTCTATAAAGAAATCCGAAGTGCAGAGTGTGCCACCTGACCTTGAATTTAAAACAAAGACAGCTAAATTTTGCATCAAACATGTCAAATTGTTGCTGACATTGGTACACAACGTCCGTTCGAAAATATATCGCAATGCCCCGATGGAGGGAAAAAAAGTGTTAAATGGTGGTACCCAGGTACCTGGAAATCCTAAGGGTCAGCATTTTCAGATACTTGAGCCTCCCAAACTGCCAGAACATCTGGCCGATGGAGGCTCACGTGAGCATACACCAAGAAGAAATTCGTTCTCAGCCCACGTATATTGCACAAATGTTTTTTGAACCGTCCTATCATCCCAAATAGAGAGAGAAAGAAATCTAAGTCCCTTGTTTGCTAAATATACAATACCGATAATCAATCGCTGCCAACTTGACTACACCAACGGCCAGTATTATACCTTTGCCGTTGGGCAGTTAACCAGCAATTGATACCACATGGTCCATTTAGCAAAGAAAAGGGTATACAATGACTATTTTCAGGGTCCCATAAAAGCCCTGATCTTGTAAAACGAAGTAAAAACAGGCCAGCCGTTGTCATCACACGTCAAGCTTGTCCATCACTGGTTGGGCGAGTGTTGTTGTTAATTGTCCTGTTTATTTGGTTTTGTTTTTTTTTTTAATTTTTTTTTTCTTCTCAAAAATGTTGTTATGTTTGTAAAGTTTTTTAAGTTTTGTTTTTGTTTTCTTTTTTTCCCTTTCAAAGAGTTTTGTTATGTTGTCTTTTTTGTCAGATGTGAATTTTTTTATTTTACTTTTTTATTATTGTTATTAATTTTATTATTCACAGACGACGCGGATATTAAAAACAAATAGCATAGATAAACTATGTACAGTAACTAAATAAAAGAACGGACAAACGCACAAAAGACGTCTTAACTCCACAAACACTTGTTTATTGTTATATGATGATCAGCTGAGCTTATTTGAATTCGCGTTATGTTTGACAAAAATTTTCTTATAATATAAAATAAAATTCAAAGGTATCTGCGCTTAACAAAAAAACTTTATTTCAACACAAATTCCTAAGGTGGCTCGAAACAGAAAAAACTATTAACTTTAAAAAAAACTTGGCACAAACAGCCCCCGTTGAAAATTCTAATACAGGGATTTATTACAATTTCCCAAACTTTGTATGGGAGCACCCTTAAGCGATGGAGGGTGACTGGTAAATCGGCCTCAACTTTAGTCGAAAGTCGATTTTGACTACATTTTACTCGATTTCGTGTAATCGGCTCGTTGTGAACGACTTTATACTGAATGCGGTTATCAAGCTTATTAAATCGATTTTACTTAAAAATTTCAAAAATAATTTTTTAAAATTATAAAAGATTGATATAAATTCAATCTATCTGCACCGAAAACTCATGTGTCATTATGAGCGTTAGTGTGTTGTTTTAAAATTTGTAATATTCGACGGGGAAAATAAAATTAAAATTCATTTTTGCCAGATTTGAAAATATTTTTAAACAATAGAAAAAGAAACAAGTAAGAGTGCTATATTCGGCTGTGCCGAATCTTGTATACCCTTCACATTGGCCTTCGAAATTCCAAGCTTTTTTTATTTTTATCAATTTTTTTTACTCATGAAATATTTTGTATTATTAAATAGGGGTCGGTGTCATTTTTTAGCGCTCCACGGATGACAACGGGGAAGTTGTAGGGGTCTTTATACTAATTATTACAAATTTTGTATGGTAACCCCGTTAGGGTGTGGAGATAGGTGGTTAGTATATTCTAGTAATATGTTTGGGAGAAGACACTAATGGGGGTCGGTCGTACACTTTATTGCTCTAAGGCCAACTCTAAAGAAGTTGTGGGCATTTGCATATAATTTTTGTAAATTTTGTATGGCAGCCCCCTTTGGGTGACAGATAGGGAGTAAGTATGTTCTAGGTATATGTTTGGGAGGGGAAACTAATGGGGGTCTGTCATACACTTTATTTCTCTAAGGCCAACTCGGAAGAAGTTTGGGGCATTTTCATATCGTTTTTGTAAATTTTGTATGGCAACCCCCTTAGGGCGCGGAGATAGTATGCGGGTTATGTATGCTCTAGGAATATGTTTGGGAGAAGAAATTAATGTGGGTCGGTCGTAAACTTTATTGCTCTAAGGCCATTTCTGAAGAAGTTGTGGGCATTTGCATATCATATTTGTAAATTTTGTATGGCAACCCCCTTAGGGCGTGGAGATAGGGGGTAAGTATATTCTAGGAATATGTTTGGGAGAAGAAATTAATGGTGGTCGGTCGTACACTTTATTGCTCTAAGGTCTACTCTGAAGAAGTTGTGGGCATTTTCATATAATTTTTGCAAAATTTGTATGACAACCCCCTTAGGGCGTGAAGATAGGGGGTAAGTATATTCTAGGAATATGTTTGGGAGAAGAAATTAATGGTAGTCGGTTGTACACTTTATTGGTCTAAGGTCGACTCTGAAGAAGTTGTGGGCATTTTCATATCATTTTTGTAAAATTTGTATGACAACCCCCTTAGGGGGCGGAGATGGTATGCGGGTTAAGTATGCTCTAGGAATATGTTTGGGAGAAGAAGTTGTAGGCATTTTTAAATTATTTTTTATATTTTGTATGGCAACCCCCTTAGGTCGTGGAGATAGGGGGCAAATATTCTCTAGGAATACATTTGGGAGGAAAAACTAATGGGGGTCTGTGATACATTTATTTCCTCTAGGGGCGAATCCGCGGAAGTTGTAGCTGTTTTTACCTTATTTTTTAAAATTTTGTATGGCAACCATGTTAGGGGCTGGAGATAGAGGGTAAGTATGTTCCAAAAAAATGTTTGGATGGATAAAATAATTCGGGTCGGTCTTACATTTTACCTTTGTTGGAGAATCCTGGAAGCCGTAGGAGCGATTTTAAAAATGTTTAAATTAAGCTTTGTATGGCAACCCTGTTATATGTATGAATACTAATAGTAATAAAATTTTCGTTTTGGGTGTGGTTAAGTAATACCAACATGACTGATTCTGTTTTTTCTCTTTTTGTTGTTTTTTTTATTATTACATACATAAGTATGTTCTTTGTTGTTGTTGTAGACTGAAAAAAAGAGGTAGTCTTGGTTTTTTGCTTATATCTCGGTCATTTACCAGGCGATTTTGCTGAATTTTAATATCGATTTTTTCGCAACTATCTCTGACAGTTTGATACCACTTATGGGTCTATGCGATATCGGGGGGCTTCAGACAATAACGGGGACAGACGGACAACGCTAAATCGGCTTCCCTATCTATAAGGATCCAGAATATATATATACTTTATGGGGTCCCAAGTGGATAGTAAAGAAGTTATAAACGGAATGACAAATTCAAACATACCCTTATCACTTGTGTGAAGGGTATAAAAAAAGTGTAGTACAGTAGAAGCAACTTATCGTCATTAAAAGATATATATGCGTATATTTATTTTCAGACTTATTTTATAAATTTAAATCATAATAGATATATTCACATAAGTATAAGTATATATTTGTGCATATAAAGTTGAACTTTCTGAATTTTTTTTATGACCTAAGTTTTTTTTAATCATTGAATAGGTACACCTTTTCCAGCAATACCTTTTTCTCTTTGAAAAAATTTTAGTTAACCTTTTTTAAAATCATTTTTGAGGATATCTACACTTTCTTATATTTTTTTGTTGTTGTTTTTCATGTTGTTTATTATTGAATCTTCGCCTTTGGAAATTTTACTATAAGTATTCAACTCTTAAAACTAAATAATTAATATTAGTCCAGCCAGTACCAGACTAAAATTTAAGTTCTCATAATAAAATTATTTAATTTCAGTAGTTTCATCTAAGCGCATTATTAATCCTTTTTCACACGAGTGTATCCAGTGCCTCGTTTCTGTATGGTATGTGAGAAGCTCTTTAGTCGAGAAATTTATAGTCACCCTGTCAAGAACAGAATGAATCAAAGAAAAACTATTATAAATTTTTAATGTTAACTTGCAATATATTAAAATTATATGACTCGCCCTGTTAATAACTGAAACACTTCCATAATCTTAAAAAATTTCTCGATGCGAAAACTTCTCGCAAGTTACAGAAACGAGGCACAGTATATGACAAAATGTATCGAGCGAGCGGATTTGGGTGTGTTGTCCACATAATATAGGATTTCGCATTTAACTAGTGGAACTTGTAGATCTTTGTAAATGTTGCTGTTCTTAATATACCAAGGACCCCCAGTTATCATTCTTAGGGCCATTATTATATCTTGGCGTTAGCTAAAGTTAAGATCGTAAAGGACAGATAATTAGTTTTTCGTTATTATAAGTGTACTTTAAGCTTAAACTTCCCGATAAGCTAAAGGGAAGACCATCTTACCTTTAACTTTTATCGTTAGGCTTATGAATTTTAAGTTGCCATATATTTTGCATAAATATGAAATATATGGCAACTCAAGTAATAAAAAAAATTTTATTTTTATAAGTGAAACCAAAATGGAAAGAATTTCGCATTTGCTTCTGTATATTTTGGGGTTAGGGAGCAACTCTTCGGGTGAATAATACACTTGTTCCTTATCTTTTTAAATTTATTATAAATAATTTTATTCTTTCACTATAGTTATTATATACTAGGCAATAGCAAGCGGGGAAGTATGATTAAGGTTATAATATATTGGGTGTGATTGTCAGCTTAACATAATTTTTCCCATCCAATAGGAAGGTGGTTATTTTTTTCTTTTCCACGAAGAAACGAGAAATTCGTGACGACGTCAAACTGGGGTTCAGTATTGCCCTAACTAGCATAGATCCCTCATCCGTCATCACGCTTTGCAAATACCGCAACCATAGTTTCGTCTGGGTTCCACACGACGGCTCTTGGGAGTTTGACGACCAGTTTCTTGACGTTTGTTGTTGGGTGCCATTATCTAGAGGAGAAAATAGAAAATAGTGTGTATTAGAATGGAAGCTATGGAGCTATGGGTGGGTAAATTAAGATAATATGTGGGTAAGTGTTTAGTATAAATTACGAGTAAGGGTTATTTGACAGCAGATTAATTCGTGGGTAAGACTACTACTTTCGTTATCGGTCGTGTTAATGTTCCAGAAGAGGTACGTAAGTCAACGACTCTATTTCGCCCATCTGGCCCAGGGTATGTTTTTATCACACGTCCTAGTAGCCATTCGTTAGGAGCTAAATTGTCCTGTCGTATCACAACTACGTCATTAACCTCCACGGAACAAATAGGGTTCTTCCACTTGTATCTCTAATGGAGCTCTTTAAGATATTCATCTTTCCATCTTCTGCAAAAGTTATGATGCTGAATCTCTAACTTTTGCCACCTGTTTGCCAAGGATAAGTTCCCGCTACCGTAGTCCGGTTCTGCAGGGGTAAGTATTGGCAAACCAATTAAAAAGTGACCTGGGCTTAAGGGGTTTATATCCAGCGGGTTTTCACTTGATGGACTTAAGGGTCTTGAGTTGAGGCATCCTTCTATTCTTGCCAGGAGTGTAGCAAACTCCTCAAATGTATATTTCAGGGTGTTCAACTTATTCAAGTGCGATTTGAAGCTCTTGACTCCGGCTTCTCATAGCCCTCATGTGGTGCACCAGGGGGTATAAAGTGCCATGTCAAGTTCTGAAAACTATTTGCAGGGACTACAGATCCTTTTAATTGTGCTATAAACTCCTGTCGCTCCTTCTTTAAAAACTGGCAAGCTCCAACAAAATTCGTCCCATTGTCCGAGTAAATGGCGACAGGGCATCCCCGCCTCGAAAAAAATCGAGCGAATGCTGCCATAAAGGCTTGGGTTGACAGTTCAGATGTTGGCTCCAAGTGAATTGCCTTGGTCGCAAAGCACACAAAAACACATACGTAACCTTTGGTAATTCTACAATTTCTGCCATTATAAACTTTTATATCAAATGGACCTGCAAAGTCAACTCCAACATTGTAGAAGGGTCTAGTTAATTCGGTACGCTCTGGGGGCAAGGCTGCCATAAATTGGGTAGCTTGTCGATTCGGATATCTTGTGCATGCTACACATTTGTTTATCATGGAACTTATAAGATTTTGGAGTTTTGGAATCCAGTATCCTGAGCGGATTATTCTCAACATAAGTTGATTTCCACCGTGTAGGGTTACCAAATGCACATGTAGTGCCAAAAGTCTTGCAAGTTGGCTTTGGTAGGGTAGTAAAATTGGGTGTCTTTCGGAAAATGATAAGGTGTTGGAGTAAGCAAGTCTGCCGTTTGCACGCAGTATATTGGCAGAGTCTAAAAATAGCGTTAGCGTGAGTAAATGGCTCTTTTTTGGTATTGGAGCCTTTCTTTCCAAACAATCATATTCGTCATTAAAATATTGGTTTTGCGTTAAGATGATAAGTCTATCAAGGGTTGATTTTATTTCAGTCGCCTCGAGGCCTATAGTTGGGTGAGTTAATAATTTATTTATTCTTTCTGCTGGTTGAAAATTATTTTGATCAAGAGTAATTTTCTTATGTGGGTGTGTTTTTCTTCGGGTACATGAAGTTCGATCACAAAATCTATAAACATATGACATTACTCTCAGAGCATTCGAAAATTTTGAAAACCGTGACAAAATATCTGGGTTAGTTTTATTTGCATCCAAAGAAGTTTGGGTATTAACCGTTGTAGCAAACGATTGACCACTTTTAGCTTTAGCTTGAGTTATAAAGGGTTTGTCCGTCTCTGGCCATTTAGCAGGGGCATTCCTTAACCATAAAGGTCCATTCCACCATAGGTGGTTTTTCTTTAGCTCTTCTGCGTTACATTCTCGGCTAGCAACATCCGCAGGGTTGTCATATGAGGCAACATGATTCCAATTGTGTCCTCCAACGGTCTTTAAAATTGTAGAAACTCGGTTTGCTACAAAAGTGTTCCACGAGTTAGGGTGTTTGCTAAGCCAAGCCAGTACTATGGATGAATCTGTCCAGAAGTAAACTTGGTGCTGGGGTAATTTAAGTTGGTTGATCAGATTGTGTGTCATGTTTGCTAGCAACACTGCACCGCAAAGTTCTAGTTTAGGCACAGAGATTACTTGAGTTGGAGCTACTCTCGTTTTTGCGAATAGTAGAGTTACGGAGCAAGGTCCGTCTACGGGTGTCACTCGCGCATACAAAACTGCTGAGTATGCTTTTTCCGAAGCATCTGAAAAGCCATGAAATTCAATTTTTGCTGAAGGTGCGAAATTAATCCATCTGGGAATGCGAGTTTGGTCGATATTGTCATAGAACTGCAAGAACGTTTGCCACGTTGTAAGGTTAAGGGGTGTAAGACATTCATCCCAGGCTGTGTTATCCTGCCATATTTGTTGCATAATAATTTAAGCTGAAATAACAATCGGCGCTAGCCAACCAGCCGAGTCAAATAGACGAGCTATATCAGATAGTACTGTTCGCTTTGTGTAGACCTATTTTCTCTCAATTTTTGGCACATTAAAGAAAAATGCGTCTTCCTTTGCATTCCACTTTATACCTAGTGGAAGGGTTAAAAGGTCGATATCTAGCAGGTGTTCTTCGGGTATGTTCTGCAGCAACTCTTTTTGGTTTGAAATCCGTTTTCTAAGAGGAAAACCAGCGGAATGAAGTGCAGTGATTAATTGAGTTTAGGCTTCTTCAACAGTATGACCGCCGGCTAGGACATCGTCTACATACATATTGTCTTGTAATATTTTTGACGCAATTGGGTAAGTATATTGTATGTCTTTGGCTAATTCGTTCAGAGTCCTTATAGCTAAATAAGGAGCACAGTTAACGCCAAAGGTCACTGTTTGAAGTTCATAGCTCTGAATGGGTTCATTGACGTTTCTTCTAAATAGCAAGCGTTGAAAGGGTGTGTGAGTTGGGTGTAACATAATTTGCCGGTAAATTTTTGTAATATCGGCGTTAAAAGCTATTTTATAAAAACGCCATTTGAGTATGAGTACAACTACATCTTGTTGCAGGGTAGGACCGATATGCAGCATATCATTAAGACTGTTGCTGTTAGATGTCTTGCTAGATGCATTAAAAACGACTCTTACTTTTGTGGTTACACGTTCAGGTTTAACCACCGCATGATGGGGTAAATAATAATGGGTATTTGAAGGAGCATCTGGGTTATGGGTTATTGGCTATGACCTAAGTCAATATATTCTTGTAGCACGTTATCATATTCTATTTTAAGTTCCGGTTTCTTCATTAGATTCTTCTCATTTTTGAAATATTGTGCCATTGCTATATGGCGTGAGTTGCCTAGTTCTATTTGAGGGTATCGAAATGGAAGACTTACTTGATAACGGCCGTCGGGTAATCTACGGGTAGTTTTTATAAAATTCTCCTCACAATATAATTCTTCTTCGGAGATATTTGGTTCTCTGGGTATTTCTTCAATTTCCCAAAATTTCGTTAAAACCTTATCCAGTGTAACTGAGTTAAAGTATGAAACAATGGGTTGAGTACCGCGTGAGTTCTGAACAGGACCTGTTAAAATCCAACTGAATTCAGTCTCCTGAGCTATTAATGTGTTAAGCACATCTTTTTTAACCCCTGTCTTTACAATCTGTGGGTAAAAATTGCTGCCAATTATAAAATCTATCAGTCTACTTTCATAGAACTGCTGGTCAGCTAATTGTATATTTCCCAAGTCTTTTATAAGGGTGGGGCTTAAATGTTGGGTGGGTAAATTTTTCGTAAGTGTTTTTACGACAATTGCCTATATTTTTAGTTTAAAATCGCTTGGGCCATTGGGTAGTAGCAAAACCTCACAAAGTTTGTTTGAACTCGCTGAAACAATTTCATTAAGTCCTGAAATTTCAGCTACAATAGGGGTGGTGGGTAAGTGCAATTTTCGTCTAAGTTTGTCTGAAATAAACGAAAAATCAGAAGCTGGATCAATAAGTGCCCTAGCTGGGAATTTTTCTCCTTGAACTTCAACATTCAGTACTGCCGTTCCTAATAACTTTGCTCTGCTATCTAACATAGGTTTGTGTGTTTGGGTGTGTGTGGAGAAAGATTGCACTGCATTTCGTGACGTTAACGGTTGATTTTCTTCACTTTGTGGATAAGGGTTTGAATTCGGTTTGTGAAGAAGGGTGTTGTGTCTACCGCCACAATATTTGCAAGTGAATGTACTACGACAGTCCCTTATTATGTAGGCAATAGCTAAGCAATTGTAACATATTGCATTCTTTTTGACAAAATCAATCCTCTCATTTACTCCTAAAGACGTAAATGATGAACATTCTCTAAGTGTTTGATTACCTTTGCATAGCTTACAAATAGATCCATTGAGTTGATTCTTTTGGTTTGGGGTATTTTGAGGATTTGAACTGTTTTGGGCTGAGTTAGAAAATTTTCTTTCTTGTCTACGACTGGTTTTAGATTGGGTATCAAAATAATTTTTGTTCTCCTGAACAATTTTGGGTTTAATGTATGAGTTAGGGTTGGGGTTTGGGTGGGTTGTTTGATCTAGGACGTCATTTACAGATGTAAGCTCTTTATACGTGTTTGTCAAAAACAAGTCTAACTAAGTCCATGATGGCATTACCGCACAGTCTTCAAGACTCTTTTCAAATTCTCTTCGGGTTTCTTTGGGTAGTTTGGTTGAACAGAGATATACAAAAATTGGATTCCATTTATCTGTTTCAACTTCTAATGAATTTAAGTTCGCAATACAACAATTAATCTTTCTTTGCAGTTTTCTAATAGACGCACTGCACATGGTATTTACCGTGGGTAAGTTAAATAGTGTCTTAAGTTGCGCATTGATTTGCATTCGTTTATTCTCATATTGGCAAGCTAATTGGGTCCATGCAATGAGAAAGCCATCATTCGTTAAGGGTGCGCTGTCTACAAACTCTTTGGCTTCACCGCTTGTTTTTTGCCTTAAGTGAAAGAGTTTTTCAACTCCACTTAGGCGGGTATTATTGGAATACATTGCCTTAAAAAGGTCACTGAATGAGGCCCAACATTTAAAATTGCCACTAAATACTGGCATGTCACATGGGGGTAGGTTAAAAGACACTGAATCATTCCGTTGGGTAGCTGTGACATGAAATCCCCCATCTGTAAAAAAACTCACTCGACGGTATATTGTTTTGTTAGAAGTGTATTGCATTAAAAATTAAATCTTTTTTGTTTTTGTCTTATTAATATTTTTGAAAAAAAATATGTTCAAGTTTTACTGCCTGATTTTTGGTAAAAAATAAGCAAATAAACAAAAACACGAAGATGTTTTGTTCTTGTTTCAAATGCTCACTCACAAGCAGAGTTGGGCAAAATACATGCTTTGCTGTATTTGAAATACAAAATACTTCTTCCTCTTGTATTTCATATACGAAATACCAAATACTTTCAAGTCGGGTATTTCAAATACAAAATACAGTATTTTAATATCTTTTATTTCAAATACAAAAAAAATTTATAACCATTAATCATGAACACAAGATTTTTAAAAGTTTAATCAGATAAGCAGCCTCTTGTTGAAGAATATATAAATTCTGCTAAAAAAACAATCTTTCTACAGGTCCTGGTGAAAACAGACTGGTGTTAAATTTTATGAAAACAGTTCTCTGCAAGGCACATTCTACCAGGTAAACCCAAGGCAATTTCAAAAAAATTCGCCTTTTGCATTTCCTTTTGTGTTTGAACGGTAGAATGTCAGAAAAATTAAAAATTCCATACAAAATTAAATTTTTATAATGTGAAAATGTCAAATTGATTTTAATCAGCTGGGCTCTTTATTTTACCTGGTTAAATGTGCCTTGGTTCTCTGAATGTGCCTTGTATGTGAAAAACAAATTAAATTAAAAGTAAAGTAATATCAAGGCGAATTCAAAAATTCGCCCTCGGCATTTCTTTTGTATACCCTTTACATAGTGATAAGGGTATATATCAGTTTGTCATTCCGTTTGAAATTTCTTTATTTTTCATTTGCGACCCCATAAAGTATTAATATTCTGGATTCTTATAGATAGGGAAGTTGATATAGCCATGAACGTCTGTCAGTCGTTTGAAATCAAGTTTCCGGAGTCAAATAAAGTGAAACGGACCTGTTATTGGTGTCAAACTTTTGTAAGTATCCTGGAGACAATCGCTATTTAAAATTAGAAAAATCAGAAAAATCGGTTGACTATTGACCGAGATATAAACGAAAAATCAAAATAACCCATTTTTTGGACAAAATCCGTGCATACATCCCTATATATCTCAGTGAATATAGTCATTCTTGCCACAAAAGTTGGCACGGATACTCTGAAAATAGGGACCTCAAAAGGAAAAAGTTTTTTTCAGATAGGATCAAGGGAAGTGTTTTTTTCTCTGCAATTGCACAAGTTTTGTGAAATATTTTCATGCGCTAAATCTTAGAAATTACAACAGCTATCGACCTACACTTTAGAGAAAAAATTTTTTTAAAAAGGGGTAGGAGAAAGTGTAGCTGCCATACAAATTAACAATTTTTATGAAATTTTCTATACGCTATATCTCGGAAACTATAACAGCTATCGACTTCTAGTGTTCTACAAAAGATAATTGTATGATAAGGCCTACACTTTGAAAAAAACACATTTTTTGGGAAGGGGCAGGGGAAGGGTTAGCTCCCATACAAACAAACACTTTTTATGACATTTTCGAAACGCTATGTCTCGGAAACTATAACAGCTGCCGACATCAAATTTTCTACAAAGAGTAATTCGACAACAAGACCTACGCTTTAAAGAAAAAATTTTTGGGTGGGGGGAAACTATAACAACTATCGACTTCTAGTGTTCTACAAAAAGTAATTCGAAGATAAGACCTACATTTTGGAAAAAAAGGTTAAAGAGGAGCAGAGGGACTAGAAGATCCCATAAAAATTAACAACCTTTATTAACCTTTCAATACGAATAATGTTGAAAACTTTTATAACTCTCGACCTCAAATCTTCTTCATCTATTTCTATTATTAATACGAACGTTAAAATTTTGTAAAGTTTTCTATGGACTTTAAAACTGGCACAAGGTATTTTTACTATATTATTTGCAGTAGAAACTCAACTGGGTAAATTAAAAGAGCAATGTGAAGGGTATTTAAGATTCGGCACAGGTAAATATAGCGATTTTACTTGATGTGTTTAAAAGTGTAAATGTCAGAAAAATTTTAATTTTTATACAAAATTTAATTTTTTTGACATTCACATTTCCAAATATCCGCTTAGCTCTTGATATTACCTGAATGAGTGAGACCTGTAAAAGAACGTGCCTTGCTAAGGCGAAGACGTGAATGAATACGAAGACAAAGTTACAAGTATTTGAAATACTGCCCAACCCTGCTCATAAGTTATTTTTTTTACAAAAACAGTCAGATTTTTTTTGTTTTGAAAACCTTAAACTTTTATTTAGTCGTTAATTTCAGGACAACTTAAATAAAAATAACTATGTTATTCAGTCAAAAGGTAAGTGCTCGTTTATCTGCAATATTCTTTGCTAACTTTCCAGGTAAGCAAAGGTTTTACTGTGTTGGACCTAGTAGGCTTAGGCCTTACCCGAAGTTTTATAAATGTTTTGTTTAAATATCTTAAAAGTTGCAAATAAATCATAAACAGTTATTAAAACTTGTATTAAAGCTAAACAATGTTTGCATTTATTTAATTAATAAAACAATTAACAATTTTTAAAACTAATACAAAAAAAAAGGAACAAAAATAAGTGCATCAGTAAAATAGCATAAGCACATACAACCGGCAAAATAATGATGTTTTCCTTTCTGGCAAATATGTTACATTCGAACATGCAAGAGTGAAAACAGTTTTTGTTTTCCTTTCTGAACATGTTGCACAAATAACTGGCAAGAGTGTGATATATCTTACCTCCAATTATAGCATTAAATACATTCCTCGCTACAGGCTACCGAACACAACCAGTCAAAAATAGAATACACGTGTGCTTATGAGAATAATTTTTTAATTGCTACAATGCAACACAACTACGGGTTGCTGTCAATGCTAATTTTGTGGCGTGGTCGAAATTAAACTAATTTCTATTTTTATACGCGACAGTTAATAGATTAGTGCTGCCAATACGGTAAGATGCAAATAATATAGCTTAAGCAATGCAAAAAGACTTTAGGTGGCACCACTGAAAGTCATATTGCTCATATATTTATTTTGTAGTGGTAGTCTAGTAAATATTTCAGTAGCAGCCAGTCGGACACAAATTTAGCAAGGAACTTCTGTGTTCGTGTGTTCCTGTGTTCTTGTAGCTTGAATGTGTTTAATGCATATATTTCAGTGTAACAAAGTACCATTTTTTACAGCTGTGCTATGTAAATAAATACTATTATATGCAAACGAGTTTTTAACACAGAGTGCAGTTTTTATTGAAATCAAGCAATTTTTCTGTTCCATTGAAACAAAAAAAAATGGACAACTTTTTAAGTGTGTGTAAACTGATAAAAATATTACACATACTTATTGCAACATTTTTTCTTAGAATGGAAAACACCATAAGTATTCATGCATTATTACTATTATTACTTACTATTGAAGTATTGAAAATTAAAATCCTATACCCATGCTTTTTTGCCGACTGTGTAATAATATACGAGATATAAAAAAAGTTAACAAGACGTTCATACCAATTAAAAAAATCAGACTTTGGTTAAAAAAAACTAACTTAAAAAATAGACCAACTCAAACAAAACTAATAACCCATCAAAGTTAGATTTAAAGACAACAAACTTAAAACTAGATAATAAATTAACAAAAAACAGGTCTAAAAAGGAACAAAGTTTAGAAACATACTTTTTTTTTCTTCATATTTTTTATTATTGAATCTCCGCCTTCGGCGAACTAACAATAAGTATTCAAATCTTAGGGCTATATATTTAATATTAGTCCGGCCAGTGCCAGACTAAAATTTAAGTTATCATAAGGAAATAAATAATTTTATCTAAGCGCAATAGTATCCCTCCTTTTCAGACGGGTGTGTCCACTATGTTGCAAAATGTTTCGAGCGAGCGGATTTGGATGTATTTCCAGCTTGTTTAAATACTTGTCCACATAATTAAAAATTTCGCATTTAACTAGTGGAACTTTCAGATCTTTGTGGATGTTGCTGTTTTTAACATACCAAGGAGCACCAGTTATCATTCTTAGGATTTTATTTTGACGACGTTGTATTTTTTCTATGTTGGAGGCTGAAGCAGTGCCCCATAATTGTATACCGTAGCACCAATTGGTTTTAAAATCGAGTTGTAGTGTAGAAGTTTACAATCCAGACGTAGCACAGAGTTTCTACCCATTAGCCAGTGGATTTGAGCAGCTTTAAGTTTCATTTGAGTCAGCTTCGAATCTATATGAGGCTTCCATGTGAGGCGGCGATCCAGGTGAATGCCAAGATATTTCGTCTCAATTCGTTGAGGCACCGTATGGTTGTTAATAAGAATTGGGAGCACGTTTCCTTGTGTAACGTAAAAGTAACGTGGGTGCATTTCTGTTCATTTATTTTAATACCCCATAACTTTGCCCATTTTTCAACTTGGGATACGTGATGTTGAAGTTGTTTTGTGGCCTCTTTAGGGTCTTTATGAATACTGAGAAAAGCGGTATCGTCAGCAAATGTAGACGTGTGCGTAAAACTGTTTGTTGGCATATCTGCCGTGTAAAGCAAGTACAAGATTGGACCAAGGATACTCCCTTGAGGTACACCAGCCCCTATTGGTTGGTAACAACTTATTTGGTTTCCCTCTTTGATTTTAAACTGTCGACCGGTTATGTACTTTTCTAGTAGGTTAAAAATATTAGATGGAAGGTTGAGCTTTAATTTGTTTAACAGGCCTTCATGCCATACTTTGTCGAACGCTTGAGAGACATCTCAAAAGGCTTTTCTTATAACCTGTACCAATCTGTGGGTTTGTTCGATGGTACTATGTTGATTTCTAAATCCAAATTGGTGATCTGAAATGCAGTTGTTTTCATTCAGGATTAGAGTCAGCTTGTTTTTAAGCAATTTCTCAAACAATTTGGACATAGTTGGTAACAGACTTATAGGCCTTTAAGACTCCACCTTTGAAGGATCTTTTCCCGGCTTAGGGATCATCTTTACCAAGGCAACTTTCCATACTGGCGGGAAATGTTCGAGCCGTAATATGGCGTTAAACATAAAAAGAATTATTCTTTTTGCTGTGCATGGCAGCTCCATAAGCATTTTATTGCTGATTTCATTAATGCCAGGAGCTTTTTTAGCATTTAAATTATTGATAGCCTTTACGACATCTGACAACTGAAAACGTAATTTCATAGGGCATCTAGCAACAACAGGTGGTAATTTACTCATGTCAGTGCATGCGTTTGGAGTGAAGACCTTTGTTAAATGACTTGCGAGCAGATCACATTTTTCTTCATCTCTTCTTGCCCAGGATCCTCTCAGATTACGTAGCGGTGGTTTCGCGATAACGGGTCTTTTAAGATATTTCGCTGATCGCCATAGTGAATAATTCGTCTGAGGAGTCGAAAAACATACTTAAAATAATTATTGTAGGCTTATTGATGGTTTTTTCCTTCAAGTGTCTATCGAATTACAAGCCCTTAATAAACCTTAAATAAATATATTGGCCCTTATTCATTATAATTAAAGTAGGTTTATTAAGGGCTTATTAAACAGATGTCTATTGAATAATTATCAAATAATCGCTCAATTAACCTACTTTTATTATTATGAATACGAGCGAATGAATATATGTAGCTCGAAAAGTTATAAATTATAAATTTTTAAATTCTTTTTCAGATAATTCCAGCTGCATAATTTTGTTTTTTAATTTAAGCAATATAAGCTCCTGCTCATGTCTCTCCTGGGCACGATCATTTTCGTTCCTATAAAGCTGCTGCTGTAAAAGTACTACCTGCAATTTTTCCTTTTCTATATTTATTGTTTTCTTTTTGTCACACAAATTTTAGCTCTTCATTTTCTATTTTACGCCCAGCCGCCTCATTTTGTTTCCACACCAAGACAGTCTTTGTAGGCTTATACTAAATCAACCAGCAGCACCTCCTATTCTGAAGTAAAAATTTTTGCTCGTTTTCTTGCTGGTTGGGAACTCTGCTTCGACGTATTTATTTTTGCACTTTTCTTTTATACATTTGGGGGATTTCATGTCAAGTGACCCAATTATTTTGTTTCTTAGCATAAAATATTTTTGCTTAAGAGATAATTTTATATAAATAGCAAAAAAATTAAAATAGAATATACGAAAATATTGGAAAACCTCTGCCTTGAGTTACAAAACATTAATTTTTATAGATATCCCACTCACATCCCACTAAGCGACCTCCAAGCTCTTCAAAGAAAATACCTAAGCTTTCTTTTGAGCAAAAAAAATGGGCATATTTGGAAAAAAAAATTTATAAAAAATATAAACATTTTTTTTTTAATTTTAAAAATATTTTTTTCTGGAAGACTGAAGAAAAAGCTATCGAAACTATTTGGGACGAATTTTGTTAAAAGCCAAAGATAATAAACTACACGTATGAGAAAAACACCTATTTGCCGAAAACATCAAATTTTGAACCCCTCTAGCTCAGAGAGTTCTTGATCGATCGTGTTAAAAAATTGTGTCTAAGCAACTCTCTGCAAGAACTTACTTTGGTCCAAATTTCTTTCCAATAGAAAGACATCGATTTTAAAATTTGGGTCGCTTGACATGAAATCCCCCATCTATCTATCTATATATATACTGACTGACTGACTTGGTGACTGACTGAATCATCATCGCACAGCCCAAGCGCGCAGAGCTAGACAGCTAAAATTTGGACTGTGGTACCTTTCCTTATGTTTAGATCCACTAAGATGGGATTTCGGGAAACTCGGACCCGAATGGGCTTAAAATGGGCCAAATATGGAAATATCCGAAGGTTAATATCTCCTAAACTACAAACGATAGAAACAAAATTTAAAAAGAATCGTATTTTACTCAAAAAATAAGCAGACCCTTATCTGGCATTTTTCAAAATATTAGACCCTAAAGGCTAAAAACTAAATTTTGATAGTGCCTAGGTCCACTTTGTAACTTCTAAACGAGTAAAGGTACAGACATAGTTCAAAATGCAATCAAAAGATACTTAAAAAAGTATTCATACGTTTTTGTCACTTTTTTGAAATTTGGACGTTGAGGGGTAAAAATGGGTAAAAATTCTATATTTTGCCCTGCGTCCACGCCAAAATTTTTTCCGAGCCTGTGGCATCGTCTTTAGGGGAAAAGTGCTCCCGCAACAATGTGCAAAAATTAAAAAAACGCATGATGCGTTTCGGGGGCTTTCAGCTTTACAAGACCACCTTGAAAAAATTCACCATGTGCTTACGAGCACAGCTGATCTGCTTTTTTATGCATAAATTGAGGCTGGGTAGTCAAAGTTGTTTACTTTTACACATCTTTTTTTGACAACTGAGCCAACGGAAACTAAAACAAAAACGAAAGTTATATTCACCAAATTTTGTTGCTGTAGAATCCCCACCACCTTATACATTATTGTGCCATGGACAGGATTGTCAGTTTTTTTTCAGGGTCCATCGCCAGAACGGTTATCAAAAATCGCCAAAAGTTGCCCAAAAATATATTTTTGAGTCGCCAAAAAATTCGTCATAATAAAAATCTATTGGCTTTGACGAAAAAAGCTCAAAAATTATTTTACTTAAATAAACTTATAAAATATTAATGTATTTTTTGAATAAATTAGATAAAAAGAAATAATTATTTAATTAAAGTTAAAATTAGATTTTTTTGTACACCAAGAAATTCAAAGGAAGAATTGAAAATATGTATAACCAATAGCATATGTAGAATGGCAGTTACTTTGGTAAGTAACATGTTGTTAAATATTAAAAACTTTGTAGTGGACGTGGGTAAACGTGGTGTCATTACGGAAAAGAGACAATGTTGCCAGACCGTCGGCCGCGCTGGTATGTCGGCTTTTAAGCTCCGGCTAGGGGTCGCCGTCTTGGGGTGGTTCTTGCCAACGCGTCTGGATTGTAGTTCACCACTACAAAAAAAATCATACCAGCTATTTAAGAAAAACAAAAAAACAAGAGAGTATGGAGCCCGAAGATGACCAAACAACGCGATAAAAATCAATGGAAAACAAGATGCAACGTTTACCATTTCCTACCAACTACTTACTGCGTTCTGCACTTACAGGGCGTCAGCAGATGTTATGCCGACGCGAATGCCCCACCTACTGGAATCTGGGGGATTCCACCATGATGGCGTAGGATCCAATTTCAGCCATCCCGGATTCTTCTCTGTCAGCTGTGATCACCTCCTAGAGGCTTACCCTTGTAAGTTGTTTACCTACTCATCATTAAAAAAATATGTTTCAATTTCAGAAATTTAAGTAAAACATTATAAACTTTTTATTTATTTAAATAAACAATATGAAAATTTAAAAACAAAGCTTTACATTTGGAAGAAAAACAAAGAAAAAAATTTATGTATAAAAGTTTTATAAAATTAAACGTATTTAATTATTGAATTAAAACAAAAGAAATTTAAAAAAAAAACAATTTTTTATGAAATAACGACTTTGAAAAAATTTTCTTAAATATTTTTAGGTTAGATAACCTTGGCCCGGTTTATGCCTTGATCCGCCGTCCGTCCGTAGCGTGTCCGTAGTAGTGTCGCGTGTAAGTCTAAAATGGGTGACTTACATATATATCCAATTTTGCGTATCTTTAGGAAACCCCTACATTCTTGGGCAAATACCCTTTTTAAAAGCAAAGACGGTATTCTGTCGGCCTGAGCGCAGCCCTAGCTTCGCGCACCCCCTGTATACGAACTCACAGGAGGGACTGTACAACAAGAGATAAGTACTATAATAAAGATGTTCCCTATCAAAAAAACTTAACATATATGTATGTGGGATGGTCCCAGTATGGCCAAGCCGGCCAGACATGGGTTAATTATACACACGCATATTAAGTATAAAGGACAGGGAAAAAAGGGACTGAAGAATAAGAACTAAGCGGACGACAGGGAGAGTGAATTGAGCTTTGAAGCAAGACAGACGTGCACGGGAGTTGTGTAGTTTAAATGAGATTTATAAAAATTATAAAACAAAGAAAAAGGAAATGTAAAAATCATGAACTAAATAAGTTGTGTATTAAAAATGAGCTCTAAAATAAATAAGACACAAATTGTATATTAAACATAAGTTTTGAAATAAATAATAAAATAAATAAGAAATAAACTTTAATTAAAACTATTGAATAAAATGAATTAAAATAAAAACTATTGCATTTTCAATGGTGTGGAAAGCCGAATTCCTACAAATTGGGGGCTCAACCGGGATCCCTTTTGAAATTTTTCTGAACAAAGTGCGTGACAATTAAAAGAAAAAAAGACGATAAAATTTTACATAAACGTTTGCTGTGCTACAAAACGAATCAAATGCCGTTCAAAAAAAAAAAGTGACAAACAGAAACTCCAGGAAAAATATACAAAATACATAACTTAAGAATGAAAAATAAGTGAAAAGAATTGAATTTCTAAAGAATGTACAAAAACAACTAAAAAGAATTCGTGTGTACCAAAAATTCAGTCTAACGGGAATTAACAGCTACTGTGCAAAATACAATATGCTTTAACATTTGTATTTTAGTCTAAAAGAAAAAAAAAAACAGCAAAACAAAACTGAACGAAATAATAAAAAAAACCCCAAAGAAATCATAACTGTCGTGAATTTGGAAATATGAGAAGAACCGTCCATGCAGAGAACATTTATGTGAAGCAGAAGTTGTGTTTAAGAGTATAAGGTGCTTAAGTGTGTAATAGAGTTGCGGTCGCTGATCGAAAGCAGAGAGCTGAAGACGTTGGCTGCAGAACATCATTATTGTCAACAAAGAGAGAGAAGCTGCAATAACTTGTAGAGGAAGATAAGTAGTTGTAGTTGTTGATTATATTGTATGTATGTAATATTGAGTTTATTTGAATGGCAGAGAGCCTTATGGTGAGGGAAATATTTAAGAGCTAAATATTCTGAACGGGGTGAGAAAGCCTATCAGTTTTATTGTAATATTAAAGTGGTGTTGCTGTTGTGGTGTTTAATTCTAGTTTTATATTTTGGTTTAATATTGAGACATTAAGGTGGGGCGAAAATATTAGTTGAAGTTGGTAATATTTACTTTGCTTATCTGAAACTGATTCGTGTTTTTGTTAAATTGAAACCGATTCGTGTCTTTTTATAATACGAATACTTTATTATTTGTTTTATGAAACTCTAGTGAGTGAATAATATTTTTTTAAGGGGAGAATTTAACTGAAATTTATAATTTTAAAATAATAATAATAAACAGTAAATTTTGAAGTGTTTTAAAATATTTTAAGTACATTTTATATACATATATCGCAAATTTGCAAAACTTCTGTGCACTACCATGGACTTGAAGGAAATTTTAGCTCTGACAGTAGAAGACTTGAGGACAAACGCGGAGAACTCGGGACTTTTGTCCACTGGGTCTAAAACGGACTTACAGGAACGTATAATTCGACATTTTTACAGTACCAATACTGACGCTACTGGCGCTGATGAAGGCTCTAATTTCGGTGATGCGACTTCGGACTTAGAACGCAATACGCCAGAACGTTCTAGCTTTACCCTAAAAGATATTGAAGATTCGCTAACACGCTTTTCAGGAAAAGATGCTCCTGATGTCGAATCGTGGATTCAAGAATTAGAAGATTGTGCTCATGTGGTGAAATGGAATGAATTGCAACGTTACATATACGCTAAACAATTGTTAACGGGTGCAGCTCGAATCTTTGTCAGAAGCCAATCAGGCGTAAGAGATTAGGGTACTCTTAAAACAATCTTGAAACAAGAGTTCGGCACTAAATTATCATCGGTTACAGTCCATAAAATGTTAAAAAGTCGCAGAAAGAAGGCAGACGAGTCCTACCGACAATATTTGTACACTTTAATGGAAATCGGCAGTTCCATACATTTGGATGAACTTAGTATCGTCGAATATTTTATTGAGGGTATACCCGATTCTAGAATAAATAAGTCGATTCTATACCAGGCGCGAAATATTTCAGAGCTGAAAGAAAAAATAGTTGTGTACGGAAAAGTTGGAGCAACTGCGAAATCGTCCAATTTCGAAGGCAGCGACGCAAGATCCGGTAAGATAATTTCGAACGTAAAGGCTGAAGATGCTGTAAAATGTTTTAAGTGCGGAGAGAGGGGTCACATTTCTAGAAACTGTCGTTCGGTGGATATAAAGTGTTTTAAATGTAATGGCTCTGGTCACAAGTCATTTGACTGTAATACACAGAAGCGAATTGAGAAATCTAAGGATTACAAAATCAAGGAAGAGACAAAAGTTGTTCATACACTGACACACGACGTACTTACAGTTTCGAGACGGGTTTTTAAGGATATCGAGGTGCTCAGGAAAACTGTTTCTGCTTTAGTCGATACTGGCAGCGATATAAGTTTACTTCGTTTTGATACCCTTTTTATATTAGGTGACGCAACGGTAGAACCTGGAATAAAAACTCTGTCAGGCATAGGTGGAAAAACGATAACGACAATGGGTTGCCTTAAGTGCCTAGTAAAATTAGATAACGTGGAGCTAGATATTCTTTTCTATGTCGTAAAAGAAGGTGATATCTTATATTCTGCCGTTATTGGAAACGACGTTTTAAATTAAGTTGATTTGATTATCGATGCGAAAGGTGTGAGATTTAGGAAAAGTTTTGAACCTGTTAGTATGTTCGAAACAAGTTTTGGCGGAAAAACAGAAATTCCCTGCAAAGAAGCGTTATTAATATCCGTTGACCAGGTGCCTCCATTCGACGTTAATCGAATTGCAACAGTGCAAAATGAGCTTAACAAAATTATTCATTCAATGTCTGCAGATCAACAACTTTGCGATAGTCTGGAATTAGGTCATTTAAGTTACACAATCCGCACCAAAGTCGAAGATGCAATCAACTCGTACCGTTCAATCAAGCCGACAAAATTTCCAGTTGCAAGCCGCCCTAGAAGAACATCATACGTCGACCAGCGGAAGATCGACAAACAGGTCCAAGAATGGCTAGATCAGGGCATAGTAAGACCAAGCTCATCTGAATACTCTTCACCGGTTGTACTAGTTGGTAAAAAGGATGGTACAGATAGGCTATGCTGCGACTATCGGCGTCTGAATGAAAAAATTGTCCGCGATAAATTTCCAATGGCCGTGATTGATGACGTCATTCAGAGATTACAGGAAGATAGAGTGTATACTACGATCGATCTGAAGAATGGTTTCTTCCACGTGCCTATAGAGAAGGAATCACAAAAGTATAGGGCATTCGTTACCCATAATGGCCAATATGAGTTTTGTTTTGTGCCATTCGGTATTTCCAATTCTCCTGCCGTATTTTGTCGTTATATTTCTGCAGTTCTTCAAGAGTTGGTAAGAGACGGCACTGTTATTATTTATATGGACGACATCGTTATTCCATCAAAAGACGAAGAGGAAGGCCTTGTAAAGTTGAGAAAATTCTTAAAAGTTGCGTCGTCAAACGGGCTTGAAATAAAGTGGAGCAAGTGCCAATTTTTGAGAAAAAATATTAAAATCCTGGGATAAAGAATAGAGAACTCGTCAATATATCCCACAGATGAGAAAATCTCTGCGATTCGAAATTTCCCCGCTCCAACTAATGTAAAAGCTTTACAAAGATTTTTGGGGCTTACGTCTATTTTCCGACGCTTTATACGGGAGTACGCATTGGTCGCTAAACCACTGTCGGACCTTCTTCGTAAAAACACATGGGGGATAAAGAGCTACTAGCGGTTCAACAAATAAAGAATGCACTTACGAGCGAATCTGTTCTGAAACTTTATAATCCTAAAGCTGAAACGGAAATCCACACAGATGCCAGTATGCTCGGTTACGGAGCAGTGCTTTTTCAACGAGATTCAGAAGACATGCAGCTACATCCAGTTGAATACATGAGTCGAAAGACGACACCAGCAGAGGAAAAATACCATTCGTACGAATCGGAGGTGTTAGCCATCATCGAAGCGCTGAAAAAATGGAGAATCTATGTGATGGGTCTAAAATTTAAAATCGTAACTGATTGTAATGCGTTCGCGATGACCATGCGCAAGGAAGATGTCCCTGTTCGAGTTTCGCGTTGGGCACTTTTCCTTCAAGACTTTGATTATACTATTGAGCACCGATCGGGCACGAGGATGAAACACGTAGACGCTCTTAGCCGTGTGTTATGCCTGATGATACAAGATACTCTAGGACATCGCATAAAAGAAGCTCAAAAAAGTGACGATCGAATCAATGCCATTCGTAAAGTTTTGGAAATGAGTGAATATGAGGATTATTTCATCAAATACGATATAGTTCATAAAGATACAGCCAAAGAACTTGTTGCAATACCTGAGAACATGGAGAGAGAAATAATTGAAATGGCACATCGTCAAGGACACTTTGCAACAAAAAAGACGAAAGATCTAATCGAGAAACAGTTTGTTATTCCAAAATTAGAAGCTAAGGTAGATGCCGTTGTGAAAAGTTGTGTGGAGTGCATTATTACCAACTCTAAGACGGGAAGAAAAGAAGGATTGCTTAATCCTATAGACAAATCGGATAGGCCACTTCTAACGTATCATTTAGACCACGTCGGTCCAATGGACAATACAAGAAAATTGTACAATCACATTCTGGTGATCGTCGACGCATTCTCGAAATTCGTTTGGCTTTACCCTACGAAGAGCACAAGCAGCAAGGAAGTAGTGGATAAATTACAAAAACAAGCAACGATTTTTGGAAATCCAGAACGCGTTATCACCGATAGAGGCACAGCATTTACGTCGAACGAGTTCGAAGAATACTGTAAAAAGGAAGATATCCAACACTTATTATTTGCTACTGGAGTGCCAAGAGGAAACGGACAAGTGGAGAGAGTTCATCGTGTGGTCGTGCCCATGTTAGCCAAAATGTGTGCCGAGCAGCCGAATAACTGGTACCGATACGTGGACCGAGTTCAACAGATCCTGAACAACACTCCGTCCAGAAGTACCCAAAATACCCCATTTAAAATATTAACAGGCATCGACATGAGAACAAAAGAAGATCTCGGGTTACGGAAGATACTTAGCGAGCTAGCGATTGAAGAGTTGCAAAATGAACGAGATCGGGTTCGTGAGAACGCTAGAGAAAGTATCTTGAAAATTCAAACCTAAAATAAAGAATCTTACAATAAGAAACGAATAGCCGCCAAGCAATATAATTTGGGTGATTTAGTCGCCATAAAACGCACTCAGTACGGTACAGGGTTAAAACTACGTCCAAAGTACTTAGGTCCATACAAGGTAGTAGCAAAACTGAATCATGGGAGATATGAGGTGGAAAAAGTTGGCGAATGTGAAGGTGCTAGAAGATGTCCAACCGTAGCTAAATTCATGAAGCCTTGGAACCCGACTTCAGGGCCGAAGTCAACGTCAGGATAGCCGAATGTGGGATGGTCCCAGTATAGCCAAGCCGGCCAGACATGGGTTAATTATACACACGCATGTTAAGTATAAAGGACAGGGAAAAAAGGGACTGAAGAATAAGAACTAAGCGGACGACAGGGAGAGTGAATTGAGCTTTGAAGCAAGACAGACGTGCACGGGAGTTGTGTAGTTTAAATGAGATTCATAAAAATTATAAAACAAAGAAAAAGGAAATGTAAAAATCATGAACTAAATAAGTTGTGTATTAAAAATGAGCTCTAAAATAAATAAGACACAAATTGTATATTAAACATAAGTTTTGAAATAAATAATAAAATAAATAAGAAATAAACTTTAATTAAAACTATTGAATAAAATGAATTAAAATAAAAACTATTGCATTTTCAATGGTGTGGAAAGCCGAATTCCTACATGTATGCCTTTTTTTTAGGCGTCCGTTTTTGTCCGCAGTCGAGTTGGGGTCAAAAACTATAAAGGCAGATTACCTGGCTGTTGGCTTCGGGACGTGGGGTCCAAATTGCTGAAGAACTGGCAGGGACTCTGTAGCTGATGGTGATGATGGTGGATACCTGGCTGATGATGGTGGATCCCTGGCTGATGATGGTGAATACCTGGCTGATGGCTGGTGGTGTTGCAAGTGGGATTTTCTTTTGTTTTGATAAAAATTTTGATTTTAGCTTTATATTTTTGTATTGTTGGTTTTAAATAAATTTTAACTTTTTACTTTACATATTTCTTTTGCATTTAATAAATGTCCATTTTTTTTACCAAATTTTGTTTATTGTTTTTATTTATTTTCAGTTTGTTTTTCTTTTCTTTGTTAGGGTCTTTTTTTGTAAACAACCCTTATTTTTTTGTTACACAAAATAATAAAAATATAATTTTATAAAAAAAAATTTCTTTGTGACACGCTACCGCTTTTCTTTACAGTCCAAATCAGAATCACCATCTTTTTGAAACTTACCCACGCTCCAACATGTCTTCCTACCAGGTTTTCAGCAATTTGCCCCATGTCCAGCAGCCATTAAATTATTCTTTTCGTTCAATATTTATTTTTCATCCATATATTTGTCTCAGCTGTAGAGAACCGCTTTACCAACATTACTCTAGCTCAACTATCAGGGTGCACACGACAAACCCAACCACTCCTGGAGTCCACCAGTGGTCACAGGATGGGAGGCGAAAAATTGCACTAAAAATCGCTGCTATACACCACTGGGGATTTTGGGCATTATCGGTAATTTACATGAATTTATTATTCCCTCCCCCTGAAAATTGGCTGTGTTCATTATGCACCAAAGTAAAGCATCTGGCAGCTCAGACAAACATATGAATGAAAATGCGAATAAGAAAATGCATGTAAAAGCAAAACGAAGAAGAACACATTTAACTCAATGAAATTCGTAAGTAGACAACAAAAATTATTTATTTAAACAAAATTTAAGTTTTTATTAATATATTTAATGTAACAACTTTTTCTTTTTATATTTTCAGGTCATTATGTTTGGAAAGAAGCCGCATATTAAAAAATTACTAACAAAAAAAAATTCCCTTTTCTTACAGGAAACATTGTTGGTCGCACTGGGGGCTTACTAAAAGTACAATGGCGTACTTCCTGCTTGTTTCAGACGCCGCAGCCATTGAAAAGAAAGGTAAGTAAAGTTTTTTTTTATAAAATCTATCATATTACTAATTCTATTTGGAATATTTTCAGGGACATCATCCAGATGACTCCTGGCAACAGAAGCTACAAAATTGCAAAGTAAGTGATACTACATTAAGTGTGTGTGTAAATTTAGTAAAAAAAAACTTGCAAACAAAAAGTAACTACCACCTGCTGGTATGTACAGTGCGCGACACAAGTAGATCGCCACGCACCAAAGCTAGTGTTTTGTGTGTATAAATAAAATAACTAAACGTGTACAAAAAAAATAATAAAACAATTTAACATGTACCTAACTACATTCAGTACACAAACAAAAAAAATATGTGATTAAACGAGAATCGTATAACTTTGTCTTTGGACATACTTGTGCACTTACTAATGTTTGACAGTGACTACCAAAAGTTAACGGACGGACCAAAAAGAACAAAATGCCAGCAGGGATTTAAATTCTTATTTCATAAAAAAACACAATCATACAAGTTTTTTTAAAATTCTCTAAAGTTATATTATTTAACTAACTCAAATTTTAATTCCTATACTTTACTTTAGAAAACTTTAGACCAGACAACTTACAAATTAATTACTTTTAGTTATTTATTAAATTAAACTAATAAGTTAATTTCAAATCTTTATTTCCAGGTTCTAACGTAACACTTCAATCAGTCTTCTGGGGATTCTTAGTTTTACTGGTAAGTATAAAGTTCATTTATTAATCATACTAAACTAAAATTTTTCTCTATATAACAAAACTAACCTAAACTTTATTTTAAATACTAATTGGATAAAATCTTGTTTTACTACCCCTAAGCTAAAAAAAAAAATTCATTTCAAATATGCTGCTTAGGAATAATCAAAAAAAAAAAAACAAACAAAAAAAAAACAAGTAAGAGCGCTATATTCGGCTGTGCCGAATCTTATATACCCTTCACATTGGTCTTTAAATATACCCAGCCGAGTAATTTTGTACTGCAAATAATATAATAAAAAACCTTGTGCGAGTTTTAAAGCCCATAGAAAAAATAACAAAATTTTAACGTTCGTATGAATAATAGAAATAGATGAAGAAGATTTGAGGTCGAGAGTTTTTAAAGTTTTCGACATTATTCATATTTAAAGGTTAATAAAACTTATTAGATGTTCTAGTCCCCCTGCTCTTCACCAAGTTTTTCACCAAAATGTATGAATTATTTGATTATTACTTTTTGTAGAATATTCGAAGTCGATAGCTGTAATAGTTTTCCAGAAGTAGCGTATCGAAAATTGTTTAAAAATTGTTAATTTGTATGGGAGCTACCCCTTCTTCACCCCCCATCCGAAAATCTTTTTCTTCAGAGCGTAGCCCTTAATGTCCAATTACTTTTTGTAGAACATTTGATTTCGATATATGTTATAGTTTCTGAGATATAGCATATCGAAAATTTAACAAAAATTGTTAATATGTATGGGAGCTACCCCTTTTTTTGCCCCCACTCGAAAATTTTTTTCTTTAAAGCGTAGCCCTTAGCGTGCAATTACTTTTTGTGGAACATTTCATTTCGATATCTGTTATAGTTTCCGAGATATAGCGTATCGAATATTTGATAATAATTGTCGATTTGTATGGGAGCTACCCCTTTTTTTGCCCCCACCCAAAAAATTTTTTCTTTAAGGCGTAGACCTTAGCGTGAATTACTTTTTGTGGAACATTTCATTTCGATATCTGTTATAGTTTCCGAGATATAGCGTATCGAATATTTGATAATAATTGTCGATTTGTATGGGAGCTACCCCTTTTTTTGCCCCCACCCAAAAAATTTTTTCTTTAAGGCGTAGACCTTAGCGTGCAATTACTTTTTGTGGAACATTTCATTTCGATATCTGTTATAGTTTCCCAGATATAGCTTATAGAATATTTTATTATAATTGTCGATTTGTATGAGAGCTACCCCTTTTTTTGCCCCCACTCGAAAATTTTTTTCTTTAAAGCGTAGCCCTTAGCGTGCAATTACTTTTTGTTGAACATTTCATTTCGATATCTGTTAAAGTTTCCGAGATATAGCGTATCGAATATTTGATAATAATTGTCAATTTGTATGGGAGCTACCCCTTTTTTTGCCCCCACCCAAAAAATTTTTTCTCTAAGGCGTAGCCCTTAGCGTGCAATTACTTTTTTTAGAACATTTCGTTTCGATATCTGTTATAGTTTCCGAGAATATTTGATAATAATTGTCGATTTGTATGGGAGCTACCCCTTTTTTTGCCCCCACCCAAAAAATTTTTTCTCTAAGGCGTAGCCCTTAGCGTGCAATTACTTTTTTTAGAACATTTCGTTTTGATATCTGTTATAGTTTCCGAGATATAGCGTATCGAATATTTGATAATAATTGTCGATTTGTATGGGAGCTACCCCTTTTTTTGCCCCCACCCAAAAAATTTTTTCTTTAAGGCGTAGCCTTTAGCGTGCAATTACTTTTTGTAGAACATTTCATTTCGATATCTGTTATAGTTTCCGAGATATAGCGTATCGAATATTTGATAATAATTGTCGATTTGTATGGGAGCTACCCCTTTTTTTGCCCCCACCCAAAAAATTTTTTCTCTAAGGCGTAGCCCTTAGCGTGCAATTACTTTTTTTAGAACATTTCATTTCGATATCTGTTACAGTTTCCGCGATATAGCGTATCGAATATTTGATAATAATTGTCGATTTGTATGGGAGCTACCCCTTTTTTTGCCCCCACCCAAAAATTTTTTTCTTTAAGGCGTAGCCCTTAGCGTGCAATTACTTTTTGTGGAACATTTCATTTCGATATCTGTTATAGTTTCCGCGATATAGCGTATCGAATATTTGATAATAATTGTCGATTTGTATGGGAGCTACCCCTTTTTTTGCCCCCACCCAAAAAATTTTTTCTCTAAGGCGTAGCCCTTAGCGTGCAATTACTTTTTTTAGAACATTTCATTTCGATATCTGTTACAGTTTCCGAGATATAGCGTATCGAATATTTGATAATAATTGTCGATTTGTATGGGAGCTACCCCTTTTTTTGCCCCCACCCAAAAAATTTTTTCTCTAAGGCGTAGCCCTTAGCGTGCAATTACTTTTTGTAGAACAATTTATTTCGATATCTGTTATAGTTTCCGAGATATAGCGTATCGAATATTTGATAATAATTGTCGATTTGTATGGGAGCTACCCCTTTTTTTGCCCCCACCCAAAAAATTTTTTCTTTAAGGCGTAGCCCTTAGCATGCAATTACTTTTTGTAGAACATTTTAAGTCGATAGCTGTTATAGTTTACGAGATATAGCGCATAAAATATTTCACCAAATTTGTGCAATTGTAGAAAAAATACCCCTTCCCCTGGTCCTATCTGAAAAAAATTTTTCCATTATTAAGGCCCCTTCTTTAGGAGTATCCGTGCCAAGTTTTGTGGCAAGAGTGACTATACTTACTGAGATATATAGGGATATATGCACGGATTTTGTCCTAAAAAAAATGGGTTACTCTGGGTTTTCGCTTATATCTCGGTCAATAGTGAACCGATTTTATTGATTTTAAATAGCGATTGTCTCCAGGATATTTGTGATAGTTTGACACCATTAACTGGTCTGTATCTTTTTATTTGACTCCGGAAACTTGATTTCAACAGACGGACAGACGGACATCGCTAAATCGACTTCCCTATCTATAAGGATCCAGAATATATATACTTTATGGGGTCGCAAATGAATAATAAAGAAATTACAAACGGAATGACAAAGTGATATATACCCTATCACTATGTGGAGGGTATAATTAAAAATACTAATCTAAATCTACTCTTATACTAAATTTATTTTGCTACATCCATGATAAGCATTTGAAAAATTATTCAAACTTTAATTCTACTAAGAAAAATTTCTGTTTATTTCATAATTTTAACTCATATAAAATTTCAACTCCAAACTAATTTAATTCTATTTCCAGGTAAGAAAGGACAACAACAGCACAGCTGGTTGCACGGGCAAGCCGAACGGAATTCAGGTATTTATAAAATTCATATATTTAACATTATTTATTACTAATGCGCAACGTTCTACTTTTACTTCCTCACAGCCGCTAATCACAGACCCAACGCCTACAACATATCCGATACCGAAGCATTTTAGCGCAGCCTATTTCGCCCACAGCGACAAATCCTCAGGTGAGTCTTAGATCCATAAGTTATACAGTAGTGTAGGGTATATGTAAGGCATTTATTTACTTATTCTTTCTGCCTTTTGGCTTCATAAAGAAATTCATGACGGTAACAAAACGTCGAGCAAACCAAAAAACAACAAGTTCAATTTGCTTGTTGCAAAATGAGCAATAAATAACACAAAAACACATTTGCTTGCCCTTTGCTACCTTCATAAATTTCAACATGAATTCTGTTGAAACAGTTATGAGTGAAGTTATTTGAACGCTAATGACTAGACTCTCTGTTAATGCCAATTATCGACCGTGAAAATCAGACAGTAGCCATGGACAAATATAGGTTTGTTCGCAAACCTAACTTGCTATATCTTACCTTTCTCAAACTTAACTCGCTGTAATCAGCGGACTCAGAACATGCTACTGCCTTTGGTGACTAACAACCACCAGTCCCCAATGGCACAGTCCCCCAGGACGATTACGTGGTTGCACAGATAGGGTAGTAGCGGTTACACATGTAACCAGCTTAGAAACGCAGGCGTTAGTTAAGTTGACACTGACAAGATATCCATGGTAAACTGTTTCTGATTTTCTCGACCGATAAAAATGCATTGTCCAGTTGGTATTAGCCACAGCCTTTTCCATCTTTCTTGCTCTTGACTGCACAAAACATAAACAATACAAAAAGGTAGAAAGAAATATTAAAACAATTAAAAACACTTTCCTAGCTATGCACTATTTATTTATGTATCAGTTGGCTAAATCGTTAGGACTAGAACCACCAAAGATTGAAAGTTTAGTGTTTCAAATCTTTGGCGTGAAAAACCCCTAACGATTTACCTTGGAGGTCTTCTACCTCATATAGGCTATTTCCTCTAGGACGTAAAATCCGACATTTAAGAAATTTTCGGGTCAATTTTGCGTTAAAGTTATTCTTAAAGTCACTCTGTTGAAAGTTTCGGCGGTACACTTCTTGTCCCGGGATAAATTTAACGTGACGACAGCGCGTGTTATACGACTTTTCGCCGCGTTGGTAGGCTTTATGTAGGTTCTCGCGTATTTTAGTGCGTATCAGGTCCAACTTTTCGGACTTTAGCAAAAGATTCAGCTCTGGATCATTTAGACTCTCTAGTTTCCCCGCCAGCCTATACACTCCCCCATGACCAATCATATTCATGCAAAACAGTGCAAAGTATGGCGTGACCCCAATCGACGTCTGAACTAAAGATCGTAAAGAATACCCGATTTCGGGCAAATTTTTGTCCCATTCGGTATGATCTTCTTGCAAATACGAGCGTATTGCTGCCAGTATCGATTGGTTCACGCGCTCTGACGCATTGGCTTTCGGTGAGTGTATAGCGGTTCTTACGTGGTTAACACCAAAATTCGTAACCTGGTCTTTAAACTCCTTACTCACAAATTGTCTACCATTGTCCGACAAAATAACCTCAGGCGTACCAAATTTATAAAATACTTCAGCTATCAAAAATTTAACAACATTTTTCGTACTGGCCTTTGGCATGGCTTTTAAAAGCGTATATTTTGTCAAGTGATCCAGTACTATAAAAATAAAACTATTACCATTTCTCGAGCGAGGATATGGGCCTAAAAAGTCAATAAAAATCCGCTGAAATGGGCGTTCAGTTCTTGATTCTGCTCCCATAGGTGGTGTCAACGTCGTATTTGCGGGTTTTGATTCCCTACAGACTTGGCAACTTGCTATAAACGAACGGATTTGGGCGTTTTGGTGTGGCCAATAAAAATATTCCTTAACTCGGCGAATCGTCTTGCCAATCCCCCCATGAGCGGACTGAGGCGGGTTGTGACACCTGCCTATAATTTCGCCTGTCAATTCGGCAGGAACCCATAGCTTCCATGAAAAATCCTCACTAAGTTGAATACCGTCATACGGCTGTGTACGTTTATAAACAAAATTATCAACTACCTTGAGATCTGGTAGTTGCTCCACATTCTCTTTTACTCTATTAACCAAATCCAGGTAGCTCTCTGATTTAAAAGCGTCTGCTTCTAAATCAACTAATTTGGCAAATTTGCAGAAATTTCCTCCATATCATACCGTGATAAAGTGTCGGGTACTATGTTCTTTGACCCTGGTCGATGTTCAACTAAAAACGAAAAAGATTGCAAGTGGAGACTCCACCGAGCAAGACGACCACTTAGGTCTTTATGAGGCATTAGCCATTTCAGACTACTGTGATCAGTAATCACTGTAAATGGCATCAGCTCAATATAGGGCCGAAACTTTTTGATGGCCAGTACTACGACCAAACATTCACGCTCGGTAACCGAGTAATTTTTCTGGGCGGATGTTAATTTATGTGAAAAAAATGCAATTGGATGCTCACCCTCGGTTTCGTCCCGCTGAAACCATACAGCACCAATGCCTATATCAGACGCGTCGCATTGCACATAGAAATGTTTAGAAAAATCCGGGTGTGTTAAAACTGGACTAGTTGTAAGGGCCGTTTTCAGTCTATCAAAGGCCTTTTTTGCCTCCTCCGTAAAATTGAAAGACTTACCTTTTTTAAGAGTGTCGAAAATCGGGGTAGCTATAGTGGCATAATCCGGTATGAAGCGCCGGTACCAACCGGTGGCACCCATAAAACTTCTTACCTGCCTAGCTGTTTTTGGATAGGTATATTTTAAAATGGTATCAACCTTTTCCGGATCAGGTCTTAACCTTCCACCGCCTACAATATAACCCAAGTATCGAAGCTCCTTGAAGCAAAACTTGGACTTAGCTACGTTTATGGTCAGGCCCGCCTGTTCCAAACAATCTGACACCTGCTCTAACAGCTCCAGGTGGACTTCAAAGTCTGGAGATACAATCAAAAGATCATCCAGATAGACAAAAACCCGATCACGTAATGCCGCAGGGATCACTTTATCTATTAAACGGCACTGCCTTTGGGCGGCGTTATACAACCCAAAAGGCATGACCGTGTAATGATAAAGAGGTCTTCCAGGCACCGTGAACGCAGTTTTTTCTCTACTGGATGCATCCAATGGTATCTGCCAGAACGCATCTTTTAGATCGACGCTTGATATAAAATATGTGCCCCTAACCGGCTGAGAAGACTCTCGATGTGCGGCAGAGGATAGGCATCCTTGACCGTGAGAGCATTCAGCTTACGAGCGTCCAGACACAGCCGATTCTTCCCGCCCTTACGGACGAGAGTAACCGGATGACTCCAAGGACTTTCGCTCTGCTCAATGACCCCAAGATCAAGCATCCTATCAAGCTCTGCGTACATCAACTTCTGCACAGCTGGTGAGACCGGGTAATGTTTGTCCTTAACTGCGTTGCATCACGGGTGTCAATTGTGTGGACTTCCAGGTGGGTCCGACCTAAACCTTTTCTTGTATAGCAAGGAAACTTCGATACAATTCGGTCTAGACGGTTACGCTGTTCAAGCGTCAAAACGTGCGTTTTCACCTGATCATTTGCCCCATCACTCTCAGGACACAAACTGACCCCATTTGTAGTAAGGCTACTGACATTGGCAAACAAACCAAACTTCCTCATAAAATCGACGCCTAAGAATAGTGATCTATTCAAAGACGGAACCAAATAAAATGTGACGTCATCTGCGATTTTGTTAAAAGTGATTTAAAACTTTTGCGTGACCAACAATTTTATGAGGGCTGCCATCTGCAGTCTTAATAAAAGAGAAAAATCTCCGAACTTCAAGACCTGCCTTCTCTACAAACTCCATACAACCCTTTCCTAAACAGGTGATGGTAGCTCCGCTATCTACTAACCCTTCCAAATCAAAACCATTAATTGAAATCTTGGCATAAAAACGAAAATCATTGCCCTCATAGAGTGAAGCTGACATGATTTCCTGCCTGACTCGCTTTCTCCGCTTATACCGCTCTCTAGCCCTCTTAATACGCGTGGAGACTTCTCCAAAAACCCTTATTCGCTGGTGTAAGGGTTTAAGGGGTCAAACAGCTGGGGTTTTCTTGACAACATCTTGCCGGTTGGTATTGACCAAAATCTTTACCGGCCCAGCTGATTCGACAGGACTATTCACTGCAAGCGACGGGGTTACGTTTGTGTCGAACGAGTCTCCCCCGTTCGAGACTGGTTCAGCTGGCGGTTTCCCTGGCAGTTAGGGCATTTAGGGGTCACAGCATTTTCACGGCCGCACCTGTAACAAAACACATGCCGAGCTGGCATCGGACAGTCCATAAACTATAGCCGACTTGCCTACAATTCCAGCACGTATATCGGCTGCTGGTTGCCAAAGCATCTACCTCTAGGCTCTTCTTCACACGCAATTTTATGCACCCGTGGCGCAAACGGACGCTGGGGATATGACTGCCTCTGGTTGGCAAGTAAATTTTCGGCTCTCTTGGCCTGCTGACAGAAATCATTTAACCCTTCTATTCTGGCAGAAAACAGTAAATGGGACAACGACGGCTTTAAATTCGCCCTCATTATCTCTACGAGATCCCGCTCCGTATATGGAGTACGCTGCTGGTTTCTCAACCGCAAAATCGCGTTATAAAAATCTTCAAACGACTCATTCGGTAGTTGACGACGGTCCATAATTTTCTTTTGGATCTGGAATTCATTCTCGTACCGCTTGTACTGCGTCAAGGACACCCTTTCCAAATCTTCCCATGTGTGCATTGGGGTTAGTTTACGCACATTCCAGTACCAGTCCAAAGCCTGGCCTTCTAACAAAAGGTGAAAACTACGCCGGATGTCATTAAAAGAACAATTGTAGTCCTGGCGCAACACATCCACTCGGAAAATAAAATCCTCGGCGCTCATGGACTTAGTAGTACCGTCAAATTTAATCCCCCATTTGGATAAATCAACCCTATGGGACGACGAGATAGAAAAATCAGCCTGCCCACTTGGTAGCTGTACATAGTACGGCGCTGGTGACGACTGAGTCGCAAAAACGGGTGGTGGTGGCTGCATGGTTGGTGGCCGTACACCATGAAAAGAAGAAACGTCAAATTGGCGACGCTCATGTGGCGGCGGTTGCACTGGTGGCGGTGGCAAAATATCTTGAGGTAAGTTAAATCTAATCTGTTGATTTTTATAATGGTCTAACCTAATTGTCTGTCCCACAGGTTGAATTGGTGGTGGCCCTACTAACGCAGGTTTCTGTTGGGCAGGATTACTGTGAGCTGCGCTACCTGCTGGTGCCAACCCGTTTGCAGTCTGTGGTACCTGCTGACACATGACACTCGCAATTTGCCGATGCACGTTACGCTGCAATTCCTGCATCTGGCGAGCAAACTCCTCCCGGATGCCATCAATAATCCCCGGCCTTGCGTCAACACTATGTGGCAGTGGCGGTGCTGAAGCTCCCGCTATATCCGAGCGAAACTCCTGCCGCACGTTCCTAGCCGTAATACTGCTGTACTCGGGTAAGACTATCGTACTATTTGTAATATGGGAGTCGTGGGAAAAACTAGTACGATCGTGAGCCGCTAACGATAAAAATTGTTGAACTGCCGGCGTCACTGTCGACACGATTGTCATGATCGGGGCTGCAATAGAGGATTTAGCCATAATTGGGACTGTGGTTGTAACCACTGTTGTGATGGTAGTACTGGGTACATTCTCCATATTGGGATTAATAAAATTGACACTCTCGGTTGAAAGCTGACTCCTCGCCGACCGGGTTAAAACCATCACTGGCTTGTAAAAAGCAAAAATGAAAAATAAGAAGCAAAAATATCTCTAAAAAAAAAAGAAACTGAATCGTTAAAAAGTAGCGCCTGGCGCAAAGCAAAAAAAAACGAAAAGGAAAACCCTTTGTATAAAAAGCAAAACAAAAACGATATGCTATCCCTTAAAGAAGAGCAAAATAAAAATGATTCATAAAATTTAAGCAGAGATCAACTACTGCAATTAAAACGCAAATTCAACCCGAAACTGGACACCAATTTCAGATTTCCAAATAAAAATGAAAAAAAAGTAATAAAAAAAATAAATATACTACTGTGTATTCAGAAACTGCAAAAAAGAAATATAAAAAAAAAATATATGGATATATATATGTATATGTTTATATAACACAAAAATAAAAAAACTCAGGTATGGGTTGTCACTAGGATTTTTAGGTGACACAGTCTGACAGAGTAAAATCTTACAGGTACTTATCAAAAAACAAATACCTTTTAAATGCAGAACGAATTTTAATGTATATATGTTTGTCTATTTATAGGTTTCGCAAGTTAGTTGGTAGTTGATGGTAAACTTAAGATGTCAGTTACAAAATATAGTTTGGTTGAAGCAACAAATTGGATTTGCTGCGGCGCAATTGGACCTCTGACACTTAGGCCAAAAAGTAGTACAGGACAAGCCGGACAACAAAATGCAAACGAGGTTTCAACAAAACGTAAAGCAGAACTATTGAAACTAAACAAAATGATTGTGAATTTACAAAGTGCGCTTAGTAGCATTTTGTTAATTCTAGGACTTAATCAATATATATAACTTATCTCCCCCTGTCGCAACGCGAAAGTGGCTACTAGGCCCTTACCTTCGGGACTAATAGGAAGTGGTTAGAAATACATATGAAAAAGTCTGCTATTGAAGCTAATTTAAAAAAACTTTTTCTTCAAGCAGGTGCGTAGCCCATAGTACGATGTCGCAACGCGTCGAGGACTCTTGGGTTACTCGATCGGGACTTACATCGTCTATCGGGTACTCAACGACTTAGAAAAAAAACGAAAACGAAATAGTCATCTTCGGGCCCCACGTTATTATAATTTATGTAAAGTGGGAGACATGTTACACCATGGGTATTTTCCAACAAAGTATTTTGCGGACGATAAAGTAAAACTTCTAAATTTTTCAACATAAATCTGATGACCACACGATACAGCAACTAAAATCGTATGCAACTTTTTGATCAGTTCAACGTCGATTTTTGTAATTTCCGCTGAAACTTAGGGATTTTGGAAAAAAAAGTCTGGCTGTATTCTCGTCATTTGAGTTTCCAAGCCCTGGTTTTCGCTGGTCAACTATAATAGTACGTTTCCATTATAAGCATTACATTGTAAGTAATTTTATGTTCGAATTCAATCTGACACGTATATCAGGTGGCCTCGGTTATTCAGCTGAAACCGGTGTTTCGTTATTAATATATCAAACTTTGTTTATGTTTATGTATTTGATTCTTTTTTACAAACAACAACTGTAGTTTTCTAAAAAAAAGCTTAAAAGGAGGAAAAAGAATTTGTGAGTTTTTGTTATCTGTCTTGACATTCTTATAACAAATTAAGCTGTTTTTGTAGAACTACTCCCACCTGATGCATGCTTCTTGCAATCAGCTGTCATTTTTTCGGATTTGTTACTCACCAATAATGGATTCCCCAAAGTTGCATTTGTAAAAATAGCCTCCGCGCAGTGTTGCGCAGACAAATTTCGAAATAATCTTGAGCAAATCAAGTCATTTGAGATGATTTGCTCATATGAAAATTATATGGGAAATCATGTAGCAAATTACTTAATTTGAGCAAATTAAATGATTTGGCGCAAATCACGTAGATGGAAACGTAGTATAAGTCCGCTTTTTTGTCTGAACTCAACCTGTATTCTTGATCTGGTTTCATTCACTATCTTTTTTTGATTCGGACCTTGATTGCCATTTTTTGATTGGAATTTTATATGAGGATTGTACCTTTTAATTAATTCAGTCTGCAAAAACTTTCTTTTATTATCAATTCTTATAGAGTTTGCGTTTTTCATTATATTATAAAGCTCTCTTCGGGAAGTTTAAATACCAGAATTTGTTCCTTAGATTAGAAGTTTAAAGTATTGGATTTTTTTTCTGTACCATGTAACGAGTAGTGCTTGTTCAAATCACATTTAGACAATAACACAACAGTTTCAAAAGAAACAGTCACAATTGAAACAAACAAAAAGAAAGTTAAAAAACAATTATTGCCGTTTCTAACTATGTTAAAAGTACTTAAAATTATACATACCCAAAATTTTAAAATGGAAGAACCACTTCCATTACTTATTAAAAGGCTAGATGGCTGTTGCTCCAAAAGAACATATTAGCCTCTCCAATGAGTCATATGTTAATTTACCAGTATTGGATACGGACCTTCAGTTTGGAACTGCTGCATAATAATATTAAAAATAAGAATATTTATAATGAGAAAATTAACAAAAAACAACAAAACTACATACCAAACATATGTATGTACACATGATTAATACAGTGAGTGCATTGCTAAGCATACACGAATTTTTCTTTGATGTAAAATTGAAAAACTATTTTTTTTCGGTCTTATCGCAAAAAACCCGCAAAATATTTTTATATGATTTGTAAGTAGACATATCAGAGAAAACTATAAAAGAAAATTTTTTACCCAAGCTTGCCCAAACCGAATTTGAATTTCTACTTAAAAGTGAAAAATGATTGTTTTTTAGAGCAATTTTCGAAAAAATATTAAAAATATTTCTACAACAAAAACATTAAACTGGGATACATTTTTAAGTTTCCAAATACCTGAGGTTGAAGGTTCCATTGTCAAAATATTTCTTTTATACTATTAAAATAAAAAAATGTCAATAAAAAAATTCTTTTTTTCAATTTTCACCACTGTTTTCAAAAACTTAAAAAAAGTTCAACTTTAACAACGCATAACTCGAAAATAAAATAACATAGGAAAATGAAAAAGATTGTTAGTGATGCACAATTTTGTTTACTATAACCTGTAATTTATTACTTTTTAAAAATATTAATTTTCAATTTTCAATTAAGAGCTATTTTTGGGAATTTCAACCCAACGTGCGCCGCCTTCAATATAATTAAGTAGCTAACTGCATGGCAATGATTCAGCCAGCTGCATTGGCAGTCGTGTAGCTGTGTTGCTTGCTGTCGTATATGTGCTTAAGGCATTAAGCGAATTGAGTGTTTTTCATTTAAAATTTGCCAAAGAAGTATTGTTTGAAGGCAGCTTATGTTCAAAAAACAAACGCAGTAGCGAACGTTGCTAATAACCTAGTTATAAGGTAAAAATACTCACATACGTATTTTATTGATGAGAAAATGAAACCATGTTGAAATTAAGAGAACTGTACGAAAAAATATCCTTTTAAAAATGTTTACAAATTTTATATTATTGATTGTATACAGAAAACTTCCAGTTAATTTTTTAAATTGAATTTATTTTGTTTTTGTTTTTTGGACAGAATAACTTGTGCCTTCGGGTTTAAAAATTATTTTTTTCATTAGGAACAATTATATTGTAACCGATGTGACCATATTACTCACCTAATTGAATTTAATTCAATCATTAAAAATATGTTAGCTAAAAAAGCTATGATAAACAAGCATGGTATGTTTCTGCTAACAATGTCAACTACAGTATTCTACTGTGAGCGGTATGACTTTTTAGTTATAAAGAGCTTACGCAAAAGCATGTTTTTTTATTTATTTTTTTTTCATATAACAAAGTGGTTTTGTCGAATAAAAAATATAATTAAAAAAATAGGTTAAAAAAAGGGGAGCACATTATCTAGTATTTCGATATACATACGTTTTAAGTTCTTTAACACGTAAGTTGAAATTTTATACTTGAAGGTAAGGAATACTTCTACAACGATATTTTTAAGTTTTTATACAAATTTTTTTTAAGAAAAATAGTTAGTTGTGATCACCTCCTAGAGACTTACCCTTGTAAGTTGTTTACCTACTCATCATTAAAAAAATATGTTTCAATTTCAGAAAAAAATTTATGTATAAAAGTTTTATAAAATTAAACGTATTTAATTATTGAATTAAAACAAAAGAAATTTAAAAAAAAAACAATTTTTTATGATATAACGACTTTAAAAAAATTTTCTTAAATATTTTTAGGTTAGATAACCTTGGCCCGGTTTATACCTTGATCCGCCGTCCGTCCGTAGTAGTGTCGCGTGTAAGTCTAAAATGGGTGACTTACATATATATCCAATTTTGCGTATCTTTAGGAAACCCCTTCATTCTTGGGCAAATACCCTTTTTAAAAGCAAAGACGGTATTCTGTCGGCCTGAGCTCAGCCCTAGCTTCGCACACCCCCTGTATACGAACTCACAGGGGGGACTGTACAACAAGAGATAAGTACTATAATAAAGGTGTTCCCTATCAAAAAAACTTAACATATATGTATGTCTTTTTTTTTCAGGCGTCCGTTTTTGTCCGCAGTCGAGTTGGGGTCAAAAACTATAATGGCAGATTACCTGGCTGTTGGTTTCGGGATGTGGGGTCCAAATTGCTGAAGAACTGGCAGGGACTCTGTGGCTGATGGTGATGATGGTGGATACCTGGCTGATGATGGTGGATCCCTGGCTGATGATGGTGAATACCCGGCTGATGGCTGGTGGTGTTGCAAGTGGGATTTTCTTTTGTTTTGATAAAATATTTTGATTTTAACTTTATATTTTTGTATTGTTGGTTTTTAATAAATTTTAACTTTTTACTTTACATATTTCTTTTGCATTTAATAAATGTCCATTTTGTTTTTACCAAATTTTGTTTATTGTTTTTATTTATTTTCAATTTTAGTTTGTTTTTCTTTTCTTTGTTAGGGTTTTTTTTTTTTGTAAACAACCCTTATTTTTTTGTTACACAAAATAATAAAAATATAATTTTATAAAAAAAAAAATTCTTTGTGACACACCACTTACCCACGCTCCAACATGTCTTCCTACCAGGTTTTCAGCAATTTGCCCCATGTCCAGCAGCCATTAAATTATTCTTTTCGTTCAATATTTATTTTTCATCCATATATTTGTCTCAGCTGTAGAGAACCGCTTTACCGACATTACTCTAGCTCAACTATCAGGGTGCACACGACAACATATATTGCAGCAAATGTTTATCTTTTAGAACTACTATTTTTACTTATTTATATGCAGTTTAAATTTATGTTGGTACGATTTTTTATATGAACCGATAGATTTTATACAGCTTACATGTACAAATACATGTATAATAAAACCATAATTTTTTGGATCTTATCTATACAAGTTATTTTATGTTTATTAAGGCTTCATATGGCAATTTTCTATATTAAATACTTTAAATAAGCATTTAATGAACATAAAATAATTTTTATAAATAAGACCCATAAACTTAAAATTTAATTTTTTGATATATAAACCCAATAAACTCAGAACACAAACGTAATATCAACATTATACGCAACAGTATATGTGTATGAAAACTCATTTAAAAAATTGAAACAAACAACGTGATATTGAGCTATGAACAAATTTTGAATGACATGCTACTAAGCGTGAACAAAAATGATATAACCAAAATGTTCATGAACGATGAATTGCAGAGCTAAAAGTGTTCAGTATATAGAATATAGATGCCAGATATAATCAGCCTTATTAAGAGTGTCGTTGGCGTATTTCGACAGTTATCGTAGTCGTTGGCGTTTTAAATATTTTTCGGTACCATGTAAAATTGACGAAAATGACATTTTCGTAATAGAACAAAAAACACAGAACGTTTCAAAATTCTTACACTTTTAGTAAATTTTGTGTAACCCTGTTGTATATACTGTCAAAAAATCAACTGTTGGCGGTGATAAAAATAACAATATAAATACAAATTATTTTTTATTTAAAATGTTAAGTGTTGTAGGGAGTTACGGCAAAAGTCAAACATATTTGCCATGCCAAACTCCAAGTAAGTAAACAATTATACTTAATGTATTTTAATTAAATTTTTAAGTTTTGTTAAATACTTAAGACTCAAAAAGGATGCTTTTAAGTATGTCGTTGACAAAATTGCTCTTAAATTAGAATATCAAATAAGGTTAACATGTTTGTCATATATTTTCCAGCTGAAGGTAAAAGGTGCTGGTATTAACTCAACATCTGCTTAGGCTAATCTTCTGTTAGCAGAGTGTTTAATGAATTCATTGAGTTGACATTGAGTTGAGTTCTTTCACATTTACTTTATTAATTTCACTTGTATTTGTGTATATCCCTTTGTTAAATTTGATTTTTTTATTTATTTTTGGCTTTAATTTTTAAAAATAATTAAATAAAAAACATAAAAATTTGCTTTAATTATATTTTTCAGTACAGATACTACTTTTTTTTGTTGGAATCCATTTTTTTAATCATTTTTAATATATTTTTTTTAACTGTCGTTAACAAATACTTTGACGACTATTTTTTAAGTATTTGACATTTTTTTACGAAACTCGTGGTACCGAAAATTGTAATAGAATCGTTAGGAAATGTTAATTTCTATCGTTTTTCGACAAACATGATACCATTCAAACAAAAAGACTGATTTTCGACACAAAAACGATTCGGCAACGACACTCATAATAAGGCTGAATATTTATAAATAAGTGTTTCCAGAGAAAATGTTTGTAAATTTACTGTCAATCTTTCGCTACTTTAATTACAAGCTGCTATTTAAGTTTTGAAACATTGGTACCAAATAAAAGGTTTTTTAAGGCCCTTCAGTCTTTAAAATCTACAGTACAACACACCTAAAATATACTATTTGTAATTATGTACACTATTGGCTAATTCACAAGGTTTTGTGAAATCATATGTTGTAAAATAATAGAACCGAAAAATATGAATGTTGTGAACAACCTCTCATATATAAGTGTGGTATTTAAAATCTAAATCAGCTGATACGACTAAACGAAAACACAATT
Source organism: Melanophora roralis (assembly GCA_963583895.1). Taxonomy (NCBI): domain Eukaryota; kingdom Metazoa; phylum Arthropoda; class Insecta; order Diptera; family Rhinophoridae; genus Melanophora; species Melanophora roralis. The sequence goes on from OY757191.1 coordinate 38,123,619, forward strand.
GTTTTGCCTAAGATTCTAGTATTATACATTTTTACGGGTGGCGAGTGCTGGCGGCTTCCAAAAATCAAATAGAAAACTCGCCGTTTTATTTTAGGCGCTTGGCGCATGACTTTGTAAATAATATGACATCACAATAACATATCAAACAAAGTTGTATTGTTTCACAACAAGTTTCGTATGAAAAGCAACAATAAAATTTTTATGCTATTGTGATTATATATGCCAATAATACAATATGCTATCGTATCCTACCTTGTGAATTCGCCATATATATGTATATATATCTAATGTGTTTGGCTTGAAAGAAAAATAAAACAAAAATAAGGTGTTCCGCTTTGAAACCCCATTTTTAGCCATTCAATATTAGCCATTGTTGCTTAATTAAAAATAATAAAAATGTTTTTGTTAAGATTATTGTATATTAGAACAAGGATAAGAAATAGGTTCCTTGAAAAATGATTTCGGTAAAAAGAAAAATTTTTTGTTTCAAATTAAATTGTTTTTTAACATAAAAATTATTTCTTAGAACTAAAATTGGAAATCCTTAAAAAATTTCTAAAATATTTGCGTTTTTTCATTTTCAGTTTGTATTGCTTTTAATAAAAATTGTGTCTTTTTTGTTACTACTTTTGATGAAACTACCAGTAAGCACTTTGTTTTCCCGTGTTTTTTATTATTATTAAGTAAAAAAATAATAGAAAAAACATAAGTTTTGCTGTTGACGACTCTCGTACGATTTTCAAAACATGTTTTGACGATTTTTTTCCAAAGATTTGCCGATATTGGTCCAAAATTATCTGGCAACTATGATAGTGAATCGTTTACTTTGCTCAGTTAAGCATTAAATACATACCTCGCTACAGACTACCGAACACAACCAGTCAAAAATAGAACACACGTGCGCTTATGAGAATAATTTTTTTAATGGCTACAATGCAACACGACTACGGGTTGCTGTCAATGCTAATTTTGTGGCGTGGTCGAAATTAAACTAATTTCTATTTTTATACGCGACGGTTAACAGATTAGTGCTGCCAATACGGTAAGATGCAAATAATATAGCTTAAACAATACAAAAAGACTTTAGGTGGCACCACTGAAAGTCATTTTGCTCATATGTTTATTTTGTAGTGGTAGTCTAGTAAATATTTCAGTAGCAGCCAGTCGGACACAAATTTAGCAAGCAACTTTTGTGTTCGTGTGTTCCTGTGTTCTTGTATCTTGAATGTGTTTAATGCATTAAGTGAATAGTTCAAGAACCCTGGTACATGGTAGGGACTGGTAAATCGACTTTGATTATAGTCGAAAATCGATTTTAACCCAAAAAAAAAACGATTTATTGTAATCGGCTTTTTGTTAATCGTTAATTTTATACTGAAATCGATTATTTAGTCCAAAAAATAGATTTTACCTAAAAAATTTTAAAATGCTATAAATTTTAAGAATTTCTTTTTTAAAAGAATTTATTTCAAACTATCTGCACCAATAACTCATATGCCAACACGAAGCGTTGATGTATTATTTTAAAATTTGTGATATTTGAGGGCGAAAAATAATTAAAAATGCACTCTAGTCAGATATGGAAAAATTTTTAGACAATTAAAAAAAGAAAAAAAAGTTCAGTACGCAGTACAGTAAAAACTTATCATCATTTTAAATTAAATGTGTATATCTGTTGTGTGTTTTTAGACTTTATTTTTATACATTGACATTATAATGAACAGAGATATATTTTTATATATACATATGTAAATATAATGTTGAACTACCTGAATTTATTAATAACCTGCGTTCTTTGCAATCATTAAATATATACGTACACCTTTTCCAGTAATACCTTTCTTTCATCATATCTGATGCTTTCTATTTTTTTTTAATATGGTATCAGAATAAAAATCGACTATGAACTATGATCGATTCTAGGTTTCGATTAATCCCTAGTACATGGTAATTGTACCATGTCAAGAACTACACAATTCTAGTTTTGCAGCTCTAACAGGCGCCAGCAATTTAAAATTGTTAATTTTTGTACTATTAAATTGTTTTACTGCTTTGGACTTTTGTGTATTCTGTGCTTTTGTGGCAGAGAATTATCCTAAAAAGTTTAGTATAACAGTTACAAAAAAGATATGGTGAAAATCAATTAATAAAATTGCATAGTAGCATATTAAAAATTAGTTATTGCGCTTCGATATTACAATGTACTTTTGTGATACAGTAGTGCCACAATGACGAGCTTAAGAACAAATAAATCTAATGCATCAAAGAATCATATTAGTGGTGTTCAAAATAAATTTAGAAACGCAATCATTTACCGAAACTGTAACGGAGTCACGGACAATAAATGTTTTTTAGAAAAATTCAACAAGTCTGATTGCAGCCTTAGCGAAGACGATACTGATGAGACTATTAACGATGGACAGACAAGTACCACGTTTAGTTTACAAGAGTGTATGAATGAATTTCGAGAACGAAGAATTCGGCGTAACTCCGTATTACAGCACTGGCAAGATCCACGGAGTGGCAGTAAAAATTGTGACGAAACTACAGAGCGAGAATTAATCAACCAAAATTTGTGTAATAAAGAACAAGAGCGAAAATGTAAACCTTGCCAAAATGGATTTTGCTATTGCTTTACCAGTGATAGTGGTGATGGTGGTAATTTGGATACATGTCGAGCTTCATTACAAGGCATACCGGTAAAAAACTCTAGACGCAACACACGATCAGATTGCAGCAAGGTAAAAACACTATGCTAACACATTTACAGTGACACAGTGACTCGTTGTCCAGCTGTGCTATTTTAGGGCACTACCCAGCATACCATATGCGCTCTAAATGAGCTCATAAAGACTCTTTTGTCGGAACGCTGACGCTCATAAGGAGTTCATAAAATAATCATAAACAGTCATAAAACGCTAATTTTTGAGTGCCTTTTTCCACTAAACTGGTCACTCGTGAAAGAGCTCTAAATTTTATGCATAAAAGAGCATTTTATGACTTTTTTTTAAAACGCATTTTGAGCTCTTATTCATTTCAGTGCATAAAATAACATTTTCTTTTCTTAATTTGTTTGAATGAAGTTCACTTATTAATTTGCTTTCTTTTAAGCTTGTTTTTTTTTTTCATTATTTTAATTATTGTATTTAATTATATGTATTTATTATAAGATAACTCACAATTTTGTCTTTACGCTTCTAAAAATATTCACTAATGAATCAATTTGTGCAACTTCTTTCTTCTGCTTAGCTGGAATTTACCGTTATCTGTCAGCGTGCAAAATTTACTCATAAAAAGCACATAAAATCTATCGTTTATGAGCTCAGAAATATGCACGCAGGAAACGCTCACAGAAGCTCAAAAAATGGCTCATATATAAGAGCGCTCCGATAATGGTATGCTGGGTAGTTGCTACACGTTCAATATATGTAATTGTTATATTTGGATCACAATCCGTTTTAAAATGTTATGATTTTTTCCAAAAGAGTACATAGTTACATATATCACAAAGCAGGCTATACGTTGATATCGTGATCCATATCCATAATATTCCATGTTAAACGTTCAATATTTTTTTTTATCTGCTTAGTATATTCTTTGATAAAGTTTCCTTTTGATAAATTATAACATATTAGAAAATGGAATGAATGATTTCGTTTTTATTGGCTTGCTTTAATTCAACAACAATTACTAGTGCTATTGCAGTGCATCCATTTATATTTTTTGATGATTGCCTTTTATTCACTCGGTTTTGAAAAATGCCGTTACATGCCAAGCAACGAGTTATTAAGATGACGCATTGAATATAGGTATAAAAGCATTACTGTCTTTGTAAAACATTCGTTGACATCGTTAAAAGCTCGTTGCATTACAATTACAAAAAATAAGATGTAAAAAAATTTAGAAAAATTAAAAAGTTGAATTTTTTAGACTTTATTTTTATACATTGAAATTATAATGGACATATATGTATGTATATATATACATATGTGCATATAATGTTGAACTACCTGAATTTATTAATAATCTGCGTTCTTTGCAATCATTAAATATATACGTACACCTTTTCCAGTAATACCTTTCTTTCATCATATTTGATGCTTTCTATTTTTTTTTAATATAGTATCAGAATAAAAATCGACTATGAATTATGATCGATTCTAGGTTTCGATTAATCGACTTTGAAAATCGAGATTAAAATAGTTGATCGAAAAATCGAAAATCGATTTTTAGCTTTGCTTACCATTCCCTAGTGCATACCCAGGCAGAAAAAGACAATCAAGCCGATTCTGTCCTGACGTTGGGAGAGGATTCTCAATATCTTAATAACGTAAATTTAACAAGTTAACAATGCTGCCTCGATGTTAATTTGATAACGCCAAATGGGCGTCTTTCGACTCTTGGTTTTTATGCTGTAGCAATACTGTAAATTTAAATTTCCGGTATTAGAATAACATTTTCTGTCTTAGGAGTTCGACATGCTTTTGTTAAAATAATGGATATTGCTACTTCAGGCTTTTAAATAAGAGATTTCCTTTAGTAAATATGTTTATATGTAGCAAAATAAAACATGCAAAAGGCTTTCCAACGCATCTTACGAGTTTTTTTTTAGTTTTTACTTACGTTTATAAATTTTTTTAATATTAAAAATATAAACATTTTTTATTTTGAAAGCAAATTTGACATTTACAAACTAGGATTGCGATTTTGTGTATACAGTACTGTAATGGTACAATATTTTGGAAAAGTCGAAATTTTGTGTTTGCAGGACTGTGGTTGTTCAACATTTTTTGTCCGTCGTTTTAGAATCGTATATTTCTGCCTGTGTAATTGTCTACTTTCTATTTTTCCTTCCGCATCTATGAATCTATGAATGTATTTACTATTCAATTTGTACTTCAAAATAATAAAAAAAAATAAAAAACAATAACTTATACTAATAATAAAAAGGTAAAGTTTTTTTGTATGTCTTGATTTTTCTCCAGAATTACCTAACCGATTTGGATGATTTTAGCACCAATATTATTTTTTTTCTTTCTGAACGGACATAGGCTATAGTTTATTTTTTTACCTTAAGTGAGCGTAGCGTTAAATGGACTTGATGGTAAATCTCGAGAACTTTAATCGCTATTTGCTTAATATTTTGTGACAGTTATTTAATTATACATTTTTCTATTTAAGTCATGTTTTTATGATCGAAGCAGAGGAAGAGGTACCTCCCATATAAAATGATTATCTTTTTAACAGAGAGTGATACATTTAGTCTCAAAATTTTGTGCAATAGCCTAAATACTTCTAAATGGAGCTTATAATGGGATAAAAACCAAGCAAAAAGAGCAATTTACAAACATACACACACACGCTGTGTGTGAATGCTTTTGCTTATACACAATAAAGAGCATGCCGTTATGGGGAACTGCAAAATGGACTTTCCACAACAGCTTCTTAAACTTGGGGAAGGGACTTTTTCGTCTTTGAATCTGAGCACTAGAAGCAATGAAATCATTTTAAATGAGGCACTTGGTCATCTATTATATAGTCTACATCATCTAAAAATTGTTGGAAAGAGATTTTAATTGGCTGTGTTCAAGAGCAATAATATCGCCTACGAATAAGACTGTAAATAAAATAAACCATCTTATTATACAAAAAGTCCCCGGGCAAACTAAAACCTTCAAATTGATTGATACTGTCACGAATATCGAGGATGCAGTCCATTATCCGCAAGAATTTCTAAATTCGCTAAATCCTTCTGGCTTGCCGTCTCATGAGCTTTCTCTTAAAGTTGATATACCTATCATGCTTTAAGAAATGTATACCCTCCAAACATGTGCAATAAAAAAAGACTTCTTATAACTGAGTTAAAAGACAATTTGATTGTAGCAAATATACTTACAGGTCCTGCAACAGGCCAGCTTACAAATATTCCAAAAATGCCTATGAATCCTACGGACTTATGTCATTTAAACGCTTACAGTTCCAAGTGAAAATATCCTTTGCGATGACTATTAACAAGTCTCAAGGACAAACTTTTTCTTTGGTTGAAATTGATCTTCGTAAAGCATGTTTTATTACACAGTGCAACACGAAAAAAAATAACCATATTCGGACATCACTACGTGAAAGAAGACCAAAAAAGAAAAGACCCGTGTTTCCCAGTTTTGCCCAAAGTCATGCACTTTTTTTGTTATGGGCCCCCAAAGACTTGGGGCCTTAGTGCCATTTTTGCAAAAAGTAATAATTTTCTCAGGCTCATATCTTGCAAACCGTTCGGAATTTTAATTTACTTTTTGAGGCAAATTTGTAGCCCTTTTTATAAAGAACAAAAATAATGAACATAAAAAATTAAAAAATAAATAATTTTAAATCAAAATCGCAAAAAACTTTAAAAAATTAAAATTTTTTTTACCTTTTTTCCCCTGTTCAGGTCCATAGGTAGCAAACCGTTCAAAATTAAAGGAAACAGTCAACTACAAAAATTTGCCTAACATCCCAATAAACAACTTTTTAGAACATATAAACTTCCTAGGAATGATTATTAACAGCGTTAAGGTAGCGCTTAGGTACCCGCAAAAGTTAAAAATTTTACGAAAATTTTTGAATTTCATTTGTTTTTTATTTTCTTCAACATTGAGATACTGTGCTGTCTATTACAAAAAAATTTTAAAAAAATATTCGTATTATTTTTATAAAGTTGATGGCCCTGGACTTGCAAATCGCGCTCTCTTAAGTTGAGGATCTAAATCGTCTTCCGAATCTGACTCTGATTCAGAACTTACAGTGTCCACAGGCACGTTGCTTCCAGAATGTCTTCCATCATTAGCTTTTTCTTTTTAAAATACCTTATTAACATCATAAAAGGTTATCTTGTGACTCCACCAACATACCTGAAATGAATTAGAAAAGAAATCAAAAATAATGCAAATCGTGCAATAATAAAATTGATATTACCTCTGCAAGCAATGCGTCGAATTTTTTGCCTTTGTACCGTTTTTTCATTTGATTTTTTATTAGTTATTAGTTTTGGTCCATCTCTTCCCTGTTGGGGCTAATAGTCGGTATCAAATCGATCTCGATTAGTAACACCACTTGCTGTAGTCATATCTGTAAATTCTGTCCTACGATCTGGAGTTTGTGGCCTTGGGAATACAAAATTTTCAGGTGCAAGCACTGGTAGTGTGGCTGTTACAGTTGCTTTATAAATTTTGTTCTTCTCATCACGTCTATTTGGGTAATTAACGCATGCATAAGAACTGGTTCCCCCATGATCACCTGGGCGATTTATCCAGTTTACCGGCTTACAATATTTCATACTATGTTTGCCTCCATTCAATTATACTATGAGATTATTATAACATTGGCGACACACTGCGTTAGGTGTGTAATTTTCACTGATCAAATCTATTTCGTCGAAAAATGATTTATATGCTCTTTTAAATTCACTAGTTAAAAGATTCTTTTTCTTTTGAAATCTTGTAGAATTATTTTTTCTGATTTGATGACCGCAAATGTAGCAAAAGAAATAAATATTTTTACACTGCATATTGAAATTGTCAGTTGCCAATGTTGTGTGCGAACTATGCTGTAGAACTTTCTCTATAACTTTCACCGCTGAGACCTTGTTGACGTCGCCCTGTGTAATGCCTCGATGTGAGAGTCGCGTCGCTTTTATATTGTGATCTACGTTCCTTGATGCGTGTGCGATCGGTGCGGGATCGCGTGAGCTGTTTACTGAAATCTTAGGTAAATTTTTGTAGTTGATTTCTTGATAAGTTTGGGTGCAATAACTTCTTCTTTTTAAATTTATCCAATTGCTATTTTATTTTGAATTGTCCTCACTTATTAAAAAATTGGTAGTAGGTACATATGTAGGTAATTTATTGTTGGTATAAACAATAATTATTAAAAAGTAATAACAAAGCAATAAAAAAAGTATGTACATAATTTAATTAAAGGCCGTTAACGATCATTATTGCGATTTGTGTATGATGTATTTTGTTGTTTAGGGTTTCCAGCAATTTTAATGTTTGCCTACCTGTTTAAGTTCCAAGACTTTTCGCGGCTATCTCACATGCATATACACATATTTATATGCACAAGAGTTCTCTATTACACGAAAGACAGATACAATATATGTAATTAAGGCAATTTGATTAAACGTAAGGAAGAGATAGCTTCATAATTACATGTATGTACATACATTTTGGGGAAATTTTTAACTTTTGCGGCTACCTAAGCGCTACCTAAACGGTGTTAAGAATCATTCTTAGGAAGTTTATATGTTTTAAAAAGTTGTTAATTGGGATGTTAGGTAAATTTTTGTAGTTGACTGTTTCCTTGAATTTTGAGCGGTTTGCTACCTATGGACCTGAACAGGGGGAAAAAGGTAAAAAAAATTTGAATTTTTTAAAGTTTTTTGCGATTTTGATTTAAAATTATTGTTTTTTCAATTTTTTGTGTTCATAATTTTTGTTCTTTATAAAAGGGGCTACAACTTTGCTTTAAAAAGTAAATTAAAATTCCGAACGGTTTGCAAGATATGAGCCTGAGAAAATTATCACTTTTTGTAAAAATGGTACCAAGGCCCCAAATCTTTGGGGGCCCATAACAAAAAAAGTGCATGACTTTGGGCAAAACTGGGAGACACGGGTCTTTTCTTTTTTGGTCTTCTTTCACGTAGTGATGTCCGTATATGGTTATTTTTCCATGACTTAAAAAATTACACACAGTGTTATTATATGTCGGTTTATCACGAGTTAGCAAACCAGTTCATTTTGTTGCCAAAAAATAACACAACATAAAATATTGTATACAAGGAAGAACTAAGCCACTAAAAATTTAAAAATTGTTTTAAGGCTGGCCAAGAGAAAAAAACGCCTTGGTACAAAGAAATTACGATTTTTCCTTAAATCTTCACTAGAAACAAAAAATTAAAGAAATATTTAATCTTTTAGTTACTGGCCAATCCCTTAAATTTTGCTGATATCTATTTTGGTCAAGGGCATGACAAATGTACCTTCTGTGCTATCCAAAAATTTAAAAGGTTTGGAAATTAAAGTAAAAAAATTACTAATTTTTTATTTATTGTTGAATTAATTGTTTTTAATACAAATTTTTGATTTTTAGTTTGGCTTAAGTTCATATAATTTATTTTTGTTATAAGAAATTATTATTTTCCGTTAATGTTGAAAGAAACCTCAATTTGAAAAAAGCAGATTTTTCTACCGATACTAGCCGAGCAGAATGCATTTTCAAAAGCAGCTACGCAATTTCATCATCAGTACTCTTTAAACGGTGGTAGTGTATTTGGTTGTAAACATCACCTATTTAACTTACACGTAACAGTGAAGGGGATACGGCATGGCTTTTTTTTCGTTTTTACTTTGTAAGTTTGGACGAAGTTAATTTTCATATACACTTTGAGTAAAAAAAAAATTTTAAATAAAGCCAACAAATAAAAAAGATAGTACAACAATCGTACAAACATTTTAAAGTAAAACTCTATTTATTAAAAAAAAAATTAAAATAAACAAATTAAAACAGCATACAAAATTTCTGAAAAATTAAAAATAACAATAACACATAATGTTTAAAGAAATTTGTTATTTTTTATATCCCTTCCTTAATCCTCAATTTATCTAATTGGGGGTAGCGGTGCTGCTAGTATTAAATCAAATTATTTTACAGCAGCAATTGATACAAAGGTTTATCAGCATTAGCAATATGACCATACACATTTACATATAAATAATTGTTCTTTTAAATCATTTAAATTTTTTTTGTCATATTTTTATTATTGAATCTTCGCTTAAGCGAACTAACAATAAGTATTCAAATCTTAAAACTAAGTGTGTTTATTATAAGTCCAGTCAGTACCAGGCTACAATTTAAGTTCTCACAATAAATTTAATTAATTTAAAATTAATTAAATAAAAATTTTTAGACGGGTGTGCCCACTTTGTTGCAAGATGCTTCGAGCGAGCGGACTTGAATGTGTTTCCAGCTTATTTAAATACTTGTCCACATAGTTTAAGATTTCGCATTTTACTAGTGGAACTTCTGGATCCTTGTGGATGTTGCTTTTTTTAATATACCAAGGAGCACCAGTTATCATTTTTAGAATTTTGTTTGTCGAAAATCAACATGACACCAATTTTCTGGTGCATTAAAAAGTGTTCGAGCTCGTTTTTGTGTTGGCGGATGCCGTTAGCGTTCCACAAACAAACCCTCAGGCAGTTCATGGCCTGCAAAGTGCAGACTGCATTTTTTGCACCATGCCGGCCATTTGCGCCATAATCTGCGTAAATTGTCTGACCATATTGTCAATTACGGCTTCCAGGCGGCTAAAATTGGGTCCGGTTGGTTCGCTTGTTGGCACTTCTTGTTTTGTTGTAAGCTGGGTAGACTTACGTGCATTATGCTGATAAGACTTTAGTGCGGCGGCGTAAGAAACTTGATTTGTAGTTGGTTGTGCTAATGGAGGCATATTTGTAGTTGGTATATTTAAAGGCTGGGGAGGGGCAGGAAATATTTTTGGCTGAGTTGAGCGCTTACCTAATTCAAAAACAGGGCAACCTCTAGGTGGCCGTGTGGTTTCCACCGCAATTGCTGCATTTCTTCACCCTAGGATCATTTTTTGGTTTGTCAGACTTAGTTGTATCATGCAGATCACCACACAACACAAATAGAAGGCAATTTACAATGAGCTTTGGTGTGGCCATATTCCTGGCAGTTCAAACACTGTACGGGCCCAGATCGCATATGTGGCGTTTCCACTACCACTCTACCATGCAAAATGTATTTCGAATCGTAAATCGGATGAGTCTCATTTTTCCTTAATTTGACTTCACCAGGTTCGAGCTCCACTCGGAATAGTGGTTGAGGGTATTTTTCCCTGTTTCTTATGTTTGATACATATTTGACTCTAAATCCCTTCATGCACAAACTGGTTTTAATTTCCTACGGGTCAACATTTTAGTCAATCACTACTTGGAGGCCTTTTGCATTTTTTAGTTAATACGTGTAAAAGCTTTTGTTTTGTTTTTCAAGTTCTGTTACCGTGGTGCGGTAAGAATTCTCTTGATTAACTTGGATTTTGATCACATATATGTTACCACGTTTTATGCTTGTCACATACAAATTATTTTTACCGATTAACTTAACTAGAAACTTCATCAGGTCATTTGAGTTTTTCTCTCGCAGATAAATAGGAGGTGGCCTAAAAGTCTTTATTTCAGTAGCCGAGGCCTCATTATCCTATTTTTGCAGGTTGAGATGCTTCTGCCGATTTCGGGCTTCTTCCCCTTTTAAAAACGGTTTCGTAGTGGTCCATCCCTAACTTAATCTTAGATTCAGATGCAGAAATTGAGCTTGATGCAACTTTAGCAGCTGCAGGCTCAACTCCAGAACTTGATTACGATGACCGCGACAAAAATGGTACCTCAAAACTTTTTTTATAATTTTTAAAATAGATTAGGCTAAGTTAGTCCCTGGTTCAGCACAATTATTTAAATTAGGCGCACTTGAACTTAGATTGTTTGTAATTATTTTTGGTCTTGCATTTAAATAGTTTTTATTATATTCAGGGTCTCTTATGTTCTCATTGCTAACACTTGTCGAGCTTAACACAATGTAAGCATTTCGGCTATCAGGCCCACTGTCACAACGGTTACTGTTACTCATTAACCGTTCGCTTCATTTTATTTAGTTTGTTGTTTTTTTTTTGTTCTCACTGATATGTTCATGTATGTATATTAATAAATTCGTTTGCCACTTATTACTAATATCACCTATTACCAATATTACACTCGCGTAGACACGTCAATACACTACGAGATTAAGAGAGCAGCTGATTTTCAAAATAAGTAACATTTTATTATTCCGGCCATAAATTTGTTTTTATATAATATTTTGATTTATTACATGTTTCAATTAAATTTATTTTTACAAATACGCTTGCTAGTAACTCGTAGCTTAAACAGCAGGTGCTACCACTTTGTGACCAGATAGACGAATCCGACTTCGCTGAGATAAATAAATGCTTCCCCACTAGAATAACTGCTAGGTGCTCAAGCTCCCCTGACATTTCCATTGTCTCTCAGTCGCTCTTAGCCTATACCACCTTGCAAGCACTACCAGCACTTAGTTCTGACCACATTTCCATTGTGGTCACTGTGGAGAAGCCTAGCGACTTTGTTGAGCCCGATAAGCGTACGTTTGTGAAATACAACAAGGCCAAATGTGAAGGTTTCACAAACAAAAAAGTTCTTTAGGCGACAAGACGCTTTATCCCCGCAGGAAGAATCCCGAATGCGCGAGCAGGTTTTCCATCAAATACATCACGTTTAGCCCAGCAGCGCGATTGGCTACGGGCTAGCAACCCAGCGGATGAGCGTATCGAGCAACTGACGGCCGAGATCTCAGATCTCGTGAATGAACACCGTCGCAATAAATGGTTGGTCCATCTTAACCAATGCTTAACGAGCTCTAAAAAGCTTTGGTCCACCATTAAGAGTCTATCTGAAACAAAGAGCAACAATAACTTTGCTGCTGTTGCGTTTGAAGGCACGCAGCACACCGATGCCAGGAAATGCGCAACACAGCTCTGAAGGCAATTTATTGAACACCCTACCATGCAGAACCGGACCAAACGAGCGGTCATACGTGGCATTAAGGGGCTCACACGTGACCCCGTACCCATCTCCTTCGCCCCCAGTGAAGTTGAGAACACAATCTGGAAGGTGACAAGAGTTATTCCCATTCTAAAACCTGGTAAACCCGCTACACTTGGAGAGTCTTATAGACCGATCTCCCTACTATCACCCGTAGCAAAGGTTTTGGAATCCCTGCTACTACCCTCCCTGAAAGAGCATTTCCAACTCGCTCCGCACCATCATGGTTTCAGGCTTTGATATTGATAAGCAGCCATATTACAAACGGCCTTAATCAGCAAAGACCCTGTCAGCGCACGATCGTGGCCGCTTTTGACTTATCCAAAGCCTTTGACACGATTGACCATTCCCTGCTGATAAGTGACATTTCGAACTCCACTCTTCCCAACGATGTCAAACGCTAGATTGCTAATTACCTACCGGGCAGACAAGCGTTTGTTGACTTCAGAGGCCAGAAATCAAAATACCGTAAGATAAAAATGGGCGTGCCTCAAAAAGGAGTGTTGTTGCCAATGCTCTTCAACATATATCTTGCGAAGATTTCTACCCCACCCCAAGATGCCTCATTGGTGTCATATGCCGATGATTGCACCATTATATCATCAGGTGTGAGCATAGATGACACACGTGACAACCTTACAAGAAATTGATGACCAAAACTAACACTAAAACATTTTTCTACTACTACATTAGCAACAAATTTCGGTCATTTGTGACCGATATTTATATCATCGTTGATACAGAGTTGCATTTTTTAAAGTTAATAAATTTAAAACGTATATTTGTGAACTATAAAGGCAATTCAATTAAATAAAATAAAGAAAAATAAAGTTCCATTTGGTTTTTATTAAATTTATAATTTTGATCGTGGATTTTTAAAAGCAATTACAAGGAAAATATTAAAGGTAAGCAAAAAATAAACAGCGATATGCGTTTATATGCGCATTTTAATGTTTTTTTTGGTATTTTTTAGAATAAAATATCGACGGAAGAATCCTAGTCCCGGAAGCAACAACATCCAAGGAATTAAGGAAACTTGTAAAAGTTGTAAAAGTTAAAAAAGTTCTAAATAAAAAGTAAGTGAAAAATCAGCAACAACCATACGTATATGCAAACATATTTTTTTCTTTTAAGGATAAAAGTTGTTTAATACAAAGGAAAACATCCTACACTCGGATTCACACGCATTATTATCGCTTAAAATTTATATGTATATATTAAAAAATAAAAAAAAATACAAATATGTAAAAAATATTTTTATTTGTCTGTCAGCTTTGACCGGTATATACAATAATTGTGACCGGTCATCTGTGACCGATATGTTGGTCAAGTGTGACTAGTCAACTGTAACTGATATATATCTCATCGTTGATTAGTAAATATCAGCAGAGTAAGCAGTTAAGATTTATGGTTTTTAGTTTGTAAAATCCAAAGGTGCGAGGAAGATGCAAAATCACACGTACACAAGAGTTTCGGTCATTTTTTTCACATCGCCCTTAAGAAAATGATAGAAAATAATTACCGAATTACCGGTCATTTGTGACGGTCATATGACCGGTCAAATGACCATCACAGTTCTTGTAGGGAAGGTATCGGAATACCTGGCCACTATCAATGACTTCTTTCGGGAACGGATTCTAAGGTTATCAACTCCAAAATCGACAGTGTCCCGTTTGACTTCACAAACGAAGTGAGGACGACCCTTGACATCTCGGTCGACGGCAGACTTATCCCCACGGTGCAGAACCCAAAGATACTGGGAGTAGTCTTAGATAATCTCCTCCACTTCTCATCGCACGCCACTTACAAAAGGTGAGAAATAGGAACTCCTTATAGCTCTTGCTGGCACCTCTTGGGGCATAGTTAAGGCAAAAAAGCCAATTTTTTACTTATACTTTTTTAAAATCTAATGATGCTGTTTTATAGAAAAGTGCTTCAGTTAGAAAAATCAATAATTTTTTTTAATAAAAAGTTATATTTTGTCTTAGAAAAAGTTTATTGAAGTCACCTTAGCATTGTAAAACGAAAACAGGTGAAAAATGTTCATGAAACTCAGTAGCTTATGCGTGAAAGATAATTGCATTGCTAATTTTAATGCCGTTTTTATTGAAATACACAGCCTTCTTTTTAATTTAAAAAATATATATATTCGGATTACATATGTAGTTTAGTAAGTACAAGCAAATTAAAATAGCTTTATAATATTCGGTGCTTGCAGTTTTCCTTGGAAAAAAAAGAAGTTGGCTCCGTCTACCTTCGTCCTCCTTTTGCAACAAAATAAAGGGTGGGAGTCTATTCTTTGCATTTGCCTAAAAAAATTCCCCGACTTTTGCCGATCGTTGAACAAACTTGTAAATTTTCTAAAAAAAGTCAAGAATGATGCTGCTCAGGTTTTTTAATAAAATGTGTTGCATACATTAAGGCTTAAACTATTTTAATAATATTTCACTTATTTATAATAATAGCAAATAGCAATCGGCATTCTTTCGCATTTTATGGTTAATAAACCCTTTTGAATAAATAATAATAAAAGCAAAAATATTTTGAAATTGTCTAACATAATAAAATATTAAAATGAGCTCAGTTTCTGTATCATATAGCGAATTGTTTAAGAAACTTATTAATTGCGGTAATAATGTTGATGTATTAACTGCTTACGATTAATAAAATCGAAATATGTAGTAAAAAAAAGCAATTCAGAAGCGATTTTCTCAGTCATTTTTATAAACGCTGGAAGAAATCATACAAAAGAACTCGTGCTTTTAAGAAAAATTGTGCTTGGCTAAAAAGTAAGATCGGAAACAAAAACCACTTTTTGTAAATTTTGAATGCCACAACATTTTTTTAGATACATATATTTAAAGTATCACTTGCTGATGATCAACCTAGTTGTTCAAAGAGAAAGGAAAGATCTGTTAAGGAATTCGATGATTGCAAAGGACGTAGTAAAAGGCACAAAGCTTCTGATTTAGCATCCCAGTAAACCCAACAACAGTTACGAATGGCAAGTGCAGTAACGAGAGCAAAAAATTAATCACAACCATATATTCCTTCGTCAATCGCGCTAGCGTTAACGTTGGATACAAAGTTAACAAAACATCAGTAGGAGACAATAAAATATGTTTTGGAAAAAGGGGGATGTAATATATTACCACCTTATAGGTACTAAAAGAGAAAAAAAAATGTTATCTCAATGATATCAGAAAATTAAGCTTCTGTAAGGTTTCAAACTTTGATGGATCACACCATAAAGTGTCTTTTTAAAATTTTTTTGCGCGAAAAAGTTAATGATATGCACAACTAAAATTACACTCTTACGTCGCAGTGGGGCTGCGATGGATCTTCTGGCCCTGCAGAGTACAGTCAGTGTTTGCCAACTGATGCAAGCAACAGGAGTCTGCTATTAGCATCGATGATACTTTTAAGTTTAAAATCAAACACTGAAAAGAATATTTGCGTAATAAAAGTCGATCATCAACCAGGTACTGCCGTCCAATTTTCGTTGAATTCACTAAAGAGACTAAAGAAAAAGTTAGCGGTTGTTGAGAACATGAAGTCCGATACTGCTGCTTTTGAAAAAAAACGAATTTTGTAATATGCGGCAAACAATGTGTAAGACACAATTTAGTGTTCACGATGATAGATGGCAAAACGGTTTAGTCCGTTACAAATCCTGCTTCAGTAGCAGAAATGAACGATTTGGACACAATTTAAAATTGTAAATTTGGTATTTCATCATTACACGCTCAATTAAAATTAATGGGTGTATAAGTTAACACAAAACAAATCAAAAATACATATTTACAACTAAAATATGTGCCCAAGCAGACGTCGCACAGTGCTGTGTCCCATAGACAAAAATACAATAAAAAAAGGTTTTATATTGTAGATAAAAATATATAGGTCGACAGATAACAATAATTTTTAAATAAACTTAAAAAAATTTTTTAGATTTAGCTCTTTTTGGTGGCGCTAGGGGGCGCTAGGGGGCGCCAAAGTCAAAGAATTTGAAGTAAAAATGGCTAAACAAATACCCGCGTCTTACATGCTTCAGGAAAACAGTTGTAAAACAACTATTTTTTGGAGTATGAGATTGAAATTTTTTTCTGTAGTAAATAACTATATTTGCAACTAACTGTAAAAAATTTTTTTGTGATTTCTTTTTTTATAAGTATTTTTTATTGGTTTGAAAAATGCTTATTATTCACTTAAGTTATACAAATTTTTTAACTTTGATGGAAAATTAAAAAAAAATCAAAAATCCATACTGTTTTCTAATAACAACAAGAAAAAAATTTTTAAAATTTAACCACAACTTTAAAAAAAATTATTTTTAAAATTGGCTATTTTCGTTATTTTTTCTCAAATTTTGACAGTTTTCTAAGGTTTAAAAGAAAAAAAAAACTACAAATACTGTAAAATATAAATTCAAATTATTACTAATAATATTTCTCAAATTTTCTATTGGGCTTCTAAGGTCGTAAGTTTTAAATAAAAAGACTATTTATTTAATATTTTACCCGACGTTTCGTTGGAATTTCCCAACTTCTTCAGGGATAGTGTTTATTAAATCTGGTAACACCAAAATAAAACAAAAATAACAAAATTGTGTTAAAACAATAACATATAAGTACATACATAAATTTTTATAATTTTAATTTTATATTTGCAAATAAATTAATTAATATCACTGTGTGTAATTTTTTAAGTCATGGAAAAATAACCATATTCGGACATCACTACGTGAAAGAAGACAAAAAAAGAAAAGACCCGTGTCTCCCAGTTTTGCCCAAAGTCATGCACTTTTTTTGTTATGGGCCCCCAAAGATTTGGGGCTTTGGTGCCATTTTTGCAAAAAGTGATAATTTTCTCAGGCTCATATCTTGCAAACCGTTCGGAACTTTAATTTACTCTTTGAAGCAAAGTTGTAGCCCTTTTTAAAAGGAACAAAAGTAATGAACATAAAAAATTAAAAACTAAATAATTTTAAATCAAAATCGCAAAAAACTTTAAAAAATTCAAATTTTTTTTACCTTTTTTCCCCTGTTCAGGTCCATAGGTAGCAAACCGTTCAAAATTCAAGGAAACAGAGAACTACAAAAATTTACCTAACATCCCAATAAACAACTTTTTAGAACATATAAACTTCCTAGGAATGATTCTTAACACCGTTTAGGTAGCGCTTAGGTAGCCGCAAAAGTTAAAAATTTCCCCCAAAATGTATGTACATACATACATGTAGTTATGAAGCTATCTCTTCCTTACGTTTAATCAAATTGCCTTAATTACATATATTGTATCTGTCTTTTGTGTAATAGAGAACTCTAGTGCATATAAATATGTGTATATGCATGTGAGATAACCGCGAAAAGTCTTGCAACCTAAACAGGTAGGCAAACATAAAAATTGCTGGAAACCCTAAACAACAAAATACATCATACACAAATCGCAATAATGATCGTTAACGGCCTTTAATTAAGTTATGTACATACTTTTTTTTTCTTTGTTATTACTTTTGTTTATACCAACAATAAATTACCTACATATGTACCTACTACCAATTTTTTTAATAAGCAAGGACAATCCAAAATGAAATAGCAATTGGATAAATTTAAAAAGAAGAAATTATTGCACCCAAACTTATCAAGAAATCAACTACAAAAATTTACCTAAGATTTCAGTAAACAGCTCACGCGATCACACACCGACCGCACACGCATCAAGGAACGCAGATCACAATATAAAAGCGACGCGACTCCCACATCGAGGCATTACACAGCGCGACGTCAACAAGATCTCAGCGGTGAAAGTTATAGAGAAAGTTCTACAGAATAATTCGCACACAACATTGGCAACTGACAATTTCAATATGCAGTGTAAAAATATTTATTTCTTTTGCTACATTGGCGTCATCAAATCAGAAAAAATAATTCTACAAGATTTCAAAAGGAAAAGAATCTTTTAACTAGTGAATTTAAAAGAGCATATAAGTTATTTTTGGACGAAATAGATTTGACCGGTGAAAATTACATATCATAATCTCATAGCATGGTTGAATGGAGGCAAACATAGTATGAAATATTGTAAGCCGGTAAACTGTATTAATCGCCCAGGTGATCATGGTGGAACCAGTTCTTATGCATGCGTTAATTACACATCTTGATTAAATAGACATGATGAGAAGAACAAAATTTATAAAGCAACTGTAACAGCCACACTTCCAGTACTTGCACCTGAAAATTTTGTATTCCCAAGGCCGCAAACTCCAGATCGTAGGACAGAATTTACAGAAATGACTACAGCAAGTGGTGTTACTAATCAAGATCGATTTGATACCGAATATGAGCCCCAACAGGAATAAAAAATTAATTTCTACGAAAATAAATGGAAGATTTGCTGTGATTTGAAGGTCATCAATATTTTGCAAGGAATCATCGATGAGGGCGGCTTTCCAAAATTCTTTTGTTTTCTTTGTAATTGGGATTTGCGCTCACCTGTAAATCAATTCCAATTTAATTCATGGGCCCAAGGAGGAAGTGTGCAGGAACAAATGAAACAACATAGACTTAAGAATGCACCTTTAATTGACAATACTCAAGACATTTTGCTGCATTTGCTCCATATAAAATTAGGAATTGTTAAAAAATTCATTGAAGTGGCCGTTGTAAATTGTTCAAGCGATGACAAAATTAAAAAAGCTATTGCAGTAAACTTAGAACGATTTTTTGTTCACCTCGTTGTACTATAGCTATTTACACGATGTTAATGTTTTCTTTTCTGCCCTTATAATTGTCTTCATTTAATAGGCGTACTTAATGGCCCTGACATTAGAAGCTATTCAAGAGCAAATTTGATTCATCGCTTGATGGAAATCATTCAATGGCATGGATTAACCTTCAGCGTGGTGGGGATCGAGACGCGGAACCGCAAGCAAGAGAATGGGTGAAAGAAATGCTGTATTATTTTGAGAAAATCGGCATATCGATGACGTTAAAGCTGCATTTTTTATTTTTATTCTGACGACTTTATTAAAGGACTCCCTACCGAATCCGATGAGCGAGGAGAACGGTTCCACCAAACCACAATGCCCATGGAAAAACGGTACAAAGGCAAAAAATTCGACGCATTGCTTGCAAAAGGTAATATCAATTTTATTGTTGCATGGTTTTGTATTATTTTTGATTTCTTTTCCAATTCATTTTAGGTATGTATGTTGGTGGAGTCACAAGATAACCCTTTATGATGTTAATTAGGTATGTGAAAAAGAAAAAGCTAATGATGGAAAGCAGTCTGGAAGCAACGTGCCTGTGGACACCATAAGTTCTGAATCAGCGTCAGATTCGGACGACGATTTGGATCCTCAACTTAAGATAGCGCGATTTGCAAGTACAGGGACATCAACAAATATTTTTTTTATTATTTTTTTTGTAATAGACAGCACAGTATCTCAATGTTGAAAAAAAATAAAAAACAAATAAAATTCAAAAATTTTCGTAAAATTTTTAACTTTTGCGGCTACCTATGCGCTACCTAAACGGTGTTAAGAATCATTCCTAGGAAGTTTATATGTTCTTAAAAGTTGTTTATTGGGATGTTAGGTAAATTTTTGTAGTTGAC
The DNA here is from genome assembly GCA_963583895.1 of Melanophora roralis. Lineage (NCBI taxonomy): Eukaryota > Metazoa > Arthropoda > Insecta > Diptera > Rhinophoridae > Melanophora > Melanophora roralis. The sequence goes on from OY757191.1 coordinate 38,143,907, forward strand.
TGTTTCCTTGAATTTTTAACGGTTTGCTACCTATGGACCTGAACAGGGGAAAAAAGGTAAAAAAAAATTTGAATTTTTTAAAGTTTTTTGCGATTTTGATCTAAAATTATTTTTTATGTTCATTACTTTCGTTTCTTTTAAAAAGGGCTACAACTTTGCCTCAAAGAGTAAATTAAAATTCCGAACGGTTTGCAAGATATGAGCCTGAGAAAATTATCACTTTTTGCAAAAATGGCAAAAAGGCCCCAAATCTTTGGGGGCCCATAACAAAAAAAGTGCATGACTTTGGGCAAAACTGGGAGACACGGGTCTTTTGTTTTTTGGTCTTCTTTCACGCAGTGATGTCCGAATATGGTTATTTTTTTTCGTGTTGCACTGTGTATTACTCACTTTTAATCTTATATTACACAACATTAACATTTATTCACTAAAAAAACAAAAAACAGCTATAATATTTAAGTTTAAAAACATTGTACATTGCACATTTGTCACGAAGTACTAACATAGAATTAGTGCATAGTTTGCATTTGTGTTGTCTTTGTCATCTTTTTTGTTTATTGCACTATTATTATTACTGTTTAATAAAAAAAACAGCAAAAATAGTAAAGTTTTTGCGTTTGTATGTATTTTACGCTATAAAATGACACTAAAATCCCAAATTACCTTGGTATTATTGTTTTAAAAAAATAATTGTAAAAGTTTGATTTTTTGGACTAGGATTTTAAACATTTTTTCTTGTAATAGCTAACTATATTCGAAACCAACTTTAAAAAAAAATTTTAGTATATTATTTTCCTATACCTAGTTTTTGTTGGTTAAAAAAATGCTTATTATTCACTTAAGCTCTAAAAATATTTTAACTTTGATGGAAAATTAAAAAAAAAGGAAAATATGGTCTATGGGTTTTTTTCTGTTTTAAAAAACCCATTCTGTTTTCTAATAGATACAAGAAAAAAAGTTTTAAAAAATTAACCACAACTTTAAAAAAAAATGTTTTAAAAAATGGCTATTTTCGTGATTTTTTCTCAAATTTCGACAGTTTTCTGGAGTTAAAAAATAAAGAAAAACTAACTATGTAATAACATATAAAGCCAAATTGATACCATTAAATGAGATTAATTAACGAGATAAATTAAAAAAATAAGTATAAAATTGTGTTTGCCTCTTTTTAACGCTACAAGATACCGCTAAATTAACAGATTGACGTTGGTGCTTCATTGTTTACCTCCCACCACTGTTGCTAACTTTTTTCCCAAAAATATATATAAGTCAGTATAAAAAATCGCTAGAAGTTAGCTAAATTTTTAAAATGTAAGCTATGAACTGCCAAAAAATTTGTTTTTTCCAGGTCTGTTGTAACTACTTATAACAAAAACTAGATTAAAATATGACGAAAATTTAATGTTTTTCATAAATCTTATAAAACTTTGCATCACAACAAACTAATACAGCAATTGAAAATCGCTAGATTTGACTCTCACCTACAAATATTATTTACCGTTATTTTTTATTTCAATTGGAGATGGGTACGTGACAAAAGTTTTATTTTTGCAACATCCTTTGTTTGTAGTAAACAAAATTGTGGTGGAGTGTTCGCAAATATTGCACACAGACATTTCAGTTAAAGAAAAAATTAAAATTTTTTAATAAAATGCTCAATAAATTTATATGCTTATAATTAATTTACGTGCACATCTCTAATCATAGTGTAAACAAAGATTTTAATAAAACATCAAGTAATTGGTCAAAACAAATAATTTAAAGTGATGGATTTTATTTTAAAAATTCAGATATAGTTGACTGCTGAATAAAAGCAACTTCTGAAGATAAGAAACCAGAGGTATATAAATATGTTGAAAGAAAAATAGTCGAGTCATATTTTGGCAAAAATAAATTATTGTAAAGTGTTTATTTCTTTCACTTTGAAATGAAAAATTTTTGGAAAGAAAGCAGGGGCATCTTAATGCATTTAAAAAAGAAACATTCTTCGTGGGTAAACTATATTTTTTTGATGCTGATGATGTAAGTTTTATAATTTTTAATTGCTATTCTAAAATAAAGATGTAATTAAATATATTTAATTTAAATTCTTAGCAACCAAGCACGAGTAAAATTGTTTATGAAAATTTGTTGCTTCCAACTCCAGAATGTGATACAACAGTGGCTTTACATGCAACAGAAACTTCATGTAAAAAACGTGCCGAAGAGTGGCACAGTTAGTATTAAAATGTTCCCTTGAGGAACTAGAATTTGCAGTGGCTAATTTAAAACGGGAATCTTATTCTGTTTTGCAAAGCCTAATGTCGAATTCAAAATGCTTACCAGCAACAAAAGCTTTGGCGCTATATATGAGTTTAGGTTTGACCGAAAGAAAATATAGTGTGCTACGTAACACAATAAATGAAATACACCCAAATTGTTTTCCGTCTCTATATGCGTTACAAACTGAGAAAAAAAATTTATTCCGTCTATTGTGGTATCTGAAAAAAAATTTCAGGGTGCTTGTCTGAAGAAGCATAGGAAGCCAACCACAAAATCGTGAGAAAAGCAAGACTGTCCCATACGAGGAAAACGTCACGAAAATACACTCATAAAGATTTAATGACTTATTTAATACTATCTTTAGATCCGTTTTTGACTTCAAAAAGGAATCCAAAGACCAAAAAAAAAATTTATTATTTACAAAAATTGATATATATATACTTAAGAGAAAATGCTAATGAGCCAGTTAAAGACGACAAGACAAATATTTCATTGAGCGGCAATATTTTTTAGGAAGAGTCCAATACTGAAGATGATTTATTGTAAAATAAAATATACATATATATATTAGTAAAAAAATAAAAATTATCATTAAAAAACGCACTTATACGTATTTTAAATTTAATTTTAATTTAGAAAGATTGTAATTTTGTACTTTCACGTTGTCGTCAAAATCATAATGTAGAAGATTTTTAGCCAATTTAATTTTTATTTTCTATTTTTATAAATAAATTTTAATGTAATTTGGCACTAACACTTATTTGACACATAATAATAGCCATACCACCCAATTTAATGAGAATCGGATAACTTTTGTAACAGTCTTAGCATTTTTGCGAAAAAGGATATATGGCAGGACCTAGAGTCCTTGCGTCAATCCCAGTAAAAATTATCACACAAGTTACTAGCACGGGATGTAAATAATCTACGGACTATTGTAACTTTCTGTGCAGTTATGTAGTCAAAATTGAAATTTTCGTCCTTTCTATATATGGGCAGTAGGCGTGTCCTTTGCCCGATTTTTTCAAAAAATTGAATTTTTCTTAATTTAAGTATTTTATACTAGTGTACCAAATTTCAAAGCTCTGGGGCCACTCCTTCTATTTTTGTCCTATCACTATATGGGATCAAAGCACTGTGCGTCGCGTCTGCTGTAATACGACGCTTCCTATTTTACAACTAAACTATTGCACATGCTAAACAACGAAATTTTAAACCTGTGTGAAAACAAAGCAATTTCCCATAATGAAGTGATCATCAACTGGCTAGCAATAAATACAATAGAATTAAGAATTTCTGTGCTTTTTTACGTTTAACTTTGAATAAAGAACATTGTTGGCTCGCTGCCAACAATTAAAAAATAATTTTTTTAAATTATTCAACTCGCAGAGTTTTAATTGGCGCCCGAGCAGGGACCCTTGAAAGGTCCTCCGGTAAAAGTGATAACGAAAAAAAGTCAAGCCTTGACGCGGCCCCTTAGTAATCCGTAAGGATAAACGGGTTTGAACGTTAGGTCAAAGCCCGTCATGCCAATAAGTTTTAGCTTATTGTAACTAGTGTTATAAGGATTTTACTAAAAAAAAAGAATAAACGAAGAAAAACAAAACAAATTAGTTAAAGATAAAATAAGTGCAAGAACACGCTAAATAAAATAAAAGAAAGATTTAAAAAAAAATATAACACAAACGCAAAATTAACAAGCTAAACCAAAAGAACGAACAAATTTAATAGAATAAAGTGAGAATTAAATTAAGGAAATCAAATCAAATTAACGAATTTGGTGACAATTAATGAATTTACCAAGCTAAATTAAAATGAACATACAAGTGTGAAAAACCAAAAAAAAATTTTTTTTTGTAAACAAAAGGGATTTAAATCTGTGAAAACATTCACAGAATAGAAACAAACACAAGAAAAACTAAGTATCAAAAATTTTGTGAAGAAAACAAAGTGAACTTTAACAGAAGAAGAAATAAATTCTATACATTAAAAATACACCTAGTACATCAGCAGCAAAACAACATTCAACATAATCTTTACAACAGAAAGAATGCAGACGACAGCAGCATTAATGTAAGAGTAGTTATAAGTGTATCTTTATTAATTATTGTATTAAATAAAATATTGGTGAAATATTAGATTAGCTCACTGTAGCCAAATAAAAGAAAAAATTACAAATCTATTCCAAACCTTTTTCTTTACGTTTTTACTCGAACATGCCTGAGACGATCGACAAACTAACTGATAGAATGTCCAGGACATTAAAATTGTCACAGAACATGTCAAATCAAAATCCTTCAACCTCTAATGTCCTGCACGGAATAAATGATGTGCAAAAAAAGACTCAGATACAAAATATGATCAGGGAATTTATATACGAAAAGAGGATGATGTTGAGGGAACAGACCATCCCGTGGGCACCGTTACAAATTTAGAGGAATTAAACAACGTTCCGGATGTTGTTAAATCCTTGAGAGAATTCTCCGGGAAGGCTGGTGAGTTCAGCTCCTGGCGAAAGTCAGTCGAAAGAGAATTGGGGTTATTTAAATCCATTCGTGGATCTGTTCGCTACTACGAGATTTTGCACATCATACGCCCTAAAATTACGGGTGATGCGGATACCGCATTAGAATCTTATAGAACTCCATTAGATTGGGTTCGAATTAGGAAATGTTTAATGATGCACTACTCCGATGAACGTGATATCGGAACGCTCGAATACCAAATGACGGTACTCTGTCAGGGTAGTAAGACCATTGCGGAATTTTATCAGGCAATTTATCAACACCTTTCGTTGATACTAGATAAGGTTTCCTGTCTCGACTTGGATGAGGCCGGCTTGTGTGCGATGACTAATACTTATAGGGACAAAGCCTTAGACACTTTCATAAGGGGTCTCAATGGGGATCTTCCTCGACTATTGAGTGTTAGGGAACCGACTTCTTTGCCGCAGGCATTACACATTTGCTTAAACTGGACAATATGACATTTCGTTGGAATTACGCTCACGGACATATCCCAAGGACAAACACACCAAAGACAGAATCGGAATGACAGGTTCTACTAATACTCGAAGATTTTATCCAGAGCTTGCCCATACTGGTGGTAGACCTCCTTTAAGATCTTCACTACCGCCCCAGCATAATCCTGGGATGAACTCAACACTAAATGCTCCTTTATTCAATCCCAACTTTAATACTCGTCAACAAAATTACCGAAATAATATATATCATAGACCTCAATTTAATGTAGGATTGAACAATGGATTTCCGAATCATTCTCAGCGGTTTAATCAGAATTCAGGAGCAGGTGTTCAGGAACCAATGGAGGTAGATAGCTTAATGCAAACCAAGCCTAACCATAATATGGCCTTTAAAAGACCAGCTGAATTTTCAGTCCAAGCGCCTATAAATAAGCAGCAAAGAAATTTTCATTTGGGAACCTCTGAGGAGTATTGCACTTTAGAACAAAATTATACCCCTGAGCAATACTATAATGAAGGCTGTTTAGATGAAAATGAAATGATGGGTGCTTGTGAGTACTACCAACAACGCATTCCAGAGAAAATTAAAAACGATTATGACAATGCAGATCAGGGTCCAACCGATATTGAATTAGCTGTAAATTTTTTAGATTAAACTGTTCTTCGCTGCCATACTTTCAGGCTACTGCGAAGAACGGACAAATACTTAATTTTCTTTTGGATACCAGCAGTAACAAAAATTATATTAAGGCAAACCTCGTAAAAAATCCCAGACCAAACGAAAATATTTTCTATACAAAATCAGTAGCAGGAAATATCAAAATCACTCACCATATATTTATAAAACTTTTTGGAATAAAAGAGACTCCAATCAAGTTTTTCATATTGCCCGGATTGAAAGGATTCGACGGAATTCTAGGTAATGACAGTCTTAAAGAACTTTCTGCTGTTATCTATACAAAAGAAAACTATTTTACAATAAAAGGAGATAAGAAAATTCCTATTAAGCAATACGTTTCGCAGGATGTAAATAACCTGAGGAAACCCCTAAGGGAAATTGTATTTTCATATGGTATACCAAAAACCATTGTAATGGACAACGAGCCCTCGTTAAATTCGGCATCTATTTTGTTTATGTTGAAGGATGATCTGAAAATTGATGTCGCGACAACTCCAGCTTACCGAAGTGAGGTAAACGGCCAAGTGGAACGTTTCCACTCTACCTTGGCTGAAATCATGAGATGCCTTAAAAGCGATGGTTTATCTAGGAATTTCGAGGAATTACTGGAAAGGACAGTTAACGAGTATAACCACTCTATTCACTTAACAACCAACCGAAAACCCGTTGACTTATATTTTGGAAGAACAGTTGATTTTTCTCCCCAAGATGCTGAGATAACTAGGCAAACCAACGTTGAAAGACTCAAGCAAAAACAGGAGAAAGATCTAATGTACCACAATAAAAATAGACAAGCTATAAAAGAATACTTACCAGGGCAACTCGTTTACGTCAAATGTAACAAAAGGTTAAGAACAAAATTAAGCAAACGTTTTAAGGAAGAAATAGTTAGGGAAAACCGTAATACAACTATACTGACTGAGAGTGGACGTGTAATCCATAAGATCCACATAAGAAATTAGACTTGTCCTAAGCATTTATTTATTTTTCTTTCAGGTTTTTCCTAGGGACCGTATTAGCGGACTTCAATATTCTAGATTACTCTAACGCCAGACTAATAACTATACAAGACGGCTTTGCGAGAAGACAAAACGGTTCATTTAAAATTATACATTCAATCGACCTCGAACAGTACCGAAGTTTGGTAGATAACTTTGAACAAGCTCTAGGCAATAATATTACTTATAATCACCCCCTCCGTCCGTTCCTAACTCAACAAGTTCTCGACATTAAGGAGCTTCTGAAACGATTGACTCCTTACAGGAAAAAGAGATCTATTGATTTTCTGGGTAGTGCATGGAAATGGATTGCCGGAACTCCGGATCGACATGACCTTGAAATTTTAACACAAAGAATGGACAATATTTTGGAAAACAATAACAGACAAATGATTATAAACGAACTTACTGACGGTAGAATACAGGAAATTTCTAACATTACTAACGAAATACTAAAGGTAAAGAAGGAAGATTGGAATGATCAATTTGCAAGTAGATTAGAGCATAAATTAATTAACAAAAACTAATGCATGCAAAAGCATGCTGCCTTCATACTCATCTAAATAGAGATGAATAAGGCAAAACATAAAGTGATGAGATGGAGAATAAATAAAAGAAAAGGTGTTGCCATGATGTAAAAAATGGCAGGCCGTAAATTTCGTTCTAACCCAAGAACTAACAATTGTTAATGAGAGTATGTGTAAAATACAAATTAGTATTTCCGTATTCAAATTTCAATTAACACTTGGGTTAAATAGAAGATATTTACTACCAATGCTCAGTACCGAACAAAGAGTGCTGATGAGGAGTTGTAGCGGGCTCTGAAAATGCATTCCACTCGGCTAGTGTCGGGAAACTAAACTTTTTCAAATTATTTCTTCAACAAAAATCTTATCACAATAAAATTTGAACCAATTAGCCTGATTAAATATAAAAGGAAATTTTAGAAATAAAAATTGTTCAAAATACGCTAAAAAATAAATATTAAAAAATAACACTAGGCATGGTGTAATATGAAAAATACGTCCGCAATGTTAAAAATATGTTCAACAGTTCGCTGACGACTGATGATCAGCAAAATTAAAATTTAAAAATATAACAAAAAGCGAGACAAAAACTAATGCATGCAAAAGCATGCTGCCTTCATACTCATCTAAATAGAGATGAATAAGGCAAAACATAAAGTGATGAGATGGAGAATAAATAAAAGAAAAGGTGTTGCCATGATGTAAAAAATGGCAGGCCGTAAATTTCGTTCTAACCCAAGAACTAACAATTGTTAATGAGAGTATGTGTAAAATACAAATTAGTATTTCCGTATTCAAATTTCAATTAACACTTGGGTTAAATAGAAGATATTTACTACCAATGCTCAGTACCGAACAAAGAGTGCTGATGAGGAGTTGTAGCGGGCTCTGAAAATGCATTCCACTCGGCTAGTGTCGGGAAACTAAACTTTTTCAAATTATTTCTTCAACAAAAATCTTATCACAATAAAATTTGAACCAATTAGCCTGATTAAATATAAAAGGAAATTTTAGAAATACAAATTGTTCAAAATACGCTAAAAAATAAATATTAAAAAATAACACTAGGCATGGTGTAATATGAAAAATACGTCCGCAATGTTAAAAATATGTTCAACAGTTCGCTGACGACTGATGATCAGCAAAATTAAAATTTAAAAATATAACAAAAAGCGAGACAAAAACTAATGCATGCAAAAGCATGCTGCCTTCATACTCATCTAAATAGAGATGAATAAGGCAAAACATAAAGTGATGAGATGGAGAATAAATAAAAGAAAAGGTGTTGCCATGATGTAAAAAATGGCAGGCCGTAAATTTCGTTCTAACCCAAGAACTAACAATTGTTAATGAGAGTATGTGTAAAATACAAATTAGTATTTCCGTATTCAAATTTCAATTAACACTTGGGTTAAATAGAAGATATTTACTACCAATGCTCAGTACCGAACAAAGAGTGCTGATGAGGAGTTGTAGCGGGCTCTGAAAATGCATTCCACTCGGCTAGTGTCGGGAAACTAAACTTTTTCAAATTATTTCTTCAACAAAAATCTTATCACAATAAAATTTGAACCAATTAGCCTGATTAAATATAAAAGGAAATTTTAGAAATAAAAATTGTTCAAAATACGCTAAAAAATAAATATTAAAAAATAACACTAGGCATGGTGTAATATGAAAAATACGTCCGCAATGTTAAAAATATGTTCAACAGTTCGCTGACGACTGATGATCAGCAAAATTAAAATTTAAAAATATAACAAAAAGCGAGACAAAAACTAATGCATGCAAAAGCATGCTGCCTTCATACTCATCTAAATAGAGATGAATAAGGCAAAACATAAAGTGATGAGATGGAGAATAAATAAAAGAAAAGGTGTTGCCATGATGTAAAAAATGGCAGGCCGTAAATTTCGTTCTAACCCAAGAACTAACAATTGTTAATGAGAGTATGTGTAAAATACAAATTAGTATTTCCGTATTCAAATTTCAATTAACACTTGGGTTAAATAGAAGATATTTACTACCAATGCTCAGTACCGAACAAAGAGTGCTGATGAGGAGTTGTAGCGGGCTCTGAAAATGCATTCCACTCGGCTAGTGTCGGGAAACTAAACTTTTTCAAATTATTTCTTCAACAAAAATCTTATCACAATAAAATTTGAACCAATTAGCCTGATTAAATATAAAAGGATAAATTAATTCTATTGGAGAAGGAATTAGAGAATATTGAGTATGCAATACAATGGGCTAAGGTTAATATCTTAAATTCATTTATTTTGCAAAAACTGAAACTAAAACTATTAATAATATCCTCAAATTGTACAATATACCACTATTCAGTATAGATGATATGCTAACCTTCGGAAATGTAAAAATAGTAACTAATAACAAAGAAATTTTATATATCTTGAGTATACCAATAACGCAAAAAGAAATTTGTACCACATATTTGGCAAAATCAGTAAAGATTGGTAATATGATTGATAAGATCGAGTTTGAAAGAATTTTGAACTGTAATAATATTTTATTTGCTATGAAAACCAATTGTAAACATTATAACGATCTAACTATATGTAATAATAATGATGAAGTAGAATTAAGAGAAGATTATTGTATAACTAGTTTGTTTATGAATATTTATGAATATAGCCGGGAATTGCACCCAGATTAACAACGAGCATGTACCTACCATTGAGGAAGTTGGAAGCGATATATTGCTACTCAACCAATTTAACGGAATAATAATAGCAAACGGCGAAGAGAAAAAATTAAACGGGACGTATTTGGTGAAGTATTTCAATGTTACAATAAATATAAACGGTGAAGACTACTTCTCAAGGGTAATCAGTGCCAGCAAACCCCTTCCAGCTGCCTTACAACCGAAAGCAATCGGTGTCAAAACTGAAGAAGTGCTGTCACTAGAGAGACTACAAAATTTAAATACTGGAAATGTAATGCAATTGGACATGCTGGAAACAAAAAATAATGTGCTTACGATAACAATCAGCTGCTCTATAATTTCCGCTATTGCACTCCTCAGATGGATATTAATTAAGAAAAGATGCGGACATAAGGTCAATGATGGAAAACAGATGGACGTAAAACCTGCAGAACAAGTGGAACTATCCGAAACAAAACCAACATTAGAAAAAAAGCAGACAAGCATTTACAATTTACATGCATTTTAAACAATCGGGACGATTGTATTTAAGAAGGGAGGAGTTAACACAAAACAAATCAAAAATACATGTTTACAACTAAAATATGTTCCCAAGCTGACGTCGCGTCTGCTGTAATACGACGCTTCCTATTTTACAACTAAACTATTGCACATGCTGAACAACGAAATTTTAAACCTGTGTGAAAACAATAACAAAGCAATTTCAGTTGCTCTCGTAATCTCGTAGTGTACGGACGTGTCTACGCGAGTGTATATTTGTAATAGGTGATATTTGTAATAAGTTAAAAAAAAAAATATTTGTTAATATACATACCTACAAGACATAAGTGAGAATCGAAAATAAAAACAAACTAAACAAAACAAAAAAACCAAACGGTTAATGAGTAACAGTAATCGTTGTGACAGTGGGCCTAATAGCCGAAATGCTTACATTGTGTTAAGCTCAGCAAGCGTTAGCAATGAAAACATTAGAGACCCTGAATATAATAGAAACTATTTAAGTGCAAAACCGAAAACAAATACAAATAATTTAAGTGCAAGTGTGCCTAATTTGAATAAATGTACTGAACAAGGGACAAATTTAGCCCAATCTCTGTTTAAAAATTATAAAAAAAATACCGAGGTGCATTCTTCATCGCGGTCTTCTTTATCAAGTTCTGGTGTCGCACCAACAGCTGCTAAAGGCGCTACGGGCCCAATTTCTGCGTGTGCTCCTAAGATCCAGGTAGGGATGGACAGGTACGTAACAGTTCTTAAAAGGGGAAGGAGCCCTAAATCGGCAGAAGTATCTCAACCTGCAAAAATTTTAAAAGACGATGAAAGACCAACCTCATCGCAAAATCGTTTTGCAATTTTGCAAGAGGATAATGAGGCCCATGTTAGTGAAAAAAAGTCCTTTAAGCCACCTCCCATTTATTTGAGGGAAAAAAACTCAAATGATCTCGTCAAGTTTTTAGTCGGTTTGATTGGGGAAAATAACTTTTATGTTTCAAACGTTAAACGCGGTAACATATTTGAGACAAAAATTCAAGTGAACCATGAAAACGCCTACCGCGCCACGGTTTCGGAGCTCGAAAAACTCAGAAAAAACTTCTATACCTACCAACTCAAGACCGCAAAAGGCCTTCAGGTAGTTATTAAAGGCATTGATTCTAACGTTGACCCAGAAGAGATCAAGACCAGTTTGTTAAACAAAGGGTTTATGGTTAGGACGGTATCGAATATGAGAAATAGGGAAAAACACCCCCAACCATTATTCCGAGTGGAGCTTGAGCCTGGTGATATCAAATTGAAAAAAAGTGAAACTCACCCCATCTACGATTTAAAATATATTATGCACCGACGAGTCACTGTGGAAGTGCCACATAAGCGATCTGGGCCCGTACAGTGCTTAAACTGCCAGGAATATGGCCACACTAAAACTTATTGTAAGTTGCCTACTGTTTGTGTTGTGTGTGGGGATCTGCACGATACGACCAAGTGCGACAAGCCAAAAGATGATCCTAGGATAAAGAAATGCAGCAACTGCGGGGGAAACCACACTGCCAACTATAGAGGTTGTCCTGTTTTTAACTTAGTTAAGCGATCAACTAAGCCGAACATAGTTCCTGCCCCTCCCCAGCCTTTAAATATACCAACTACAAATATGCCTCCATTGGCACAACCAGCTACAAATCAAGTTTCTTACGCCGCCGCATTAAAGTCTAACCAGCCTAATTCACGTAAGTCTACCCAGCCTACAACACAACAAGAAGTGCCAACTAGCGAACCAACCGGGCCTAATTTTAGCCGCCTGGAAGCCGTAATTGACAATATGGTCACACAATTTACGCAGATTATGGCGCAAATGGCCAACATGATGCAAGAAATGCAAAAAATGCAGTCTGCTTTTCTGCAGGCTATGCTTAAAAGACCATGAACTGCCTCAGGGTTTGTTTCTGGAACGCAAACGGCATCCGCCAACACAAAAACGAGCTCGAATATTTCTTGATGAACCAAAAAATCGATGTTATGTGTATTTCTGAGACTCATATGACATCTAGAAGCACTTTTAAAATTAGTGGTTATTCTTTTTACGATTCAAAGGATCCTAGGGATAGATCATGTGGTGGCTCGGCTATTCTAATCAAATCAAGAATTAAACACCAATGGTTGGGTGGCCTCTCGGAATGTTATATCCAAGCTACGAACGTCTGCATTGATGAATTTTTCCATAACCTTGTTATTTCATCAGTTTACTGTCCACCCAGATTCTCCATAACGAAGGATCAGTACAACAGTTTCTACAAATCATTAGGTCCCCGCTTCATAGCTGCTGGAGACTATAACGCTAAGCACACATACTGGGGCTCCCGCCTAATTAGTCCCAGAGGTCGTGTCTTGTATGACTCAGTGTCGGAAATAGTACTTTTCGTTATTTCAACTGGACAACCAACCTATTGGCCAACGGACAATAATAAAATTCCAGACGTAATAGATTTTGGCGTGGCAAAAGGTATATCACCGGACCTTATTGAGGCTGAAGCCTCCTTCGATTTATCTTCTGACCACTCACCCACAATTATCACTATTTGCAGTCCTCACCAAATAGCAACTAGTGATTTTTTCTTATCAAAAAGAGTAAATTGGTTAAAATATAAAAAATATATCAGCTCTCACTGCTCGGAACACATACCACTAAAAACTCCCCAAGAAATCGATGATTGCCTAAATATCCTAAATGAAAACATTAAAAAAGCCGTTGAACATGCTTCTTCAACATACCGTCAGGTCAAATACAACAAAATTTTTTCTGTCGATGTTGAGGAGCTTTTATCTGAAAAAAGGAGAGCGCGAAGAGAATGGCAACAGCATAGATCGCCCCAACTTAAAACGAAGCTAAAAGAGTGTACAAATCGCTTAAAAAACTTGCTGGAGGTACACAGAATTGCATCAATTAAGAAGTATTTGGAAGGTCTAGACGCAACCCCTCAAACAAATTATTCTCTATGGCGATCAGCCAGTCGTCTCAAAAGACCCGTAATCGCAAAACCACCACTGCGCAATCTAAGAGGATCCTGGGCTAGAAATGATGAAGAAAAATGCGATCTGCTCGCAAGCCATTTAAGAAACGTGTTCACTCCTAATACATGCACTGACGTGAGGGAATTACCGCCTGTTGTTTCTAGACGTCCTATAGAAATACGTTTCCGATATTCAGATGTGGTAGAAGCTATTTCTAACCTTAATGATAAAAAAGCTCCTGGCGTTGATAAAATAAGCAACAAAATGCTCATTGAGCTACCTTTTACAGCAAAAAGAATAATTCTTTTTATTTTTAATGCCATAATACGGCTTGAACATTTTCCACCAATATGGAAAGTTGCCTTAGTTAAGATGATTCCTAAGCCTGGTAAAGATCCTTCTAAGGTGGAGTCTTATAGGCCTATAAGTTTGTTACCAACTTTGTCAAAACTGTTTGAAAAGCTGCTTAAAAACAAGCTTACTCCGATCCTGAATGAAAACAACTGCATTCCAGATCACCAATTTGGCTTTAGAAGTCAACATAGCACAATAGAACAAACTCACAGACTGGTGCAGGTTATAAGAGAAACTTTCGAGGAAAAAAAGTACTGCTCCGCGCTTTTTATAGATGTCTCTCAAGCTTTCGATAAAGTATGGCACGAAGGCCTGTTAAACAAACTAAAGCTAAACCTTCCAGCTAATATTTTCAACCTACTAGAAAAGTACATAACCGGTCGACAGTTTAAAATCAAAGAGGGAAACCAAATAAGTTCTTCTCAAACAATAGGGGCTGGTGTACCTCAAGGGAGTATACTAGGTCCAGTTCTGTACTTGCTTTACACAGCAGATATGCCAACCAATAGTTTTACACACACGTCGACATTTGCTGATGATACTGCTTTTCTTAGTATTCATAAAGACCCTAAAGAGGCTTCAAACCAATTGCAGCAACACGTAACCCAAGTTGAAAAATGGGCAAAGTTATGGGGAATAAAAATAAATGAACAAAAATGTACCCACGTAACTTTTACTTTACGCAAAGAAACGTGCTCTCCAATTCTTATTAACAACCATATGGTGCCTCAACGAACCGAGACAAAATATCTTGGTATTCACCTAGACCGCCGCCTCACATGGAAGCCTCATATAGATGCGAAGTTGACGCAAATGAAACTTAAAGCTACACAAATTCATTGGCTAATCGGCAGAAACTCTGTGCTTCGTCTTGATTGTAAACTTCTACTCTACAAATCGATTTTGAAACCAATTTGGTGCTACGGTATACAATTATGGGGCACTGCTTCCGCATCCAACATAGAAAAAATTCAACGCAGGCAAAACAAAATCCTAAGAATGATAACTGGTGCTCCTTGGTATGTTAAAAACAGCAACATCCACAAGGATCTACTAGTTCCACTAGTTAAATGCGAAATCCTGAACTATGTGGACAAGTATTTAAATAAGCTGGAAGCTCACCCAAATCCGCTCGCCCGAAACATCCTGCAACATAGTGGGCACACCCGCCTGAAAAGGAGGGATACTATTGCGCTTATATGAAGCTTGATAATTAATATGAGAACTTAAATTTTAGTCTGGCACTGGCTGGACTTATATTAACTACCTAGTTTTAAGATTTGAACACTTATTGTTAGTTCGCCACAGGCGAAGATTCAATAATAAATATATGAAACAAAAAAAAAAAAAAAAAAATTTCCCATAATGAAGTGATCATCAACTGGCTAGCAATAAATACAATAGAATTAAGAATTTCTGTGCTTTTTTACGTTTAACTTTGAATAAAGAACATTGTTGGCTCGCTGCCAACAATTAAAAAATAATTTTTTTAAATTATTCAACTCGCAGAGTTTTAATTTATACTCCATGTAGCTTATAAG
The DNA here is from genome assembly GCA_963583895.1 of Melanophora roralis. NCBI lineage: Eukaryota > Metazoa > Arthropoda > Insecta > Diptera > Rhinophoridae > Melanophora > Melanophora roralis. The sequence continues at coordinate 38,159,438 of OY757191.1, forward strand.
ATGCCTTTCAAAAAGTGGTCTGTGATCAAAGAAAAAATCAAGATTTTTAAACAAGAAAACAAGAATTGAATTCAGGCGGCATTTAAAGAACGAATGAGCTAGCGAGTGGATATTGTACAACAAGGACCTGGCTCTTCGAACGATAGCAATACCTCAAGGCGTTTCTTCCTCAACCCTGTACTTGTTGCTGATATAAAAAATGTTAATAAAGAACTCATAGATCGCTTCCTAATTGTTCTTCAGATAATAACATGTGACCAGAAAATTGATACTGTGAACTGTTTATTAAAAAATATAACTGGTACTACATACCTGTTACTGTCTATAAAATACTGATACATAGAAAGGAGTACTTCCTTCTGGTATGGTCTCCGAGGAAGCAGGAGAAGATCACAATAAAAATAATAGGAAGTAAAGATTAATCTTTTTTAGAAAGGGCAATAGAACTTCAACAAATACTGATGTTTTACTTTGTTTGCTTGCATCATCTGATCCGTACATAAGTAGTACAAGACGTCAACCTCACAAACATTTTTTAGAACTAAATGATGTAGTTAAAGAAATGTTAGTTGACGAATAAATAATTTATTTTATTATTTTAGACTCATTTTGTTTATACTTATATATAATTATTAGGGTGGTTTTTTAAAAATCGATTTGGTATAAAAATATGATTGTAAAAAATTTACCTAAATCGGACTTTGCGCACCCGTGCCAAAAAATCCCTGAAATTTTAAAAATCAATTACAAGGGGAAAATATTACATTATATTCATTTTATTAAACATATTTAAATTTTAAATTAAGTTTGAATTAAGGTGATAAAAAATTTGTAATATGCAGTAAAATATCTTTTCTATAAGGCTATAAAAAGTAAAATCGGCTAAAAAACTGCAAAGTTATTTTGGTTTCCCCTGACAAATAATGTGTCGTAGATCACCCGATCAATGCACTCGGGCCGAGTTTTTTAAATTGATTGAAATTATCTACAGCAACATCGTTCTTGTAATCTTTTAATTTCAAAATACTCGAATAAAAATTTTTTTCTAGGTTTTAGCTACTAGTTTTAATTAATTAATCAAAATTAATCAAATATTGATTTGGATTGCATGGGAAGTGGGCGGTGGGTGGTGGACGTTGGGAGGGGCTGATGTCATTGAAGCTCTGCACACGGGTTTTTTTCTTTTATGCATGGGAGGTGGGTGTTGCTGATGTAAATAAAACTCTGCACACAGGTGTCGCTTCTTGATGTATGGGAGATGGGCGGTGGGCGTGGTCAATTTGAACAAAATTCTTTCAGGACTTTCGGCGTTACAGCAGTGACATCCAGAGCATCATACCACCCGATGTAAACCGGATGTCATTGGGAAACGCACAGGGAGCTTTGCATCAAATGGCGGTCTCCAATGCCATCGAGGGATACAGGTGTAACAAAGTACTTGATCAACACCCACCCGCTATCTCAAACGATGAAAAGCGGCTCTCAAGGCACACCCGTTCCACCCTTGCACAATTGAGAACTGGATGGTGCAGTGTCCTGAACTGCTATCGGGAACGGACCATTCCCGGCACACTAAATCAGAGCCCTGACTGCCTCCAAAGTCCTCATGACTCAGTGCATTTGTTTAACTGCCCCAATAGGCCAACTAACTTACGCCCGAACGACCTATGGGTAAAACCGACTGAGGTGGCACAATTTCTTCAGCTCCCAATGCCACCACCTGGCTGACAAACACCAATTTTTCAGGAAAAAAAACCGTCAACAGTGGAACTGTTACAACAACAACTTTGTAAACCATAGTTTATATGAACTAAACTCTTAACCGTATTCAAAGCCATGCGGTTTCTTATTTTATTCTTAAAAAAATTTATAGCACTGAATGTTTTTTCAACTGTAGCATTAGAATATGGATGCGATAATATTTTTAAAACAAACAATGATGCACTTCGATCCAAAATTAGTCGGTTCTGCCTTAATTTTTCCACTGGTACAGTTTTAAATTTTGTAAGCAATTTTACAGCTGTTTAATTTCTTCAAATTCTTTTATAACACAAAGTATTTTCTATATCCTGCAAAAAAAACATTTATACGCTAAATGCCAAAATTTATTCTAACATCCTAAAATTTGTTGGAAGCTTTGCCCTAATTTCATAAATTAGAGTTTTTATGAACTGTATTAAATTACATTTAACGATATGTTTATCTGATTCAGTTATATTAGAATCTTAGCATGCCTTCTCAAAGTTATACATACATACAAGTTAACACATTTGGTAAATACTCCAATTATCTTTCTACGTAAGCACATTCTATACAACAACAAATGCAATAACCCAAATATTTAACAAAAACACTTTCGACACACTTAACAACAAACACAACAACTTCTTTGAAAGTTAACGACAAATGAAATAACGCAAAATATTTAACAAAAACACTTAACAGCAAACACAAAAACTTTTTCAAACCCAACTGAATAACCAAAATAATTAATTTATGAGTAAGCATATTTTTTTATAATTTTTTTAAGTTTTAATAATAAGCAAAATTGTATTTAGGCTAAGAAAAATTGTGTAAAAGAATATGAGTGACAAATAAAGTTTTAGTTCTGTTCTGATATACCAATAAACTCGTTTACTGGCCCCCGAGCAAAATAAAAAGCTAACCCGGATATATTAAAAGTGTCTTAGGGCTAACAAAATAATATTGTGCAACTAACTATTCCAAAAAAACTTTTTTATAAACCATTTAAAAAGGAAAAAGCATTTAAGGGGACTAGTTAAAAAGGTTGAGGTACAGACACTTTTAAACAAAAGTACTGTTTTACAAATTCAAAAATAAGCGGGAACAAAAGTAAAATCCTAATAAAAAAGCCTAAACTACCGTTTTAGAAAAATCAAAAAAATAAGCGGGAACAAAAGCTAAATCAAAAAAACACGCTTAAGTATCGTTTTACAAATTCAAAAATAAGCGAGAACAAAAGCAAAATCCTTAAACAAACAACGAGCTGAACTACCGTTTTAAAAACCAGGAAAAATAAGCGGAAGGAGCAACCAAAAGGCATACCAGACAGACTCAACAAATCAGTTACTAGTGACGTCAGCCGTACCTTAGTAGATCTTCAACTTCAAACAGGATAAATACAGACCGTACAAGCATTCAAATTAAAACTATATTCTTATAAAAAAGTTTTTTCTAGAAATCAAACAATTACCTTTGCTTTAAAACTTACTTGAACCAAAAAATAAAATTTTTTTTTCATATATCATTTTTTGTTATACCCATATTACTTATTATTGAACTGTAAAATATATATTCTTTTTAACATTGCGTAAAAATATATTAAAATATTGTGAAACTTGCAACTTAAAAATATTTTTTGGGAAAAAGAATTATACTACACAGTCTCACCTTGATAAAACACACACACACACATAAATGAGCAAATTAAAGAGGCAATTACACAATTAACTGGTGCACTGAACGCACAAATAGAGCAGGTCAGACAGTAAAATAATAAAATGGCTGACTGGGAAAAATAGATGACAGACTTGGAAATTAGGATAGGCAATCCCATCACCGAAGAATCAAATCTTGCCTTACCCAAAACCGTTAAAGACTTAGAGGATATACGTAAACTCCCAGACTGCGTAAGGGATTTACAAATTTTCGAAGGTAATCCTGTTCAATTTTTCTCTTCGGTTCATAGTGTAGAATCTATCTTAAAGTACTATGAAATTGTAAAAGAAAAACCAATATACAGAGCAATACTGCAACATATTAGGCAGAAGGTTAGGAGACCAGCTGACACAGCCCTCATTTCGTTTAACATATTTGATGAGAGCTGGCAAAAAATAAAAAATTGTTGTCTCTGCACTACGCAGACAAAAGAGACCTTCAAACATTAGAATATGAGCTCAGTGTTATGCGTCAAAAAAATATCACTATTGACGAATTTTATGCTAGGGTAAACCATCAACTCTCACTCATTATAAATAAATTGAAAACCGACAATTACTCAGTAGAAACCGTTGAAGCCTTAATATCTTGTTACAGAAACCGGGCCTTAGATGTTTTTATACGAGGTATAAATGGGGATGTTTCTCGAATGTTAACTATCCAAAAATCTAGAACCTTGCCTGAAGCTTACACTTCTTTTCTTGAATTTCAAAATTTAAATTTTAGAAATAACTCTATTCATCTACGATATTCAAATAGCATCACCACGCCAATCAATCAAATGTCTGCAAATACAAATTTCAGTAAGCCACAAGCATCAAAAAGACCACTAAACGTTCATGAAAAAGTACGAATCTACAATGCGCCTATACAACATCATTCACAAAACCTACCACCTCCTAGGCCTACTTAACCAAAACCACCAGTACCAATGGAAATAGACCCTTCAATAAGGTCTCGACAAATAAATTATATGAATAGACCCGAGAAATCGCCATTGCCATGCTCTAGTAATAATTCATCAAATATACCGCGAAAACAACAGCGAGTTTTTAATATTGAAACCATAGACAGCCAGGAGCAATACTCTTGTGAAGAGAACCAACAAGGCGATGAAGACCTTTCAGAAGATAACTACTACACGGAATTTGGTCTAAATGAGTTAAATTTTACGATGGACGCCTATCCAGCGTTCCTTACCTAGAAGTGCGTTCTAAAAGCAGCAAAATTTTAAATTCTTGACCGATACAGGAGCCAATAAAAATTTTGTTTCAGAAACATTTTTACCAAATTCCAAACCTGTAAATTCCATTTTTAAAGTACAGTCGGCAACAGGTCAAATTCCAATTACTCGTAAAATTTATAGAAACTTTTTTTAATCACTTGGCGTATACAAAAACTTCGTTTTCTTTGTCTTTCCTGGATTAAAATCCTTCGATGAAGCTTTAAAATGGCTCTATTATTAAACTAAAATTAAAAATCTCTAAACAAGTCAACAGTGTAAACACTATACCAGATTGAAAGACAACCTGTGGTGAAACTTGTACTAGAGGAAACACTTTGTAACCAATTTTATAGGAAATATAACTTTTAGTACTTTTATTATAAACTTTTTAACGAAACTGTTACAGTGAATAACATTAGCTATTCAAATTGGCAGACAACATCTTTTCAAATACTTCCACCAATACAAAAAAAGAATGGGACTGAAAATAAAGTCAGGTTAGACCTGCAATATCTCCATCACCTTCATCCAGGCAA